>JAQISU010000084.1:4582500-4910000 GCA_029339505.1 Unio delphinus | reverse complement strand
ACAAGAAAAAGAAACAAAAACAACATGCGCAGTCCGCATGTGACGACTTCCAGAAAATTACTGTAAATCTGTGTAAAAAATACGTTTAGCATACATCATATTGCTTTTATCGTACAACGAGACAAAAAGGAATGTAAATTTGCATCGAACATGATAATTATGGGTGTGCTTAATGTGTACAAATGTTATAAACAACATAACTATGGTGTTTGCTTTACATCCAATGTGTTTACAAAGCGAATGTCAAGCTTTATGGTCATGTGGCTGGCGAGGCAGGGCGTAGTACACTTCTTTACTTATACAGAAATAAAATTTTGTTCTTTGATGAAACAGCGAAAAGATTGCATGACTTCTATTGGAAAAAGAAAAGAAAGTATTGACAGTCATACATATTAAAACGATATCTTTTGAATTAAACAATAGTACCTTTACAGATTTTTAAACTTTTAAAAAATACATTTAATGATGTGTTTAGTCTATCCTCCATAGTGTGATGTCAAAAGAATAAAGGGAGGACCGGTCAAACAAGTTCTCAGTATCAAATTTATACGGGCAAATTATGTTACGTTTTAAAGAAAATATTTATGAAGTGAAATTTGAATTATGTCCCTTTGTACTATTTATTTTTAAATCAAGAATTAATTCAATATGGTCTAATTTATAAATTTCTTGTTTATCTGTGGGCATTACACCGTCCTTAACCTATATAAATATTATGTAGTTAATATGTTTCACTTTCGAAATATTTTTTAAACTAACAGTTTGCATTTACAAACTGGATACTGACAAATAAATTACAAAATTTCATACTCTGAAAATTAAAATCTGAGAGAGAGAGAGAGACAGAGAAAGAGAGAGACAGAGACAGAGACAGAGAGACAAAGAGAGACAGAGAGAGAGACAGACATGCAGACATACAGACAGACACAAGGGGAATTATTCAATTTAAAAGTTGTCTCATTGCGATTACAGAGACAGTGAAAGACAGAGGGGGGGGGGATTATTCAATTGATAGTTGTTTCATTGCATTTTGGGGTCATTGTAATTATTGAATGGTTAATCATACCTGATTTAGCTTCATATTTCCACCACAAATTGAATAAGTTAAGTTAAAATTGTAAATGGTCCATACTTATTGCTTATGTATAGCATCTTCCACAATGAGCGAATTATGACTAAGAAAATATTCCTTTTTCTACCAAGGCATCAGTAATATTATAGCTTTAATCGACTTTTGTAGGTACATTTATTAGATTTGGTTTTATATGTTTAGATTTCTATGTTAAGCTGTTCGACATTGTAAGGTATCCAAAGTATATAACTGAAGACGGAATATAAAAAGGCAGATAAACAGAGAGAGCTAATACTAAAGTTAACGTTTTTACATTTTAGGTCAGCAATTAAACATTTTCTCCTGCGACAAATTAGTCGCATTATGCTGTTTTTATCTGTATATTTCTATATTCTGTGTATATGTAAAAATAACACAATGGGAATGGCAATGGATATGTCCCTCCACCCACCCCCACCCCAGGTCACGAAAGTAACAAATTAGTGGTCTAAAATAAATCAGAAGTAGATAAACATACGTGATACATATTTTCACAGGGATAAATCACGTAGTTATCATCTTTGTGACGTTAATAGAATTAAATATATTTTATCTCCTTTTATCTTTTTTAATCAGTATTTTCTTTCACTTTTGTTTAAAATAAGGACAAAAAAATATGTCAATAAATTGAATATTGTACACGTTTGTTCGTTTCTTATAACATTTGAATATCTGCCAGTTTCAATTGCTAAACACTAGTTCTGGGGTATATATGTAAAGCAAATATTGTTGATGTTTATAAGTAAAAAAGAACTAAATAATCTTAAAACCGAAGATTTTAAAGAACCCATATGTGTTTCCTTGCTAGAAGAAGTTTATTTGTGTTTTTTTTATCTGAATAGTGATACGTGTTTTCACTCTAATAAACAGTAAAACAAAAATAGTGAAAACAACAAGCTTTGTAAAATTTAAGAAATAATTTATTTCCCTTAAAAAATTGTAAAAATTAATAAACGAACTTACGGTGTTAAGAACCCAATACAAAAATAATCCAAAAATAATCAACGAATTAAATTTTAGAAGTTCTAGCAATGAAATGTTCTAATGAATTCAAGTTTGTCCAGATGAAAATTCAAGATGGAAGAAATGACGTATGCTGTATCCTGTATAGTGCTGTGGTATAAAATACATTGTACAAACACAAGAAATAACACTCGGGTGTTAGAAATCCAAATACAATTTTTAAGAAAGGTCTTTGTCCAAGAATTATGTGTGAGCATTCAAATATTTGCAGAGTGACGAATTAATCATTGAATATCCAAATAATCTGATAAACATTTAACATATAAAACTGGCTATAACAGAAGAAACGACTGGACATCAAGTGTTTTTAAACCCGACTAATTAACCACTCTAAAGACAAAGATTATACACTAACTCGAGATGCAAAATAGGTACCATTATGAGGGTCACGTGATCATGTTTACATCACGTACTTCCAATATGACCCTGACAAAAACCAATCATTTTAATCTAAAAATAAAATTTTAAAACATTGTTTACTTCACCAAAACCAATTTCAAGTTTAGGGTCATGTATCTAGTACAGCCTTTATCTCACTCTTATTATTCTCACAATAAAAATAAATAACAGAAGACAAAAAACGTGTTTACGTGGTAGTAGCTAATTTTGAATTAAGGTCAGCCTTATGTGTTTACAAAAAGAGTCAGGTCAAACAGATTTTCTGAAAATGTTTCCAAATGACGTAAACAATATTATATTGTAATAGCATATAATAGTGTAACAATATAACCGGAAGTGGGATTTTCGGATTCACAACATAATATTTGTGAACGATGATATCAATACAATATTTAATAACGAATGACTTTAATGAGCAATTAAATTATGAATACGCGCGTGTATATTTAATCCAAATAATTGATTATTAACATAATAATGCACAAATGTAAAAAATAAGAAAAATACAAACAAATTACTCTACAAAAGAAAAGACACAAAGGGTGAATGATTCACAGTGACTACACCATGGAAAAATGGATATAATTTACTCAGCTAGCAAACAATGTAGAATTTTTCTCGCGTAGTAAAATAAATTCACTCATAGTGAAATTACGCAAATGAAAAAGGACAGATATGTAACTTATCTTTACAGTCCCGAAAGATACAATGGGTTTTACGAACTCCAAAATTTAGCCCACGGCTACAAGATTACATGCAAGAAGATATATCCGTCGTCGGAACACTTTTTTTACAGATCCACAGCTGCTAATGTTCAGACTCACAGTGGCTATGAATAATTCCTGTGGTTGGTTTTACAGCTTGCACCACGTAAAATTCGATCACTCCAATACTTGGAACGCTCGGGTCCCTCTAGCCACTCTGGACAACACAGGACAACACTGGATACTCCAGACACTGGACACTACAGATACTTGACAGCACCGGATCCTGGACATTCCTGACACTACAGATGCTGCACAGCTCTACAGATGAGACACTCCATATACTGGACAGCTTTACAGCTGGAACACTTCAGAGACTGGACAGTCCAGACACTGGACAGCACCAGACAACACCGGACACTGTACATTTCAGACACTGGGCAGCTAAAACATATCCAATATCGGGTACTATATATATGACATGGGCATAAAAACGTAATAACGTTATACACGGTAAGTTATACAGATTATATCACGGGAACAATATTACAAAACAACGAATTCAGAAATATACCTTACCCTAATTGATAAGAATCCTACTGTACTAAACATTACTTAAAATGTAGCCTATATTAATAATATAAATCCTTTGCTATGTCGTAAACAAGAATATAAACGTGTGCATTATTCGGCGTAAACCAAAGCTACAAATCATGCAAAAATTGACATGGTAGTACAATAGGGTTATCGTGCTGAAATACGATACAATATACATTATTCACCCTCGTGTATCGTTGTATGCAAAAATCCTCTAGTACATGCATTTAATAAAAAAATAAAAAGGGTTTGTACAATTATATGACAACTATTTTTTTTTATCTTACAAAAATAACAAACAAACAATATCCGTCAAAAATATAAATTAAATCAGATATACGTAACACTTCCCCCACAAAAAAGAAACTTTATATGATCAAACTATCTTTTTATCGTTTTATACATGAGGTTAAAGAAAAACATAAAAAGAACTCTTATGAATTATACACAGTGTACCTAACATAATACATTTCTATACACGGAAAAGTGCATCTGCGATTACATTAACGTTTCCCTTGATGTACCTGATGTCAAGATTATATTCCTGTCACAACAGACTCCACTTAAGTAGACTTTTTTTTAGTTTTATTTCATCTTGCTGAAAAGGGAGTTGTGATAACTAAACAGAGAAATGGAAGAAGGAGACGGACTAAGGTAAACTTCAAAATGTTTAAATGTCAAAATCAAAGCCAAACAATCCTCTTCGATTGTTGAATAATACCATTTTAGTATTCTTGAATTAAAACTAATTCAATCCCAACATCACTTGCATCAACAGACAGTTTAAATGGTTAGTTGAAATTTGGATCTGTAGGAACTAGCGCTCTTTGAAATCATTCTACAGCAAATACTGAATATTTTACAAGTATTCTTGTTTGGTAAGGTTCATCCTATATCGGTATTGTTTACAGGTTTGGAATTTTCCATTTTAACGTCATGGAAAAGTGTGTTTGTTCTTGTAGGAACATCTGGAAATAAGTTCTCATATTCAAGTAATAACTGTTTGATCTCATTCTATCTTGTTCTTGCAAATTTTAAGATTTCTGGTCCATATCTTTCATAATTGCAGAATTCCGAAGATTTGTCAATCACTATAATATTTTTAGAATCCGAAATATATTCATTCAAATAAATCTTCATTCAATGGAACAAGTACAGCTAAAATAAATGCAGATTTAACCTGTTATCTCTTTCATTATACCGCTACTTATTTAATTTATTTAATTTCTTTAATTTCTTTAATTTCTTTAATTTTTTTTAATTTATTTAATTTATTTAGATCCCAGGAGCACTAATGTAACTCATTAATTATCTTCTTAACTTTGTAAGAGCCGTAGAATTCAATCTGAAAAAAAAACCTTTTGAACAATGAGTAAGAGAGACAGAACTATATTACTAGACTCAACGGATCTCTCGACTGATGTTGTCTGAAACAATAATTTCACTTTTGGCTCGAACTGCTTAATACCAAATTCAAATACAATAGGCTGGAAAGTTCCAGATCTAATATTTGACCTTTTACCCCATTTAAATTATATTTGATATATGTAACAATACCTATGTCAGTCAAAACGTTTCTTCATACTGTTTAAGAGTCATGCATTATCAATAAAGGACTGAGAGTACTACTAGATCAACATGCTTGAAAATCCTGTTTAGCATAAACAAGCCATCGACAATTATTAGCATGTAAATAGTTAGCTTACACGTGGTATACACACACACACGTCTTACTGCTAAAATTAATGCTGTATTAATAACTGTTGGTGATTGTAGACAAAAGTTGATACTTTACACAGACACCTGTGTAGATATATATGATATTCACACAAAATGTACACGAATGTCTAGAAAATCCACCTTGCAAAATTCAACAGTATCATAATTTGTATATCATAACGCAGATGTATTTATTCAATCACAGGAGTATATTTTATTATAAAAAAAGTACATAGACCAGATTTTATGATAATATCTATGTCAGTTTTATGACAATTTTATCTTATTGCCATCATCTCAGCATAGCTAGAAAACACGTCTACAGCAACGTCATAATGATCAAATTTTATCACCTTACCTACCACATTTTTTTAATCCATCAGTTCGTTTCTCAACTTTGGTATCAGCCAGTTTTTTACATTAATTTTACTACGCAATCCAATAAACTCAACGATGGGAAACAAATTTGTCTCATCCTTAAAAGCTCCTATTTTAATTCACTATCGTTACAGTTGAATCTGCTGTTTTTTTTTTATAAGTAATATGAAAACTCAAACATATCTCAGGTATTGGAAAATTCTTAATAAATATCATCAGATTTTATCTTGTACGTTAGCGAGTCACTATCTCTGTATCAGGCAACTTATCTTTAGTAAAATCGTAATGAAACTGGTACATTTACCATTTTGATATATCAAGTAATGCCATCCTGACATAAACTGGTTTATCGAAGTTCAATTTTGTCTGTCTTTTTTGACGGCTACTAGATTTTCATTAAATATGTTCAACTGGAAATAAGCGTCAGATTCTACAAGTTTATTACAACGTTCCACGTTATTGACTATCTCAGTATCGACTTGATTTCTGGTACTTTTTGGCAGCTGCTCGTCGGGCTGTGTTTGAGTCTATAATAGTCTTCATGCACGATGAGTGATTACATTTTAGCACACGACTTTTCTTAGTTCTAGCCCATTATCAAGTGCTTGCTTTAAACTTTAATAAAGACAAACGTATCTCCGTTTGTCAAGCAGATTCGGAACTAATAGTTAAACAACCGATTTAACACTAGTGATAGCACAAGACGAATAATTTCTCTGATGATCAAATCATAAACTGTAATCGATCAGTATTGAATCTGTACAAAATAGATATTCGTTATGCTTATCGCGAAACTCAACAGGAATGTCAATACCTCCTCTAGGAGATAACTAACATCATCCGGTATAGGTTTATCAGTTTCATTAAAAAAAGCTGTTCTTCGCTGATACACCTAAGCCAACCAACTGGCATAAACTCTGACATTTCGAAACCATACAGATTATTGCTCTCTAGATAGGTTATACAACTTTATGGCGTTGTACTGTCAAAGTCCGGTAGATATTTGTAATTAGTCTTAACGTATTTTTGTCATAACACTTATTCCGCCTCTGATTCCAAGTTATATAAACTAAAGTAACATATTTGGATATGTTAACAGTTCTAGATTTATTTGACTGTTCTTGAGTAATGCGTCTTACGACAATCCGGTGCTGACATATACGAAGCTTAGTCGAGTCCGTAGTTTTCACCGCTGCATCGCTGAAAGTTTCAAATATATCGATGACCAACATAAGGTCTGTGGTAGGATGTCATGCCATGATTCTCTCCTTTTTGCTCAGACGAAGGAGTCCCAAATAGATCGAAAATTTAATCTAGAATAAAACATTTTTTTCGGATAGACACGTTACATCAAATGCAGCTTTTGACAGGCGTATGCAGTCATGCTGATATAAACTGCAGACTATCAATAAATCTTATTTTGCCTAGTGTCAGAGTTATTTGGGATGCACTTTTTTTTCGTTATTATTAATGTTAGGTCATGTGAAGTTCGTGTGCTATAGCACTCTTTCTGTGCTTCATTGTCATAAAGTACATTTTAACCAAGCATAGGCTAAGGTGCATTGCATTGTATCGAGCCCCAATTTTTTGTGTGCTCCAATTATAACTTGTACCAGCTTACAATCAATTCGCTCTTTTATTCCGTTCGATTTCAAAAATCTTAGCTCATCAAGCAAAGATAGTATCGCTTTCGTTTTCACGTTAACATACGTCATGGTGCATTGCTATGGAATCGACCTAATTATAAAGCTCTTACCACGGGATAGGATTGTCATTTTCATCAAGATGTTTTTTTTTAGGTCGATTACATGACCTGTATACTTGTGAAAAGGCAGGGTCCATCCATTTTTGGGGGGTTTTGGTAATTTACAGAAGACCTTATGATTTTCTAAGCCGGATCCGATTTCAACACCGGAAATGAGTTAAAATTTTATCCTGCTCGAGACACAGATAGAAGTCAGCTTTACATTCACACGATTTGCTTGTAAATTTGTCTTTGTATCTCTGATATAATTTAATCGTCGACTAATAGAGTCATACAAAGTCTTAACATTTCCTGATCTTCATGTAATACTTTTCCAGCTACCTGCAGCCCAGATACCTTTCAGCATTAGTAAATTATTTGAGGTAGCTTCCGTAACTTCATCGGTATTTTCCGTTTTACTTCTACATTTCAGGCATTATGTAGTAATTTTTTATATATGCTTGTTAGATAAAAATGCAATTACGTCGTTTTACGGTCTTGGCTTAGATGCAAATTGTAATATAAATTTCAGAAAATCGTCTGTACCAAAGGACTGGGACATTAGTTTGATAAGCATCACTCAGTAATATCCACAAGATGCGATTTCAATTGGCTTTAGTGTAGATTAGTAGAATAACTGATTTTGTGTGTACTTTTGGGACAAATGTACGTACTGTTTGGTAATATAATTCGGTGGTAGAATAATCAAATCAAAATAGTCGCTTTTATAAAGACCTAACCAACAAGTACCAGATTCTTCATTGAAATTTTGAATATGTATAACTTCTCCCCCCCCCCCCTCCTCAAGATGACGTGAAAACTCATGTTTAGAAAATACTCCATGACATCCTCTGACATGTTTCAATTTATCTATGATCTCAAATTTGCTCAATGGATAGACCGCAGAGAGATCAACTTCCTGGTACTGGGTAGCATTAGTCCTCTCCCACGTCCTATTCCCAGATGGTTGGGAAGTATACTTCCAGCTAGTCTTGCTAGCAGCGGCCCTATGGATCCACCTTGTACTAGACATTGCAGTAAATTGTGCTGCTGAAAAATTTAAACTAAAAGGACTTTGCAGTCAAATTTTATTGATTTGCCGCTGTATTAACAGGAGTTTTGCCGGCAGAAAATTAACACTTTCAAAATCTTTAGCGAAACAAACTGTCGTTTAATAATAGATTGTGTTCATTTTTCAACTTGTACCGGTGATAAGTTCACTTCATGTGTAATGTTTTGTTATTTGTAGTTATATTTATTCTGCTGTATAAAATTTGTATTGCAGTCAGACGGCCGCTTGTTATAAGATTTATACATTCCGTACACTTGATTGATACAAATTGTATGTTTCAGAGCATTTCAAATGCTTCCATAAGGTTTATACCAACTTGAGATATATCTCTGTCAGCTAATGTTGCAGCATCAGCTGCAGGATTACATGCGTTCGCTCGTTTTTAATATTGCTTAGAATTTATTCTTATATATATTCGTCTGACATCTGGACTATCAAATATAGAAATGTTTTGAAGCTGCAGTCCACGTCTATTTGTCGTTAAACCAGAGTAAACACATGCCTTGGTAACTGTTCACTTGGTAATGTTTCTATCTGAGGTGCAGTAATATGTTACACTTTCGTTATTGAGATTTAGTTGCTGCCCGGATTGATTAGTCAGTTTGATCGTTATAGAAGATATTTGATTTTCAACACTACCAGGATACTAGATTATTTGTCTTGGATTTGCTTTTATTAGCGATCCAGGTGGTACGTCAGAAGAAAACGAATAAATAGGTTGGCCTTGACTACCATGTGATATATACGACCCGCTGCCAATAGAGCAGTTTACTAAAATCGAATTTACTTCTGTTATATAAACGGGTGACTCGACATCATATAAATGGAAGCACTTTGCGATTCAGAACAATATTTATTTTCAAGCAAATCCTAATAACGGCCTAATGCCATCTGTGGATTGAAATTATCAATACACCGTTTTTCAAAATAAGTGCGTCCCTGAGTCTAGCTCGATTGGTGGATTACAAATAACAGGAAAGTTTGCACTGATCTTCCGGTGAAACACAAAATTATATTGCTGTTTGCCAAGTACTGCTTTGATTACTGGCCTAAAAAGTCTAGTAGTTTCATATGCCGTCTGATGTAGACCCTGGCGTGAATGGTCAACATTCTTTTTGATTTCTGCTTTAGATACGACAAAATTTCTTAAGAATCTCTATTAGTTTTGAGTTTTGTACGAAAGACCAAACTTGTGCCTATATTTTTTTTCACAGTCCAAAAATCTGTTTATTCCACATATGACCATACGATTTCGATCTGTGGCTAGCTTATCAAATAAAAAGAAACTGCGTCCCCCATCACCAGTAGCTTTGTGATAATGTTCGGCTCAGTTATCTTTTAATACATCCACGCGCTGTTATCGTGCTATTTTTGTACGTCGATATTGTCTAGTCCAGCAAATATCATGAAAAAGCCTGTATTTCGACTGATAAATCTATCCACGTTATATAATTATTTAGGTATATAGACTGCATTACACTTCTGTTGCGCGATATGAAAAAATATAATTTTATATTCTTCAGCACAGCATTGCTTAGCGGAATGTCATCGAAGACAATTATTTTATGCTCGATGTAATCTAGCTCAGCAACCGAAATTAAATCTTCGGGTTGTTTAATGATAAATACATCATATTTCATATTTCACTTTTTCGCCGTATTTGCTAAGCAGCTCATATTTATCCCACTTCTGTATTGAACGTTTAGATATGTTTGCTTTTATGGTTTAACGCAATTTTTCAGCACAATATAGACTATACAATTTGGACCGTATTAATGGTGGATGAAGAACCCAGAAAACCCCAGAAAGAACCACCGACCCACAAGAAGCTACTGGGAAGCTTTCTCACATACCCACATTGGCCAAATCCGAGACTTTTACCCACGAAGACAGAGGTGACATGGTAGTGGTCCGTAACGGGTAGCGCTTTAGACCACTGGACCACTCGGGGCTCCGATCGTTTAGATATAAACTCGATCATAGTTCAAGAGATCGTTGAATAACAGATTCATCGGACGGTTAGTTTTGCCCAATCCAATTCCTCCTACTATCAGATAATGACAGTCCTGTAGGTCGAGGTTATGTTGATGTGTGATTAAACACTCCATGTTAAAGTTGATTATGCTCATTATATGCTAGGTATTCAGGAAGGTTTATCTCGCAGTAATAATAAGAATGAGATTTTACACAAAAATTGGCACGTTAATTGACAACTCAACGGAAAAGGAAACTTGAACTACTACGGCTGGCGTATATTTAACAAATTATATTAAAACATATGGGGATACAATGACAGGTAACTTAAGTATATCAGGTCGGAGAGTGCTAGATTTTGAAACAACATATCAGCCGATCAAACCAGATAACTCCTTGCCAGTAAGTTTTGCACAACCTAATGCTGTCTGTAATGGTAAATTATCGTTGTCAATGGAAAGATGACCGGTAACTTCAGTATGTCAGGTAGCGTGTGCTAGACGTTGAGACAACATATCCACCTATCGACGCAAATAGCTCCCAGACCGTACGTTTTCCCAGCTTAACGCGGTCATCAATAGTAAGTTGTCAATAACGGGTGGAAAGATGACCTGAAATATCAACCTGAATGAAGAAGGAGTGTACATCTTCAAAGTGAATAACCCTTTCCGCTAACTCACAAGTGGTAACAACTTAGCTTGGTAGATAATATGTTGTCATTCTCTGGTGGGACGATTATTACAAATATAGATATGGGTGAGAAATTAAAATTCATTACTCAACTTGCGAAAACAATTTTGCCTAATAACAATTCTGTAACAAATGTAACGTTTGTCAAGAACAACTTTGCGATAAATTAAGGTGATACGATGTTGGGAAATATGGAAATGGGATCAAATAAAAAAAACTACGGCAATTCCATCAGTGGTATCAAATTAAACAAATGAAAGTACGTCGACGATTACTACCTGTCATCGTCACTTGATTTTGCTACACATGATGCAATATTCTTTGCTAGTTATCGTCGACGTACTTTTATTTGTGTTTCATCATCCGATCTTTGTAATTGAAAGTCATATCGTTCTTCGGCATTAGTATTCATTCGATCTCGTAGTTGACATTTCAAAATCGCAAGTGCAATCTGACATTATATTTTTCTTTCTCCAAACGTTAGATATTTCCCCGTCTGTGCGCCACTATAACTCGTCAGATAGTGTTGATAAACGCAATTGCATAAACTTGTTTATTATTTGAATAATGTCGTTATGCTCTTACAACAGAACCCCAAAGATTATTAACCGAATCAACAATATGTGGAATACCCGACACTATGTTCGCTCGTTTTGGACTGCCACCAATCGCTTGCGATTTGGTAACACTAGCGATGTACTTTTTTGTTGGTAAGATCTGCTGCAGTAACATGCACATAGGTGGAACTTATCTTATTGTCAACCATATCAATCGCACATGTACCTATGCCTTCGGATTTGTTAAGATAATTTACTTCTGCAGCAGTAATTATACCAGCTGATGCAGCACTTATCTCAATGTCTGCATACAGTTATTTGTAAGATCAAATGTGGATACCGGATTATAAGTCGTTGTTATTTTTTATGAAGCTAATATTTGCATCCAACGACATCCAACGACATCCACGATGTTCGAGTACTTGTATCTCAAATGAGCCATTGTTCCATTGTACTTGAAATTATATTCAGCAATTTTATACCATTATTTGCACAGTTCCTTTTCTGCAACGTTTCGCATCAGTTTTATACCTCACGGATGTCGTTTATTGATGTCATTGCTATCATTGTCATAACATCTTTCTACTTGATTTCTTCGTTAATTTCTTTTCCATTACTGGTGTATTTACTGGTCACATCAATATATTCTAATGATGACATCCACGACTTATTAATATATAATAACTTAGTCACTTTTCACATCTTTAGTAAGACTTCTAACTCGACTAATTTATCAAGTAGCTCCACATACGATGCTAAAAATCACACAATATCTATTTGGCCTATTTGAAGATTCCATATTACTAACCCTAACTGAACGAAATGGAATTTAATCTTTTTCTGTAGCGTTACAAACAAACCATTGATCAGGCAATAACATGCCCGCATTAGCTGTGCTCATAAATCTTATCAAAATATTGCACACATCAATCAGTGAAGTTTTCAAAATTATGTTGTATACTGCAATCTTACTCTAAACCAATGTATTCTCATTCAAACGGAATAACATCTGCAAAATATATAATATACAGTAGCGCCATGAAAAATATAAATTATTTACATACAAAGAAAACAATATCAGTCTGTAAAATATGTTAGCTATAATGTATCCAAATGTATCATATTATATTATCATACAAGAGGTATCTTTGCAAAGTATTTAAAATATAATGTCCCTTTGATTCATAAAATGTAGGCTAGCTGAATCAGTATATTGATCTGACTGTGCAACTTCATAGTAACGTGTTCGCACCTTCGGATTACATTCACGCAAAGCTCACCGTTGGCTTGCGTACATGTAAATACATTCGCGTGTGATGCAGCGGCGTAAATTCATGAGGTATGCAAAGTATTGACCCAATATAAAAACCCCATTATCATACTACTAGATCAGAATTTAATCTAATGATTATCTCTGAGAATTCTAACTCTGTTGTTGACATTCACTTTTTCTTTTGTGAAACGTTTATAAATGATTTTCTTTAATTTCTTGCGAAGTATTGTTATTTCACGCCGAAAATCATGGTTCTTATATATTTATTTTGCTTGAGCAGTTCTTATCAATTATATCTCCTTAAACTGCGAGAAATTCACAGCAAATTGTCTGTTTTTCGTATGACACTCATAATTTTGGGGGTCTTCAAATTATCGATTCGACCGAGGCAATTGACCCATTCAAAGAAGATTTCATCTTCAAGGTTTAATTCTTGTTTCATAAAATTCTCAAAGAATATTTCTGTTGTTTGCTCCTATTTTGCTTTATTTTCCTTAATATCTGTGGAATCAAGTTATCGTGCATCCTAAGTCAGTGTGAATCTAAATTCGCTCCTTCAGGATTTTGATTCTCCACTCAAGATGGGCTAAAATAGTTTGTATGTAAGGCTAGATGCTGATAATACGATGGTAACATATACAGCAGGATTAGAGGGGACGTATTGCAGAATTACTAGAGAAATACTCGATGGATAACATTCAGAAAGAGGATAATCTAGTCATAAACCTTACCCATATTATCAATGATAAATATTACAGCTCTTGAAAACTGCATGATAGCGTCCCACAGTTTTCACACCTGGAAGTTCCGAAAACGATTTTGTATCAATGTAGATTTAAACTGACCTTAGAAACTTCAACCAAAGGGTCATGCTCAATGCATTAGTTACTGAGATTGGGTCACAGCATGTCTTCACTTAATTTCAACAAATACGATTAGATATGGAGAATACGTCATAAGGTTCAGTATTGCGAATAGTGCGAATTCACGATCACCTGAAAACATGCAATATAAGAACAATAATTTGTAATATTAACTTTTATGATTGTATCCTTAATATAATGTTGTCTTGTTAATAATTTTTATATTGATCCCAGTATGATCAAATAAAGTTGACAATCTTTTGTTCACATTTGATATTATAAGCATTGAATATTGTTTTGCTTATTATATCGCTTCAAGGTTGTTTGTGCAATGGCTGGTTAAACTTCGACATGATGTCAGTATTAATAAGTACACCACCTTCATATGATCACTAATGGGTGCAAAAGAAATCTACTATAGCTAATCTGACGTTATATTACCAGTGTATATAGAACGACAAAGCAATTATGCTGCAGTGTGCATTATGCATTAACAATCATTGACGAAAATGTATTTTCTGTCTGGTCGTTTGTTCATCTGGCTTTAGTGGTATTTTCGTCTCTTCATAATTTAGAAGGCAAATGTCAACGCTGTTGAAAACATTCAAGATCTGGATTTCAGAGTTTATAATACGTATTAATATATATGTATACAGTATTGTAATGACTAAAAGGCCAATCGTTTCATGTAGTTTTTCTCTGTGTGTATTTTTCACAAACTTTGCAATATGCCATTTCATTGTCAGTACGGCCATAATAGTATATGAAATATAAGTCGCATTAAGAAAGTGTTTACATTCCTGTTACTGCGAGAGTTTAAAATTGTATATATATACAATACAATTATCTGATTTATTGTCTATAATTATTCTCCTAGTACGAACAAAATAAGTCTGACATATATAATTGATTCATTGATTTTCCTTTGTTGACTTTATGTTTCGCTAATCAAGTGTAAGGGGGTTTCATGCTGTGACCCAATCTCAGTAACTAATGCATTGAGCATGACCCTTTGGTTGAAGTTTCTAATGGAAAAGGAAACTTGAACTACTACGGCTGGCGTATATTTAACAAATTATATTAAAACATATGGGGATACAATGACAGGTAACTTAAGTATATCAGGTCAGAGAGTGCTAGATTTTGAAACAACATATCAGCCGATCAAACCAGATAACTCCTTGCCAGTAAGTTTTGCACAACCTAATGCTGTCTGTAATGGTAAATTATCGTTGTCAATGGAAAGATGACCGGTAACTTCAGTATGTCAGGTAGCGTGTGCTAGACGTTGAGACAACATATCCACCTATCGACGCAAATAGCTCCCAGACCGTACATTTTCCCAGCTTAACGCGGTCATCAATAGTAAGTTGTCAATAACGGGTGGAAAGATGACCTGAAATATCAACCTGAATGAAGAAGGAGTGTACATCTTCAAAGTGAATAACCCTTTCCGCTAACTCACAAGTGGTAACAACTTATTTAGAAATACTATTTACTATTCGTTTAAGCGAAATAGTATTTCGAAATAACGAAATAACATTTTCAAATAACGAAATAAAAATATTTGCATCCATGTCACTTAAGGGGCTCCGTACAGGCTAAGGTATTTGGTATTGATTTTTTTACCTATATGTCTCGATGTGATTTTGCCAAAAGAATCGGAAGAAACTTTCGATGGAGATTAACATTGGAAAAAGGCAATGCCAAAACTTTTTGTCTGTGTATTGGGTAATTTCGCGATAGAAATACAGATCTTTGTCAACAAACTTTAAGTGTAGGATATAACCCTATAGTAGGATATAACCCTATAGTTAGATATAACCCTTTAGTTGGATATAACCCTATAGTTAAATATAACCCTATAGTTGGATATAACCCTATAGTTAGATATACCCCTTTAGTTGGATATAACCCTATAGTTAAATATAACCCTATAGTTGGATATACCCCTATAGTTGGATATAACCCTATAGTTAGATATAACCCTATAGTTGGATATAACCCTATAGTTGGATATAACACTAAAGTGTTAGTAAGTGTTAGTGTTTGTAAGTTTACATTTCAGGTCAATTCTTGTTTCTAGTTTCATGATTGTCAGTTCTACAAGCCTAATTTCGACGAGAATGGAAAATAATTTCTACATCATTAGAAGAAAGAAAAAACATTGAAAATGCAATGACTCATTATATTCTGTTACAATTATTTTTTGAACTTTTATAACGCCGTGATGGGTCTGTCATTAATCCGCCATCCATCATTAAATATGATTTAACACAGGAAGAAAACGTGTACGTGCAGATTCAGTCGTCAACAGGATTCGGGCTTTTGCCTTCAGTAATATTTAGCCTTTAGTGTTTTATATGTGGATGATTACTACATGTATCAATTTAAATTAGTCATGTTTATATCTTTAGTGCTTCCTGTATGGTTGGGTACGGTGTATTTCATTTTACATTAACCATGTGCATGTCTTTCTTTATTGATTTGTTGTTGTTGCTGTTAATGTTGTTGGTCACGGTGTATTGCACATTAAGTTAGTCACGTTCAAGTCTTAAGAGTTATTTTATGGTTGCTCATGATGCATTTCACTTGGAGTTAGTCACTTTTATGTCTTTAGTATACTTTTAAACAAAATTACCATAATGTACTATATTTGTTGTCTAAAAGATATTTGACGGTCGATGGCAGATTTACAGGCTCAAGGATGTTTGACGGTTGATTTCAGATTGAAATCTGGTATAACTAATACATCCACTGTTTCAGCTATTTTCAATTACATGTCAAGCAGAGTGACAACTTAATTTCTTAGGTTACACTAAATTTATCGGATGATGTCATAAAGTGTCTGATCCACCCGATATATTAATAGTCTCTCATTTATCTAAACATTATCTCAAGAAAATGCAGAGGAAAACACTAATATAACTCTAAAGTGACGTGATAATTGACTTGAGGATGTCAAATAATATCTGGTCGTTAAATCTAATCTATTCGATGTGTCCTTTTCAGGGTTATTTACAATAGTATCTCAAAGATACGTGCTTGCTATACTTTAATGTTACATTATAATTATCGGCGGCCCGATGATATCTGATCTACCTGAAATATTACAAGTTTCATCATTGAAGAAAATGATAGTTGCCATCGGATGTCAGTTATATTGCATATGCCGCTCACATTCATACTTCCAGCTTGCTTACAAACGTATCTCTACAAAAATGTCAAATTACTTTGGTTGCCTGATAGCTGATAGTACATATCTGATTCAAGTCTTCATTTACCTAATTTCATTTTATATTTGTATGCATGCTAAAAATGTGCAGTTCCTTCGTCTAGTATTAATCAGTATGCAATTCAATATGTGAGTACATTTTTTACCAGTCCTATGTTACAATCATTTTAACCATGTATTACTACCATATGCTCAACTAATTGTCTGTACTCGTAGGTTTAACATCATTGCTTTTCGGTCTGCTTCGGTTGGGGAAATTAGCACATACCCTCTGCTAGTCTTGGATGGGGGTTAGACGTGGGGTAGAGCGGTTGCTGCGGACGCCAGAGGTCCTGAGGCACCAAAACCTCTTGGGGAAAGGCATTTCGCCCCGAGCGGCATTTACCCTTAGCACGTGTTCCTAAGCAAATGTATGTGAGTTTATGAAAGGGTTAATTTTTGTTTTGTTTCTTGAATGTGCTTTCGGATGGGTATATAGGGCATGATATCTAAAAACTCTTGTGTAATCACAGCCTCATCAAGAAAGGGCATTCTTTTGAGGACAAAGCAATGCTGGTCAGTATAACTTGTGTAGGAAGAACATGGAGAAAAAACGTGAACAACCACCAACCCACTGGAAACAACTGGCAAACATTCTCACATATCTACATTGGCCGAGCCCGAGAGTCGAAACTGAGTAGGCAGAAATAAGGTGGCAATGATCGGGAAAGGCGATAGCTTTAAACCACACGGCCACCAAGGGTCTCTATTACGACAAATATAAACGTTAAGTACCAAACTTTCAACATTTGAATATAGGCAAAATTGTATGGTTGAATATAATACCCCTTGTACAAGATCATCATCAAGTAGACATCTTACATTGTTAGATGCTTTTAATAGGTACACGATGTAGCTTCAAATTTATCAACCTCCCTTCAATACCAAATGTTCTTAATCAAGCCATATTTTTATAGCTTGCTCATTTACAATCTCAAAATGATCTACAATGCAAAGATCGCCCACTTATGGCGCTGTAAACGGTCTGTAATATAGAGTTTTCCCACTTACCACGATGTTCATGGTCTGCAATATTGTAGTAGCTTGCCCGCTCACGATGATGTAAAGGGTCTAAAATATTTTAGTAGTTTGCCTCTTTGCTATGCCATCAAAGGTCTGCAACACAGAGTTTTCCCCCTTACCATGCTATAAACGGTCTGCACTATTTTAGTAATTTTCTCCCTAACCGTGTTATAAACGGTCTGCACTATTTTAGTAGTTTGCCCACTTACCGTGCTATAAACGGTCTGCACTATTTTAGTAGTTTTCCCAATTACCGTGCTGTAGATGGTTTGCAATATAGAGTTTTCCCACTTACCATGCTATGAACGGTCTGCAATATAGAGTTTGCCCCCTTATGTTCTATAGGGTCTGCAATATTTTAGTAGTTTGCCCACTTACCATGCTATAACGATCCTTTACTAATTTAGCAAAATGCCCACTTACCATATTTTAAGGGTCTGCAATAAAGTGATCACTTCTTCTTGCCTGCGTAAAGCATCTATTTATTCTTTCTTCATATGTTCATACTTACATCATTGAAAAACCTATCCACACTATTGGATT
Organism: Unio delphinus; assembly: GCA_029339505.1. Classification (NCBI taxonomy): domain Eukaryota; kingdom Metazoa; phylum Mollusca; class Bivalvia; order Unionida; family Unionidae; genus Unio; species Unio delphinus. The sequence continues at coordinate 4,891,056 of JAQISU010000084.1, read as the reverse complement.
TTAACGCTCGCGCGCGCGCGTGTGTGTGTATGTTCACCTTATGGCTCTCACCTGCTATGTGAGAATAATGTTTTGGTTTTTACGATGCATCAACTCCATACCAATGCGCCTATAAACTGTATAATGTATATACCCTAATAGGCATCCACTTGATTCGTGGGAACAGATGGCTTTTCATGTTTATCACTGGCAGTATTTTGCATGTATTTACATTATAAATGATTTTTCAATTTAGAGAGTGTTTCTGAATCACTCGTTTGACATACTAGTGAAGTTTAACGGTCATTTTGAGAAATCACCTTAACTTATATATTGCACGATTTTCTGCAATTTATATCACTGCTTTGATACAAGGCTGCGTAAGACAGTACGATTTCTACCTATTTATATAACTACTTTGATACACGGCTGTATTACACAGTACGATTTCTACCTATTTATTTATATCACTACTTTGATACAAGGCTGTATAACACTGTACGATTACTACCTATTTATTTATATAGCTACTTTGATAAAAGGCTGTATAACACAGTACGATTACTACCTATTTATTTAAATCACTACTTTGATACAAGGCTATATAAAACTGTACGATTACTACCTATTTATTTATATCACTACTTTGATACAAGGCTGTATAACACAGTACGATTTCTGCCTATTTATTTATATAACTACTTTGATACAAGGCTGTATACCACTGTACGATTACTACCTAATTATTTAAATCACTACTTTGATACAAGGCTGTATTACACAGTACGATTTCTACCTATTTATTTATATAACGACTTTGATACAAGGCTTTATAACACAGTACGATTTCTACCTATTTATTTATATCACTTCTTTGATACAAGGCTGTATTACACAGTACGATTACTACCTATTTATTTAAATCACTACTTGATACAAGGCTGTATAACACAGTACGATTTTGTGACGGGGCAAATTTCTGGCGATCAATCTTGAACCCATTAGCTGAGACCAGAGAACCATTACTTAGATTTCTAGAGAATGGACACGAATCAATCGTCACACTGCCATGTTCGGGAATGTTTTGTCGAGGAGAGAAATCTGTTCGGAAATTAAACATTTGTTAGCATTTGTTTATGTAGGAGTCAAACAGACTATTAGGAACACGGTAAACTTTGATTTCATGGTGAAACTGTCACGAATTGAGAATTTCCAGTGACCAGTAGTCAACGAAGGAGGTCAGACTGACTCAAGGTTTGGCACTTCTAAAAGGCGAAAAATGTACGTAATTATGATTGGCCACACTAAATGAAGGGACGTGTTTCCCACACTGAAATTCCTAGTTTAATATCGTTCATCGAAAAATCAAATCAGTCTAAGCTGCTCTACAAGGGAGGACACTAGTCTTTTGACTTCAGTCTTTGACTTCGAGGACAGAATTTGCAAATAATTCTTTTATCGTGATAACCGTTGACCAAGGGGCCGGATGCCTGGGAAGAATTTGGGTGTAAACGACACAACTTAACGAGAAAATAGCTCTTCACACGCAGTGAGAAGTCTGCAGATGTATATTTGGGACATCTTCAGACGCATTGAGAACTCTATATGTCGACCTGTCCGTCCACAAGGAAGTCGGAGAGAAAGGAAAACGGGATGAAAGAAGGAGTGAAAGGTTATGCACTCGCACACGGCAACGATTTCGACTGTTCATTTGATCGTATCATGAGAAAAAAAATCCTATCTGTAAACAGATTGGCTATTCTTTTATTTTTATATAAATCTAATTGTGTCTTTAAGGGTATTCTAAAAGTGTATCTTTCTAATAAATTCTGTTGGTTTTCCATTGTTTGTAATTGATTAAATTTTTATTCTTTTGTGTACGGGGGCTCAAGTCATTCTGTTCTATATATCTGCTCAGATTCCTACTTACTCTACCTGTAAGTTTACTCGAGCCGGGCGAATTATATCGAGGGCGGTCATCTCCCAGATACCGAGTACTGAAAGAGGTAGGAAATATAATAACATTTTATACACCACTCCATAACAGATTTCTACCTATTTATTTATATCACTACTTTGATATACGGCTTTATAACACAGTACGAGTTCTACCTATTTATCCTATTTATTTATATCACTACTTTGATACACGGCTTTATAACACATTACGAGTTGTAACTATTTATCCTATTTATTTATATCACTACTTTGATACACGGCGTTATAACACAGTACGAGTTCTAACTATTTATCCTATTTATTTATATCACTACTTTGATACACGGCGTTATTACACAGTACGAGTTCTACCTATTTATCCTATTTATTTATATCACTACTTTGATACACGGTCTTATAACACAGTACGATTTCCACCTATTAAAATCACAAATTTGTGATAAAATTAGTTGTTTCACTTTAAAGTCAAATTGAATTCTGGTTTTATTCGCATGATCCAAGATATTTTTAACCTAAAGTTACTAGAAATCTCAAACAGCCACTAATTAGAGGATCAAATGAAATTTGAAATTTGCATGTTTAACTTCTTCATGAAATGTATTTTCTGCTGTTTTATTGTTTCTGTTGTTCTCTTTTTTTTTTGTTTATTCAGAACACAAGATGTTTCGTTTTAAAATTGTAGGCTATGCGTGTTACCTAAATTAGGAAGGTTATTCCGTTTCTGCATTCATACCGAGAAATGGCATGTAGTTGATAACCGATCAACAATTAAACGAACCCTGCTATATTTAATCGTAAACAGGAAAATAAAAATTGACACCAACACCGATATGCAATGAAATCGACATTCCTTTTAAAGCATTCAGATAATACTAACGGCTTCGTCCTTTAAAAGGGTTTCTCCATTATTTATAATCATCGAGGGATGCCTTTAGTCATAGATCGATTATCTATGTCAAAACGTTGTTATCTGGATGTCACATTACCCACTTGACAAGATTATCCGGGCTAAGATCAAACCTAGCAGCACCTGCCCATAAAATCAAACAAATGAAACGAAAAAAGAAGAAAAAATAAATACACTGACCCGGTCACATCGACATTGCTAATTTGAAAGTTAGGACCTGTGTCCATTACCAAAAGATTATAACGCCTCTCTCTCTCTCTCTCTCTCTCTCTCTCTCTCTCTCTCTCTCTCTCTCTGAGTTGCTTGCTTTCAGTGTTGCTTTTGGTTGAATAAATCTACATGTTATTAATATTGTTGACCAATTTTCAACAGCAACGTTTACTCTTTACGGACTCTTTAACCCCACTTGACCAAGGGGCAGTACTATCTGCATGTAAATTATATAGGATTGATACGGTTACCTGGACGTCTAGACAGAGTTAATTGGTAGGTGGTAAAAATAATTTCCTTTCTATCGGACATTTCTCAAGAGGCGAGTAGCTTATTCTCTATCTTTCTTCTTGGGTCATGTGAATAGCAGTGATTTCGAACAATGGCCAACGCCTGATCACAGGAAAGCGTTCAAAATTTGCTTTACGATGATAACTACTACTTTCGTAAGTCTTGCCGTATTAGGTTCACTTTATGAATTTCACTTTGATATCTCGATATAGTGTCTGCTAAATAAATATATTCTTTCTGTTGAGTATGCTTGTCATATAATGAGTATGCTTATGATACAATGAGACTGTTTATGATACATTAAGAATGATTATAAGAATGATTGTCATACAATTATTATTAGTATCATACCATCAGTGAGCTTATGATACAGTGAGTATGCTTATGACACACTGAGTGTTCTTATGATACAGTGAGTATGCCTATGATACAATGAGTATGCATATGATACAATGAGTATGCCTATGCTACAATCAGTATGCCTATGCTACAATCAGTATGCTTATGTCACATGGAGTGTTCTTATGATACAGTGTGTGTGCTTATGAAAGAATGAGTATGCCTATGATACAAACATTATGCTATGATGTTAGTATATTATCATACAATGAGTGTTCTTTTGATACAGTAAGTATGCTTATAATACAATGAATATGTGTATGATACAATGAGTATGCTTATGATACAATGAGTATGTTTATGATACAATCAGTATGTTTATAATACAATCAGTATGCTTATTACACATTGAGTGTTCTTATGATACAGTGTGTATGCTTATGAAAGAATGAGTATGCCTATGATACAAACATTATGCTATGATGTCAGTATATTATCATACAATGAGTGTTCTTTTGATACAGTAAGTATGCTTATGATACAATAAATATGTGTATAATACAATGAGTATGCTTATGATACAATGAGTATGTTTATGATACAATGAGTATGTTTGTGATACAATCAGTATGCTTATGACACATTGAGTGTTCTTATGATACAGTGAGTATGTTTATGATACAATGAGTATGTTTTTGATACAATCAGTATGCTTATGACACATTGAGTGTTCTTATGATACAGTGTGTATGCTTATGAAAGAATGAGTATGCCTATGATACAAACATTATGCTATGATGTCAGTATATTATCATACAATGAGTGTTCTTTTGATACAGTAAGTATGCTTATGATACAATAAATATGTGTATGATACAATGAGTATGCTTATGATACAATGAGTATGTTTAGGATACAATGAGTATGTTTGTGATACAATCAGTATGCTTATGACACATTGAGTGTTCTTATGATACAGTGAGTATGTTTATGATACAATGAGTATGCTTATAATACAATGAGTATGTTTATGATACAATCAGCATGCTTATGACACATTGAGTATTCTTATCATACAGTGAGTATGCTTATGAAATAATGAGTATGCCTATGATACAAACAGTATGTTATAATATCAGTATATTATGATGTAATGAGTGTTCTTATGATACAGGAAGTTTGCTTATGATACAATGAGTATGCTTATGATACAATCACTATGCTTTTGATACTAAGCAAAGTACAAACAACTCATCTCAGAAACGGATTTGTCTAGGTTTAGAAGCGACTGCAATTTTAACACAACATTATGGAATTTTAAGAAGAGTATAAACAAAACAATGCACACGAATAATAAACAGTATAATAAACAGTATTAAACAGTATAGCATAAAACAAGAAAAGTATCTCATGTTTCAATGTTAAAAATATTTACAAAATCTCATCAATAAACTAATTTTAAATTTAATAACTGCAAAACAGTAGATCAAATTTAAGATCGCATATGAACTTATAGATAGATTGATTGACCTGCAAATGGTTTGAAATACTTGAGAATTTGTCTTGCTTTTCGAGTCAACTGCTTTTCAAATCGTACCATTTTTTCTCGCTGTTTCTGTGTTACACAACTTTATTTAACGACAATACTTTTACCGTTAATTGACAGACATGTGGTCATTTGAAAAAAAAACAACTCAAGTTTTCTTTGTCAAGGAAAATCTCACGCCCGGTATGCTTTCTCAGATGTATTTGTCTCTTAATCTAAACGCTGACCGTGTCCTGAGACTGAACCCCCTTGTGTCTACAGCTGACCGGACATTACCTGGACAGGGAAATAGCCAGTGGTCACTTATTGTCCAGTTCATGCATGACACATATAAATTTATTGAAATTTTTTCGTGAATGGCATTCACTAGGACACTGTCTACACCTGCTGTAAATCACGAAGAAAAAGCCATTTTAGAAAAATTGATTAAAGTTTAAAGGTACTGTCGAATATTTACATAAACGCATTTATTTTTAAAGTTCAAGTCCATGACAGCAGTTTTATTTTATAAACAAAGGTAATTGATTATTATAACAATTTTAACTCAGATTTGTGAAATCAGAAGGTAATTGATTATTATAACAATTTTAACTCAGATTTGTGAATTCAATTAGCTGGAGAATTACGAATGTAACTTAACTAGTAAAAAATATATGCTTCAGAAAAGTACTGCTACCATCCGGTGATGTAAATTAATCCACGCGTAGTGCTTGGAAATTGTAACGGTCTTCATAAGCGTGTCGAGTCTTTATCTGAAAGTGTTGTTTTTTCTCACGACTTGCATTTTCCTGTTCTCTGTACAGTTTGCATTTGTGCCTTGATGTGTTTTGCAAATATTTCTGTAGTCTTTACATCAAACCAAATTATCTGCCATATTATTATATCTAACGTTCCAAAGTGTATCACGTGCGCAATCATTTGCCGCTCGACAGTCTGCGTCATACCTTGGTAGTTTCTTGGCAGAAAATCAATCATTTCTTTGATTGACATCATTTTTATCTACTTTCATTGTCGGTGCTGATCAGAGATGCTCTCAGTTAATGAATTCAGAGCTGAATCGACTTGATTTTATCCTATCAATGTAAGTATAGTTCTGATATTGCAGATATATATATACAATTCTTGGAGAAAACTTTTCATTATTATCAGTTGTGATAATGATGGGGTCTGCTAGATCCAAGTGAAATATTATTGTTTAATAAATAGACTTAATTATGTTACCAATTCTAAAGGTAGTTATACATGTTAAAAAAAATGGCTTAGTTTAAATAAGTAGTCTATGGTTGTCGTAGAGTTATCCCGAATACATGTAAAATTTCCAACAGATTTACCATCTCCAATTTGACTATTGACAATCTTCGTTCCAGATAACTGACAAAAGTTCAATAAATTCTCGCCATTGTCATTTTCGTTCTTTCTGTCTTTATTTGTTCTTCCCCCTAATCTTTTTAATAATAATAATAATAATAATAATAATAATAATAATAATAATAATAATAAATTATAATAATAAAACAAAATGCTGCTAAAATTGTCCCATTGACATCTTTAAAATCACATTAGTTTAAAAATGCATCACTGACGATTATTCATTTGGTCACGCTGATATGATAATATATGTATCATAACCGCTATTTAAAAAAATTGAAAAATTGAAGTAGTTACCTACAGTTAGAATAGTTTCAAGTTTGAAATAGCCTCAAGTGGGACCAGAAAGTTTGGTAAATATTAATAACGTTTGAAATCTTGACTAAAAGATGAATTCTAAGTACGATGAATTCACTCTTGTTGCAGTCCTATAACATGACCCGTGTTTCTTAGAAGGAAAGCTTGCATCGTTAATAGGAATGGGTTGAACATTAATATGGTGATATACTAGAAATGCGTTAAATCAAAGGATGGATAGAAATTATATCGCAGTTTTAGAAATGTTTTATTATATATGTATTGTACCGCATAATGTCGGATTCAGAGACGCAACCAATGAGATGAGCTAAAGGCACAAAACGTGATTTTAAAAATGATTTTTTTTTAATATGGATGACGATTATACAAAGACATTCAAGTTCAATCTCGAGTTTTTGTTGTTGCTTTGTTTAAGCACGAGTTGTTCAGAACATTCCAACAGGTGCCTGCGTGACCTTAACACGACATAGACAGGATAGGCTTATCGAACTTTATCTTCACTTGACGCATACTTCAGACAGCTCGCTGACCGCCTCCGAGTTTATTGAATACCGGCAACTTTCATCAAGGTGTCATTCAAAGTTTATTACTCCAGTCAAAAATTTACATATCGCCAGAACAGTCACCTTGCGTCTACTTGTTAATACAGCACTTCATATAAAAATCAGTGTTTTAGCTTGAAGATTAACCATAAATGACGAAGATCAACCCCCAAATCATGCAAATTAATCCCACATGATGATGTTTTAATTTGTATTTTAATTTTTCAAACGATGCAAATTGATCCCAAATGTTTCAATTTAACATTTAATTTATAAAGTATTAATTAAAAATGTTGAAATTATGACCACTTGAATTTGTGCAAATTTAGTACCAATCAGCTAAGTGATGGACAATAAATATACCAGAAATATGGAACACAATCAGTTTCCCTGTAATGGATGGATCCTTTCGACGTGTCATTTAAAACAATTAGCATCGACTTATCTAATTACCTACGGCCAAGGGGGCCCCGAGTGGCCGAGTGATCTAAAGCGCTCTTCGTTACGGATCACTACCATCTCACCTGTCTGCGTGGGTTCGAGTCTCAGATTCGGCCAATGTGGGTATGTGAGAAAGCTTGCCAGTAGCTTCTTCTGGGTCGGTGGTTCTTTCCGGATATTTTCCTCGGGTTCTTCCTCCACCATTAATACTGGCCTGCCATGTATCGTGTGCTGAAAATGGCGTTAAACCCCAATATAACAACATATAACCTACAGCCAACGCGAGACAATGTGAGGGATATTTCCCGCAACTGTGACTAAAATATAGGAAATATACCGTAACACTTTTAAAACAAATATGTCGCAAACAACTGCTTCGAATTTACTCAAATTATCAAGGTAACTTTCTTTGTGTTGAAGCAATAAATGCGCAAACTTTCGTATTTTACGGTTCATAAAAAACGTTTTTCTTTTTTCTCATACCTTTGTTAGTGTTAGTATTTTTCAGCAGTACACATAGCAACACGTGCTAGAGCCTGAAAAATACTGATATGACGTTAAATGACCACTCCATAATATCACATTTGGTCAGCACCATATATGTAGCATATTGGAGGGTCAGTTGCGGCGCATGGGGGCAAAGCTCATGGTGTCCCTACTGAGGTGCCCAAAGGCGATGTACTCGTGTTCGTTAGTGACGTCCCATCCTAGCCACGCAGAAAAGTTCTATAGTTGCCAACTTTCATCCCCATTTCTAAATATAGATTTCGCGAAGAACTGCCACCGTTACACCAATGACCCTTCCCTTCGCCTGGGAGATCAATACCCCACCCTCCACCTCAAAGTTTTATTATAATAAGCCGGGTTTTGCCTCCTAAACTTGTGTTACTTTTTTAATAAGTACATTTATAACATTGAGACTAATACGGCCTTGTTACATATACTGAAGGTATGGATAAAACATCAGGCTTCGAAGACTTACTATTCAGTAAAGGTTCCTTCAGAGAGGACTCAATTGTTCACCTCATGTTGGTAATTGAACCCAAGCATTCTTTTAAATCGGAATATAATTTGATCAAAGAAAATTCTGCTGACCTCTTTTGATCCACTGAAAAGGTATTGCATGCGAACTATATGCTTCACTTGTTTAAGGATCCGAGGAACACTTTTGAATTACTATACTGCGAGAACTACTCAAGTTTAAACATATATTTTACCCATTAACTACGTACAGTTAAATCAAATATGGATTGAATCAATGTTTACTTCATTTATCCAGAAAATGAAAATGTACTGAATGAAATTGAATCACCGTGTATTTTATTATCAAATTTACACTGAGCAGAGTCTTTCTTTTGATGTCGTTCACGTCAAATTGTAACTATTCGCTAAATAATAATGTTTGTACCAAAGGTGAATGGGTGTTTATCGATTTTTGCTTTTTTTTTCTTGATAGAACTCATCACGATACGATATTATTTTAATGTTTTAGTACTATTTTATAGAACTTCTTATATGGTGTTGTAGCTTACATAATTTGATACCAATATTTACATCCTTTCTAGATGCAAAAGAAGGTCTATCAATGTTGAACTTCTTCGATGTCTGCAGTGTGAGAGTTGATAGTGATGTCTAGCACCTGGGGATCATGCCTCAGACATGCCTGAAAATTTGTTAAAGCTACGTTACAAATCCAAATCACACACACACACACACACACACACACACACACACACACACGTGCGTGGACATACATCGTTATCTTTAATATGACACCCATAAACGACAAGAAATTTATATTGTATCTGATTTATACAGAATATTTTAATGACAAAACCAACACGTTTTTCTTTTGGTTTTTGTTGGAGCAACACAAGTATTCATTTAATGGTCATGAGAGTAAATTGCCTTGGCAAAAGACACACCACGCGTTTGTCAAGCCGGGTTGATCTGATGATGATAAGATTCGAAAGTACACCCTTGCAATCACGTTTCTAGCACGCTACCCACAAAGCCACCGTGCCTGCCAGCACCAGTTTTATACACAGATTTGGTACATAAATTATTGATTGTCATCAACTATAAAGACTGACACATATAATAATTTTTCGAGTACGTCTGATATATTTACAGATGCTCGTGCGTAATTCAGTGATTTAACACTCTAACACCGTCATATAGTATCATAACGATTAGGCGTGCCGTCATTTCAAATATTTGATACCAGTTTTGTTGTCATTCTTCTACCAAAGAAAATTAATATAACGGAGATTGGGGAGAAAAATCAATGAAAATAGGATTTTCATTTTAAAATGGTTTTCCTCCAAAACTTGCCAAATAATAAATATACACCATTCTCATGTTGTACCGAATTTTCTCTTCATTTTTTTTTGTAATTATAGTAATATTTACAGTGACGACAAAACATAAAGATAGTTTTTCCCTAATGCATGTAGATGTATTTTTACCTAATAACATTATATATATATATATATATATATATATATATATATATATATATATATATATATATATATATACTAACCTAAAATGTACCAAAAAACCTAAAATGTAGAAGAATTTAAAATGCATATCCTTGATGTAAACTATATACATACAGATACATATAAAACACACACACACACACACACCTATACATATATAAACACACACATACAAATATAAACACAAACACATACATATAGAAACACACACATATACATATATAAACAAACACACACATACATATACAAACACACACACGTATAAATATATAAACAAACACACATATACATATAGAAACACACATATACATGTATAAACACACACACACACACATATATATATTTAAACACACATGCATGCACACACACACATATATATATACATATATATATATATATATATATATATATATATATATATATATATATATATATATATATGTGTGTATGTTTATATACATACATACATATGATTGGTTATGTCTGTGTGTAATATATATATATATATATATATATATATATATATATATATATATATATATATATATATATATATATATATATATATATATATATATATTACACACAGACTCAACCAATCATATGTATGTATGTATGTATGTATGTATGTATGTATGTATGTATGTATGTATGTATGTATGTATGTATGTATGTATGTATGTACATATACATATACATATATACATACATTGGTTCATTTGATGTTCAATATAACAAGTGGAACTTACAAAGGCTAACTTGCAAGATGAACACGAAATGACGAATGGAAAGTTTGTACGCAAAATAAGACCCCTCCCTCCTCTCTCTCTCTCTCTCTCTCTCTCTCTCTCTCTCTCTCTCTCTCTCTCTCTCTCTCTCTCTCTCTCTCTCTTTTAGCAGGTTGCAAAGACAAATAAAGATTAGATCTGAAATTGTTTTCAAATACCTCAATTTTGATTTTGATCAATTTTATTTGAATGTTCATAAAATTACCTAATTGATCATTTATGGTATTTTGATGTGTTTGGCTACTATTTTCATCAATAGTTAATGTCCGATAGAGTAAGAGGATGTGTGAAACTGAAATTAAGTAATAATCTAACAATGGATGACGTGTCAGACATCGAGATAGTGTCATCTTTCCAAAGGTATATAACTCACGTTTTATTGGGGCATATATAAGAAATGTTTAATTCGTTAAATGGAAACATTTGATATCATTTGTGTGACTACCGAGAAAAATTTCCTTGTATCTAAAGTACTGCCTTTAACCATCACATCCGACTCACCTATGTCCACGTGGGTTCGAGTCTCAGGCTCCACCAATGGGGCTTTGTGGGAAATCTTGCCAGTATCTTCCCGTGGGTTCTTGATCCTTACTGTTGGTTTCCAGGGTTTACACTCCACATTTATATTTTCCGCCATGTGTAGCCTATATTGTGCCCAGAAATCTCGATAAACCCGAGAAAAAAAACACATATACATAAAATAATGGAGACCATATAAATATATCCTTTACTTAGAAAGTATTGACTAATATGTATGATAAAATAGTGATCCAATTTGAACAAGTGTCACAACCACACACCCCAATAATTACGGATAGTTGAATCTTTCTTTTGCATAACCGCAAAAGAATTTTGCCTGTGCAGATTACAACACCTTGACCAATGAAATGGTTCTATAATATACTTTGCACTGACCTTTTAAAGTTCGAGTTATAACAGATAATAGAAAGACACTTTCTAAATAACACTTTTAACATCCCATAATTGTTCATATTTAAGGAGGTTTTCAGTTGTCACTTGTTTATCTTTTTTGGGTATCTATACCCATCTTTTATGGCACTAAGCATTAATAATAATAATAATAATAATAATAATAATAATAATAATAATAATAATAATAATAATAATAATAATGAGGACTTTGTATAGCGCCTAATCTTTCGAAGCTCTAAGCGCTTTACACCATCAATAATGATATGACTACACTACAGAACAATAAATGACAAAAACAATGAAATTGGAAAACATAAACCATGCTGAAAACATATAAGATACAAAACATGATTAGGTCGCTAAGTTTGTCCCTGCAGTCGAAACAGGTGAGTCTTAAGAGCACTCTTAAAAGGGACCTCTGTGTCTTCGTGACTAATTTCAATGTGAAATTCGTTCCACGTTGCCGGGCCCTGGTGTGCAAACGAACGCTGTCCGTATGACTTTGTTTTCACCTTGAGAACAATGAGTATACGATTATCAGAAGAAGAGCGTAAGGATCTAGCTGGTGTATACACATCGGTGAGGCTGGATAGGTATGTTGGACTGGAGTCTTCATTGAAACATAGCAGAGAGAACAAATTTTGTGTTTGATTCTGTATCGAATCGATAGCCAGTGTATGGTACAGAGCAGTTGCGAGGAGTGCTCTGATCGAGGTACTCTAAAGATGATCCACGCAGCTGTGTTTTGAACTTTTTGAAGTTTCTGGACTAAATATTGTGATGAACCAAACAGAATTGAGTTACAATAGTCCAGTCTTGAAGTACTAATGAACACACAAGTGTTTTAGTGGCATCAACTGAAAGATATTTACGAATGGAACTGATGCGTCTCATTTCAAGATATGCAGCCTTGCATATGTTCAAGACATGTTGGTGCAATGTGAGAGTACTGTCTAGAGTAACGCCTAGGATTCATACTGACTGTGAGAATTTAATGTTGGTGTTGCTGACATTTATTGTCTGAGGTTAGGGATGTGAATGAGAAAGTCCTTGTGTTGTGATCAGAATAGCCTCAGTTTTATCATCATTCGTCTGCAGCTTGTTACATGTCATCCATGATTTCACATCAGAAATGCACTTCTCTACTCAATGGATGGTAGCATCAACTTCAATTGGGTGGCAAGACTTGTATATTTGGATGTCATCAGCATACAATGATTATTATATCACATTTTTAATTTATGTATATTCTAATATACTTGCAAAGAACTTTCCCATTGTTTTATTTTAAATACTTTTACGGCATGTTCTATCATACCATTCTTTAATTTAATTTTGAAAAATTTGTCAGATTGTTTTGTTGTTGCATTAACGTCCTGTTTAATGTCATAATCTAGATCGTTAAGTCCTGTTTAATGTCATAATCTAGTTCGTTAAGTCCTGTTTAATGTCATAATCTAGTTCGCAACGTCCTGTTTATCTAGTTCGTAAAATCTTGTTTAATGTCATTATTTAGTTCGCACCGTCCTATTTAATCGTTAGAATCTAAATCATAACCTCCTGTTTAATGACATAATTTAGTTCGTTAAGTCCTGTTTAATGTCATAATTTAGTTCGTTAAGTCCTGTTTAATGTCATAATTTAGTTCGCAACGTCCTGTTTAATCGTCATAATCTAAATCATAACGTCATGTTTAATGTCATAATCTAGTTCGTTAAGTCCTGTTTAATGTCATAATCTAGTTCGTTAAGTCCTGTTTAGCGTCATAATCTAGTTCGTTAAGTCCTGTTTAATGTCATAATCTAAATCATAACGTCCTGTTTAATGTCATAATCTAAATCATAACGTCCTGTTTAATGTCATAATTTAGTTCATTAAGTCCTGTTTAATGTCATAATCTAGATCGTTAAGTCCTGTTTAATGTCATAATCTACTTCGTTAAGTCCTGTTTAATGTCATAATCTACTTCGTTAAGTCCTGTTTAATGTCATAAACTAGTTCGTTAAGTCCTGTTTAATGTCATAATCTAAATCATAACGTCCTGTTTAATGTCATAATCTAAATCATGACGTCCTGTTTAATGTCATAATCTACTTCGTTAAGTCCTGTTTAATGTCATAATCTAGATCGTTAAGTCCTGCTTAATGTCATAATCTACTTCGTTAAGTCCTGTTTAATGTCATAATCTAGTTCGTTAAGTCCTGTTTAGTGTCATAATCTAGTTCGTTAGGTCCTGTTTAATGTCATAATCTAAATTATAACGTCCTGTTTAATGTCATAATCTAGTTCGTTAAGTCATGTTTAAGGTCATAATCTAGATCGTTAAGTCCTGTTTAATGTCATAATCTAGTTCGCAACGTCCTGTTTAATCGTCATAATGTAAATCATAACGTCCTGTTTAATGTCATAATCTAGTTCGTTAAGTCCTGTTTAATGTCATAATCTAGATCGTTAAGTCCTGTTTAATGTCATAATCTAGTTCGTTAGGTCCTGTTTAATGTCATAATCTAAATCATAACGTCCTGTTTAATGTCATAATCTAGTTCGTTAAGTCCTGTTTAATGTCATAATCTAGTTCGTTAAATCCTGTTTAATGTCATAATCTAGTTCGCAACGTCCTGTTTAATGGTCATAATCTAAATCATAACATCCTGTAAAATGTCATAATCTGGTTCGTTAAGTCCTGTTTAATGTCATAATCTAGTTCGTTAAGTCCTATTTAATGTCATAATCTAATTCGCAACGTCCTGTTTAATGTCATAATTTAGTTCGTTAAGTCCTGTTTAATGTCATAATCTAGTTCGCAATGTCCTGTTTACTCGTCATAATCTATATCATAACGTCCTGTTTAATGTCATAATCTAGTTCGTTAAGTACTGTTTAATGTCATAATTTAGATCGTTAAGTCCTGTTTAATGTCATAATCTAGTTCGCTAGGTCCTGTTTAATGTCATAATCTAAATCATAACGTCCTGTTTAATGTCATAATCTAGTTCGTTAAGTCCTGTTAAATGTCATAATCTAGTTCGTTAAGTCCTGTTTAATGTCATAATCTAGATCGTTAAGTCCTGTTTAATGTCATAATCTAGTTCGTTAGGTCCTGTTTAATGTCATAATCTAAATCATAACGTCCTGTTTAATGTCATAATCTAGTTCGTTAAGTCCTGTTTAATGTCATAATCTAGTTCGTTAAGTCCTGTTTAATGTCATAATCTAGTTCGCAACGTCCTGTTTAATGGTCATAATCTAAATCATAACGTCCTGTTAAATGTCATAATCTGGTTCGTTAAGTCCTGTTTAATGTCATAATTTAGTTCGTTAAGTCCTATTTAATGTCATAATCTAATTCGCAACGTCCTGTTTAATGTCATAATTTAGTTCGTTAAGTCCTGTTTAATGTCATAATCTAGTTCGCAATGTCCTGTTTACTCGTCATAATCTATATAATAACGTCCTGTTTAATGTCATAATCTAGTTCGTTAAGTACTGTTTAATGTCATAATTTAGATCGTTAAGTCCTGTTTAATGTCATAATCTAAATCATAACGTCCTGTTTAATGTCATAATCTAGTTCGTTAAGTCCTGTTAAATGTCATAATCTAGTTCGTTAAGTCCTGTTTAATGTCATAATCTAGATCGTTAAGTCCTGTTTAATGTCATAATCTAGTTCGTTAGGTCCTGTTTAATGTCATAATCTAAATCATAACGTCCTGTTTAATGTCATAACCTAGTTCGTTAAGTCCTGTTTAATGTCATAATCTAGTTCGTTAAGTCCTGTTTAATGTCATAATCTAGTTCGCAACGTCCTGTTTAATGGTCATAATCTAAATCATAACGTCCTGCTAAATGTCATAATCTGGTTCGTTAAGTCCTGTTTAATGTCATAATCTAGTTCGTTAAGTCTTGTTTAAGGTCATAATCTAGATCGTTAAGTCCTGTTTAATGGCATAACCTAGTTCGCAACGTCCTGTTTAATCGTCATAATGTAAATCATAACGTCCTGTTTAAAGTCATAATCTAGTTCGTTAAGTCTTGTTTAATGTCATAATCTAGTTCGTTAAGTCCTGTTTAATGTCATTATTTAGTTCGCAACGTCCTGTTTAATGTCATAATCTTGTTCGCAACGACCTGTTTAGTCGTCATAATCTAAATCATAACGTGCTGTTTAATGTCATAATCTAGTTCGTTAAATCCTCTTTAATGTCATAATCTAGTTCGTTAAGTCCTGTTTAATGTCATAATCTAAATCATAACGTCCTGTTTAATGTCATAATCTAGTTCCTTAAGTCCTGTTTAATGTCATAATCTAAATCATAACGTCCTGTTTAATCGTCATAATCTAAATCATAACGTCCTGATTAAGGTCATAATCTAGATCGTTAAGTCTTGTTTAATGTCATAATCTAAATCATAACGTGCTGTTTAATATCATAATTTAGTTCGTTAAGTCCTGTTTAATGTCATAATCCAGTTCGTTAAGTCCTGTTTAATGACAATATCTAGTTCGTTAAGTCCTGTTTAATGTCATAATCTTCTTCATAACGTCATGTATGATGTCATGATTTAGTTCATGTTGTTCTAAACCTGATACGAAATTTATGTCTGAGTAGCCTCATTTCATAGAAAAGATTATAATTGTTTTGAGACATATCTGAAGGCAGGTTAAAAAATCATTCACAAAAGTTTCCTAATTTGATAAATTAAGCGATGTAGCGCTAAATATTGTTGGGCAGGATGATCGATAACACCCAACTAACAAGTAAATCTTATCGTTCTTTTGATGCACGATTAAGAGTGTGAATATTTTAGAATGAACTCTCCATTGTCACCTATTTCAATATGAAAATGTCAGCTATAGAATTGGAAGTTTGTTTTAATCTTTTTGAACAGAGGGATTTGTGTCAAGTTTCCACTACGGATGAACCAAAAATTACTGCATATTTTTTCGTGTTTTTCGTGTGTGGGAAGCAACGCGATCCATGCAGCCGTCAATCGTGTCAGTGATCTGTGGCCCGAGTTCCTACAACGGTGTTCTTGTAACAGTAAAAAAACAGCCAAATGGATTCACTTGTCAAATTAAATTGACATATTCAGTCTTCCGAACGGTGCTGTGTAAGGTTCCCTATATTTATGTTAAACATTATTTTTCTTATGTAATAGGTCTCGTTCAAGATCATTATCAACTCCACTGCAATAAGTGCTAGAAAGAGTTTCAAAGTGTTTACATGTTGCTTAAGTTATTGGTTACTAAAATGTTGGAAAGGAAAGCGATATCTTAAACAAGTCTCATTTATTCTTCATCCTGTCACCAATGATTTGTAGAAATGGACCACGATTTATAGATTTAGTTCATTGCAACTTAAACTAGTTTTAGTAAATACCGTCTATGAATAGTGTTATTTGTAATTAGAAATATTACACTGATTTTGTCGCGAGACTAAGCCACAAATAATATTAATCAAGAATAGCCATCGACAGCAACTGAGACGATTTAGTCGATAAAGTGTTTCTTAACTCGACATCGACAGCAACTGAGACGATTTAGTCGGTAAAGTGTTTCTTAACTCGGTCTTTTTTGCCGATGTATTGTGCCGAATTAGAAAAAGGAGATACATTGTATATAAAACGTTTTTCATCAGTTACGGATCAGCAGTCTTTCTCTAAGCTGTAAGCAAATATTAATTACATAATTTAATTGTTTTGCCACCTTAATGGGGAGCAAAGGGTTCATTATCGTAGACTAAATGATTTTAAAACGTGTATGATTGTTTTTTTTTTTTTTTTTTTTTTTATAAATCTTGCTCCATATAAAAAATGCACATGATATTACACAGTGATTATATATATATATATATATATATATATATATATATATATATATATATATATATATATATAGATATATATATAGATATATATATATAGATATATATATAGATATATATATATATAGATATATATAGATATTTATATATATATATATATATATATATATATATATATATATATATATATATATATATATATATATATATATATATATATATAGATAGATAGATAGATATATAGATATATAGATATAGATATAGATATATATATACACACGTCGGGCCCAATTTTATGCGGTTTGCAGCTGGAGCTGACTTAATGAAGAGACAGAAAACCATTCCGACCAAACTGCATTGATTTTCTTTGTCCACACAGAAACTCTTTTCATACTATTCTGATATCACCACTAACTTTACTAAAATTTAAAAGATGGAAATATCAAAATAAAATGGTACAATTAATGTTTTAATCTGGAAAGTCGACCAACATTTGCAATTAGTGTAACGTACTTTGAAACTAACGTACAGGAACTGTAATGGTCTTGTCCCAGGCTCGGCCAATGATAGATACAGTGTCTCACAAGAGGTCGCTTTCAAACGAACGTCTTATTAGTTCTTTCAAGTTATCATTAGGGATTTTAAAAATGTCTGAAAGGAGTTAAACATGATAATATTATAACTGTTTGCAATAGCGAATGCATTCCATACGACATTTAAGAGTGCCTTAAAAAAGTTTTTTTTTTATAATACCGAACACGGAAGAATGAAATCTCTTGACAATTTACTACTTCAATAGGGAAATATTGATTTTTCCTTATACAATATGGCGCTGTTAAGATCATATTTCTCCACTAGAAGCGTTAACGAATCTTAACAACCGTGAATGAACTGTTGTTAATATGATGACCGAAATTGTACAGGTGTCTGGTTTCATTATTTCTGTATTCCACTCCAAGTTTATCAGATATGAAGAGACTCCTATACTTCTGCTCTCCACTGCAAGGTTATTAGATATAAATAAAGCACTGTTGCACTGAGACAGGGCGTTTTCGTTACAATTGTAACTATCTTTAATTGGTACCTGTACTTAATATACTATCATAGTTATACAAAGGACCAATAAAAAGGCGTCGTTTTATTTTCTTGATAATACTTCAAGAATAATTTTGTTCTGCCGCATATAATTCTTGTTAAATCGTATATGGTTTCAATAATAAATATCAAGTAAACGGTACTTTGTGATGCATGTCTTAGTGTCTTGGGTGGTTTGTGCAGTAACTATTACTGATGATTTAGGAAGAACTTTAAGTAGAAAAATTAATTTATTTTCACGAATAATCGAAGTTATTCAAAACATTGTGGGGGGTAGCTTCTGTCTTGTCATAAGTTTCCTTAGGCGGTATCATTACAATACAAATGTCTATGACTACATTTAATTTAACATTGCGAAAACGTCCGAGGTATTTTACTTCCGAACCAATAAGCAAGTTTGCATTAAAAGATATAACATTTTAATAGAATCAAAATAAAAAAGAAAAAGAAAACTAGAGTAGAAATGAACTTTTCAACCAAAATGTATGCTGACCACAAAAACATTGTAGTTTTCTTAAAATTGTGATTAGTTCAAGTTTGATAAGGACACACTGAATTTATGCAAATGTAATAGGAAATAAATACTAATTTGAACGTAGAATATATTTGCAAACTGACGTATCCACTACAAGACAATTACAGTGCGCAATCAAGGAAATATTGGCATAGGCGGTTAAAGACATTAACAGTGAACAGTCAAAGAAACATTGAAGTAGCCACTCAAAGACAATTACAGTGAACAGTCAATGATACATTGACATAGCCTCTAAAAGACAAGTACAGTGAACAAATAAACATTGACATAGCCACTTAAAGACAAGTACAGAGAAAATTCAATGAAACACTGAAGTAGCGACTCAAAGACAATTACAGTGAACAGTCAGTGAGACACTGAAGTAGCCACTCAAAGACAACTACAGTGAAAAGTCAATGAAACATTGAAGTAGCGACTCAAAGACAAGTACAGTGAACAGTCAATGAAACATTGAAGTAGCGACTCAAAGACAACTACAGTGAAAAGTCAATGAAATATTGAAGTAACTACTTAAAGACAATTACAGTGAACAGTCAGTGAGACATTGAAGTAGCGACTCAAAGACAATTACAGTGAACAGTCAATGAAACACTGAAGTAGCGACTCAAAGACAATTACAGTGAACAGTCAGTGAAACATTGAAGTAGCGACTCAACGACAATTACAGTGAACAGTCAATGAAACACTGAAGTAGCGACTCAACGACAATTACAGTGAACAGTCAATGAAACATTGAAGTAGGGACTCAACGACAGTTACAAAGAACAGTCAATGAAACACTGAAGTAGCGACTCAACGACAATTACAGTAAACAGTCAGTGTAGTACTTTTATGAGTAAATCAAAGTTAAAAGTTTATTCGCAATGTCACAGATTATTGAATGTGTGTTATCTGATTAAGCTATTTACGCATGAAAATATTTTTTTTTTAAAATTTCCTTTCCTTTACCCGTTTAAATAAAGTCGTTACATTCCACGAAGTACTCTAATTAAATTCAAGCAGTTTTCTCCTTCTATACATTTTATAAACTGAAAAGTTATATTAACATATTCTATATCTGGCAACTATTTCGCTTACCTGTAATTTTTTGTATAACGTTTACTGGGTTTTAAAAAATAAACTTTACACACCTTGTGGAAAGCTGCGAATAACGAAATATGGTAAGAGGGTCATTTTAGCTTTAAGAATTTTGCATTAATCTACAACAATGTCAAACAACCTATTAGCATGTGTAAAATTGTGATGGTCACGCATCATCAAGTTCTTTAAAATATATGCATTTATGTATTACACACCAACACACACACACACACACACACACACACACACACACACGTTTATGCGAATTTTAAAATGCAAACCATTATGTTCTGGACAATATGATCTTAACTTACTTTAGCAAAACTCTCCCATCGAATAAATAAAATATGATTCATAACTTAATTTAGCAAACGTTTCCCATCAATTAAATAAAATATGATTCATAACTTAATTTAGCAAAATTTTCCCATGAATTAAATAAAATGTAACTCTTCCAAAATGAAATCTATTAAGACTAATTTGGTTTCATGCATAAACTGTGTATTAGGAATACATTTTATCAAAATGTTGTGTATTAAGAATACATTTTATCAATATGTTGTGTATTAAGAATACATTTTATCAACAGATTGTGTATTAAGAATACATTTTATCAACAGATGGTGTATTATGAAAAAAATTTTTATCAATAGATTGTGTATTAGGAATACATTTTTTCAACAGATTGTGCACAGATATGACGTATATTTACTGATTTTCTACGTATGGATATTACTTAGAAGTTATTAAGATTATTTATGCGTGAAATTGCTACAAGATAACCTTTAACAAATGACAGAAACTAAGAATTTTCTTTTTAAATAATGTCATTGAGGCTTTCATTAGATCCTCGATTTGCGTCTGCCCAAACTGCAAATGTTCCTTGGTCTGATAACATCCAAGAATATTAACGCGCATTAGACGCCATTATTATCCCATTCAATCTGAATCAGACTTTGACCTTTGTCCCTTAAATGGAGAATACATACGCAAAAATGGCAACATAAAAGAGAAATACGCGTGGAAAACACATTTTGGGGCGTAATAAATAGAACCGATAGAAGAGTACATAGTAATAAAACATTTTGAGTTTAAATGAAAAATTAATTTCTTTTTCTATTCTTAGGACAAATTTCAAACAGTGAACATCCAAAGCGACCTCATAATAGTTGCCAAATATGTAAGCGTGTCTCGTGGTGGTATAGTGACATTCAACAATATTAATTGCTGCTGCAGTACTTCTATGTTGAAAAAAGATCGAGTCACAATTAGTTTTGCTTATATATTCTCTACTTTTGTTTCTCTGCATTGAACTTTTCGCTGTGTCCAATTCATAATAAATCATATGTTAATCTAAAACACTTCAAAGATGAATTTTTCACGGTGAATTTCTTGGTATAGGTTATCCAGCATTTTTTTGTTGACAGGATGCACTTTAAAGAAACTAATGTTCAATGGTTCAAAGATTTATTTTCCGGTTCACATTAATGACACAATACGGACTGTGCACTGTTGCAGAAATATACAGACAACCACACTACAGTGCTAAAATTAACAAAACTTTTATATCAATACCTAGAATGACTAAATTTAAATCTTGTATTTTATTTAAGTCAATTATAATGATGGATATTTCAAAAATGTTATCAAAACGTGTAAGTTACCTTTCTTCTTTAGGAAATTACAAAACATAGCATAGAGAACATTTTACATTACTACAATATAAATAATTCATAATGTATCGAATATCTTGGATATTTATCTAACATATTGCCGTGTGTGTGTGTGTGTGTGTGTGTGTGTGTGTGTGTGTGTGTGTGTGTGTTTGTGTGTGTGTGTGTTTTGGAATAATGCGTATTGCAGTTATGAATATTGCGAATAAATGTGTGCTTGTAAAAACAAATACACCACTTAAAGGCGTCGTAACCAATCCCCACTTTAAGGCGTTTTAAAATATTACACTTTAAGTCTTATGATTTATATCACACTATAATGCGTCGTAATAACACCCCCCGTTTAGGCGCATTTATAATATACCACTTTAAGACGTAATGATAATACCTCACTATAATTACTCCACGTGATATTACATATGATATCATAACGTTACGCAAAGCAAAGGCGTAACGAACAAAGCGTCAGAATGTATTTTGCAAGTCTTGTCACTTCACATTATCTGGTGTAGTAAAAAATATCGATATTATTCGCCACGCGATAAAAAATAATCTTGCATTAAGTACTCATTTGAAATGGAATTTATCATTTCGTCCGAACTTATATCTCTTCCTGGCGAAAGTTTACACACAAAGAAACCAAAACAGCCAGTTATTCGAATAGTTACATCAATTTTATATGCATTTAACACTCAAGAAAAATCCTCTTCGCCTGGTCAAGTCAAAATCATGATTCGCCACTTTAAAGAGCTGAAATAATACCCACTTTAATGTGTCGCAATAATACTCCATTTTCAGGTGTCACAATAATACTCCATTTTCAGGTGTCGCAATAATACTCCATTTTCAGGTGTTGTAATAATATCACACTTTAAGGCGTCGTAGTTATACCCAATTTATCGGCGTCTCAATAATATCCCACTGCAAGGCATTTGAAGTATACCCACTTTAAGGCGTATTATGTCTCACTTTAATGCGTCTAATAATATCCCACAATAAATACACGTAATAATATCCCATTAAAAGGGGCTGTAATTGTAACTACTTTAAGACATCGTAATAATATCCCAATGTTAAGTGTCGAAATAATATCACTATAAGGCGCTGTAATTATACCTACATTAAGGCATCCTTTTAATATCCCACAGTATAAGGCGTCGTAATTATACCCACTTTTAAGCATCGTAATAACATCCCACTGTTAGGTGTCGAAATATTATCACTATAAGGCGCTGTAATTATACCTACATTAAGGCGTCCTTTTAATATCCCACTGTATAAGGCGTCGTAATTATACCCACTTTTAGGCATCGTAATAACATCCCACTGTTAGGTGTCGAAATATTATCACTATAAGGCGCTGCAATTATACCTACATTAAGGCGTCGTTTTAATATCCCACTGTATAAGGCGTCGTAATTATACCCACTTTTAGGCATCGTAATAACATCCCACTGTTAGGTGTCGAAATATTATCACTATAAGGCGCTGTAATTATACCTACATTAAGGCGTCCTTTTAATATCCCACTGTATAAGGCGTCGTAATTATACCCACTTTTAGGCATCGTAATAACATCCCACTGTTAGGTGTCGAAATATTATCACTATAAGGCGCTGTAATTATACCTACATTAAGGCGTCATTTTAATATCCAACTGTATAAGGCGTCGTAATTATACCCACTTTTAGGGATCGGAATAATATCCCACTGTTAGGTGTCGAAATAATATCACTATAAGGCGCTGTAATTATACCTACATTAAGGCGTCCTTTTAATATCCAACTGTATAAGGCGTCGTAATTATACCCACTTTTAGGGATCGGAATAATATCCCACTGTTAGGTGTCGAAATAATATCACTATAAGGCGCTGTAGTTATACCTACATTAAGGCGTCCTTTTAATATCCAACTGTATAAGGCGTCGTAATTATACCCACTTTTAGGCATCGTAATAAAATCCCGCATAAGTACATCGTAATAATAACCCATTTTAAAGAGTTATAAATGTATCTCAAACTTGTCCCGGATGATATTCGCCCGAAGAGTTAACAGATGTTTATATTTAATTATTAGTATGTATTGAAAGACAGTCGCACGTCTTTAACAAGCAGGTTAAAGAAATTAAAACATAAATAACATTGAATATATTTATGAAGTCATTGCCAGTTAAAATGGCTTGAACATGCAATGACGTGAATATCGTGTCCATAATAATCAATACAATGACGTATGTTAATAACTTTTGTACTTATGTCTAATTAATTGTTTTTCACTGATAAATTACTTTTAGTACTAAGATCATTGAAAATTCCAGCGCTAAGAGTTATTCGATATTACTAACATGTTACTGTCAAAGAACAAATATTACATCACTTCCAGTGACCTTCCTTTCATGCGACCTTCCAAATATTTTCACAGATTTATTTAGTGACAAGTACAGACTATTTGAGATCAAATTGAAAATACAATTTTAATTGACTTGTCCTTACCCTACAGTTGTGATTAGGGCATAACCGATTAGCATTTTTCTACCGATTACCGATTCCGGATTTTGGGCATGAAATTTTTTTGATTCCGGATACGATTCGATTAATCGAAATGCTAAATCCGTGTTTTTTTTTTCTAAAAAAATTCATCTTCCGTTTCCGGGTTTCTGGTATCTGGTTTCGCCGTGTCCAGCATGTTACTTACTACTTTACCATATCCGGCTTCATTTCCGTTTTTCACCCGTCGGTTCAAATAGATTGTCTCACAGCGTGGTTGTGTTGACCATATTGGACTTTTCTGACTTCTTATTTAACTTTATTAACGCACTATCGAATGACACGCAGTGTTAGACACGGTGCTATAGAAATTCAACTTTATTATTTTTATTATCCGAATCGGTCGTTCCTGCCTTGTCCGACTCCGATTAATCGGAAGTTCATACTATCCGGTGGAATCCGATTTCCGGATCAAAAGTCGGTTGTGCCCTAGTTGTGATACAAAATGTCAAAAGTCTCATTTAACAGCGTTAAAAGCCTGGTTCTACAATTTTGTAGCACAATCCTGAGGTAGTTTCAACAAAGTTGTAAACTTCATCAGATCCCTACATCACCAAGATTCTATATTCATTTTTCTAACTGAAGCTGTTAACACGTTTGTCTCGTCTGCGGTATTTTCATCATTTTTCAAGACTGCAATTATAAAGTATCAGCTAAAAATTACCCCTATAAAAACAACTCCTATCATTTATATCAACTATCTTTAAGCAATTGTTTTGTCCCAACTTGTGTATCATCTGAAACTGAATAGTCTTTCTATTAATGTTTAGTCTGCATGCCAACATTGTCACCATAACGAAATAGCCCTTCTGAAAGTAGATAATGACCTTTCTATCTACTGTGGATGATGGAACGATTTTAGTATTTCATCTTACTCGACTCATCTGAAGCATTAAAAAAAAATATATCATGCTATATTACTTCAGCGTGTAATATTTACAAATACTGCATTATGCTTAGAGTTTTTAAAGATCAATGGCTGCACAAAGTCATGCATAGGACTTGTATTACTTTTATTATTATTATTATTATTATTATTATTATTATTATTATTATTATTATTATTATTATTATTATTAGCTTTTTTAGTGCTTTAATAATAATAATAATAATAATAATAATAATAATAATAATAATAATAATAATAATAATAATAATAATAAGGACTTTGTATAGCGCCTAATCGTTAAAAGCTCAGAGTAAGATGTCACATGTTTATTAAAATGTGCAATTTTTCCGCATGCGAATTTCCAGGAGCACACCTTTGCAGAGTTTCGACACTTACCGGTATTTGGTAATAGCCAATCTAGCGCGAAATTCAAAATAGGCACAGGATACGGGTTGGTGCTATTAGATGTGGATTTGCAAGTCGCCAAACATATTATTTGATCCGGAAATATTATGTACATATCGCGAAAAATAAATTTAGCCGACGGTAGCTAAACAGATGGTAGCTAGCTGCAGACAAAACTGTCTGTATGCTTTTGCAGGTTTTAATGAATTAATGAAATCACACAACGCCCCATACAGCGCCAGTCAATATCATTATAGGTATGAGGCTGATTTATCGGCCGTTCGAACTGTATCCAGTCAAACTAACCTACAAATGACCGGCAATTTGTGGTCACAGGCAGGGATTTCCCTAGAAAATCTGTCGGTAACCGGCGCACTAGAAGAACCATCAACACAAACACATCTCTAATTTCTTTTCAATTCTGGCTCCCATATAACTTGACTTCCAGGCAACCTCCTAGTTTGCTTATATATACGGGTCTCCCATGGTCACAGGAGAACTTTGTCTAGTGGTTTCTTATTTTTTTACGTTCTGAAGATGTAACACGTCGCCTACAATAACTTAAAAACCAGAAATGTGCACAGACAAATGTAGCCCTAAAAAAAAACAAATATTATTGCTTTTTAGAAATCATCTTTATTTATTAGTTGTATAAACTCTCTGACAACACGCCCAACTATTTTTATTTAAAATACTTTTTTCAGAGACATGAACCGAAGATATTTTAGAGGTGACGGAAAGAGTGTGTGTTCGAATTCTACCACTTTCAGTGCCGTCAAACACCAAACCAAATCAAAGCATTCAATTGTGTAATGGTGGTCTTAACAATTTACATTAGGTGCTCTTTGTGGTACATATGGTTTGTAGGTGAATTCAGTTGAAATTCGGCCAATATTACAGCTATAATCGTGGACATAATAGAAAGGTTCTATACAGATCAATGGTTCCAACCTTTCTTGGCCCCGACCGTAAACAATATTTTATTTCTGAGCCACACAACCCCGTTTCCACATTTGGATAAAAATTTTCTAACAATGCTGGATTTAGACATATTGAGGCTCTAAGCTATGGAAAACTGTGAAGGCCTTATTTGGAATAAAAAAAATTGAGAGGCCACTTCAGATTGTGGGGCCGCAAGCTATGGGAAAATGTGGAGGCCTCTTTTGGTATAAAATAAATGTGAGAGGCCTTTCAGACTGTTAGTTGAGACTGTGAGGCCCTAATCTGTAGCTTGTTTAGCTAAAGCCTGAATCCGGCACTGGACGCCACCATCAACATAAATTCAGGCGACACCTGGGGGTGGTTGGTCACGATTGGTTGATAAAGAAAATTAGATTTTGATAAAGCGAATATTTTGGGACCTTATCCTAAATGTAACTGAAACAAAACATGGTCATTGTTTTGTCGATGGAATTTAGCATACGGCTCTTTGGTGCGGAACCGAACGGTTATGTTTCAAACACGCATAGATCCTGAAAATGTCGCGGTTAAGATTGTTTTCTCTTCACAAAAGCTGTCATCTATGATACGTCTATACTGATAAATATAGGTTTGATCATGAGAACTCAGAACTTAAAGTTATTTAAATTTTAAAGCTGGTTCCGTGTATCTGAGCAGCAGTAGCAGCAGATGTAGTGAACACTGAATGCAATCAGTTCGGTAGACTCTGTGTGTGTGTGTGTGTGTGTGTGTGTGTGCGTGCGTGTACACGTTGTGTGTGTGTGTTCGTGTTGTGTGTGTGTTCGATTTGTCACATAGCTTCAACGATTTTTCAGCCAGATCGCTACGATGTGTATGTGTATGGAAAATAAATAATTAAATAACTAAAGGAACACACCTGAAAACAGTGATACATGCTATTGTCCTCCAAGCCTAAAATATGTTGCATAATTTGGCTTACTGGTAATTTGCGAGCGATTCAGTTTCAGACTTCAGTATGAATTTAGAAAAAGGGAATGGTTATTTTCTTTTCTATCCCACCGTACAATATACACAATCAAAGGAAACCTGGTCTTCAATTTCGCGTACGGCAAATAGTGTTTTGACAGTTTGATCAACTAAACGCCTTCATGTAGAATAAAATCGTCTGTAATAGTGAGTTTAAGACAGAGAAATACACAGATATGTAGTGTTATCTTAGGTTTGTATGGAATTAAATATTGCAAAACTGGGACATGAGTTTGTTTTTGTCATTTTAAACTCCTCTAGCGCACTCTCCTTTCGGCTTCTGAACCATTTCAATAAAAAGAATGTTTTCCGATACTTCTGTACTCAGCTAAATAGCTTGTTTACATAAATCTAATGCGTAAATGTCCAGGTCTTAAGTAGCCTATACAACGGTGTTAAAAAGCGTGTAAATGGTCGATTACATGGAGCAACAACAATATACAAACGCCCAGAAGAACAATGTTTACTAATACTATTACTCGTCATTCCTTTCACAAAGCCATCCAAATCCTTCCGCTATTTCGAATTTTCAAAACACCCGTATTTATTAGCATAGCTTCTTCATTGTCAACATTTTTATCCGGAAATCCCTTTTACACAGATAATACTGACAGAGTAGCTGTGAAAAGGTTTAGTTTTTGATGCGCCTTGATCCCACTTGACCAGGGCTAGAGCTCTAATTAAATTCAGGGGCACCTGCTTGTCAATTTCAAAGAGGTAGTATGATGACCTGAATGGCTTTACAATGCCAAATGACGGGAGCAATTATATATATATATATATATATATATATATATATATATATATATATATATATATATATATATATATATATATATATATATATATATATATATATATATATATATATATATATATATATATAACGTTTCTGGTGTCACCTCTTGGGGTCTGTGAAAAGTAATAGATATTCATTCAACAATTTGCAAACCGCATTTGTTCCCTTTCGTATACGGAGACAATAGCAAAGAGGAGATATGATGCTGAAGTGAACTCTCAGTTAAAATGTGAACTAAAGAAAACTATCATCGTAAAACCTAGAGCTGATTACAGTATGTGGAATAAAATGAAACGTAACCTGATAAGAGTTACGCTGTTTTACAGCTTATGACATAAGGTGGCATGTATTTGATATACAGCTTTCAAAACACTGAGGAAAATAACAAAGTTTCCCTTCACTTCAACATAAAAGCAGATCATCATTGGGCTAAAGAAAGAAAATACACAAGACATCTAGATACACATAGTGAAATACGTAGAACATTGAAAATTTACACGCAGAAAAATATCCATTTCGAGTATTTTAAAGGTCTATATGAAGAAAAAAAACATAAGGGATCTTACATCTTTGAACACGGCTAAGGGATTTTAGTGCAAGCTAGCAGCAAGTGTAGGGTGCCACGAATAATTTTTTTTCCACGGATACCGCATATATATTAGCGAGCAACACTTTTATGTTTTAGGGCATGGTCTGGCACCTTTGTTTAATTTCCGTCTGTAAAAATTATCTTTGTCTGTATTAAATCAAAATAATATAGTATAAGTATGATAGTATTTTTTTATCTACATTACTGATATATTAGGAAGATAACCCTTCTATTGGGATACTAACACCGGGTAAGGTATTGAAAATACAGTCAGTACATATCAACATACTTACTCGATTACATACTTAGTTGACTTGGGAAATTACGTAACTTTGTAACAAACAGATGGCTGCGCTTATGAAACTTGTAGGGAACTTCACGCTTTTTCAAAGGAATTTATGAAATATGCATTATATAAATATACATTATATAAATATACATTATATAAATATACATTCACATTCGCTATTATAAAGCTTAAACATAACATGGGCGTTTGTTTTGGTTTGCTCTTTATAATCCGAAGTTTTCCAAAAGTTGGATTTGGCCGGCATATCTTTCAGAGTCTGATTAAAAATCATACTGTCACTGTCCTACCTGATAATCAAACAAGCGACCGGTCATGTTCTGGTGACCCATGTTATTACCATAATCACTAATTTTATCAGCCAATCAGATGAAGACGTGTATCTTGGCGTTTTGGAAACTGAGCATTGTTGCTAAAGAACATCAGTGTGTGCAAACAGATTTGAAACACTTTCATAGCTTTAGAAAGCTGCATTTCCATTAGCTAATTCAAAGGTCACTAGAACATGACTTCTAAGCGGTCTCTGTCAGATCTTAACGTATCATGATGGGAATCTGATTGCATCGTTCGTAATAATCATTTTGGACACCGCCTATGCATAAGTGACACATATCAAACGTGTGATTAAAGGATCATAAATATAATAATATTTGTAATATTACCTTTAATTGTTAACAGAAACAGCAATATTTATTTAATAAAGAAATTTTTTTAATGATTTTGTCATGAATAATAAAAAAAATGGTATCATTAAAGTTATGTCAGTATTACTCGGAAGTTTTTTTCTGTTGATTCCTCGTTGACGGAAAGTACCGAAATATCGATATTGTGACAAGCCCCGTGTTAAGTAGCCCAAGAGTTACATTCGCAAAACTGGTAGACCAATAATAATGCGCATCTGTAATTTGCAGCTCAATAACATTATGGTTGTTGGTATGACCTAGTTAGTTATGTAACTATGAGAACATGTTGATTCTTGGGTCATCTACAGAAGTGCATTATTTCGCGTCTGGTTCTACTTTTCGGATGCAATTACCAGAACGGGAAATGATGATATGAATTTATTAACATTACAATTGAAGCTGTCGGAACGACATAATAATAATAATAATAATAATAATAATAATAATAATAATAATAATAATAATAATAGTTTTTATTATTATCATCATCATCATCATTATTATTATTATTATTATTATTATTATTATTATTATTATTATTATTATTATTAGTATTATTATAAATTATATTTTTGCGTAACTTGATTAGAGGGAATAAGGATAGAAACTGACACATACAAATATATCTAGGTTCATCAAAACTTGTCAGCCAATAGGATCTCTTCTTATTTCTTTCATACATTTGACACAATTTCCTTCTATCATCTACAAGCGCCAAACGTGTCGAGATTAGAAGCGACAGGGTTTCCAATTTAATAGTTCTAGTCAAAGTGAACGCATTTCAATCTAGCATCTAACTATAGCGCTTGGCCTGTAACCAGTGATCACAAAAACTGGTTAAAAATCTAACTATACTAAGCAGTCATTACAAACAGTAGTTAAAATAACTAACTAGAGTACTTGGCCCTGTAGCGAGTCCTTCCAAATATAGGTTAAAATATCTAACTGTAGTACTTGTCGCTGTAGCTAGTAATTATAAATAGCGCTTAACATAACTAACTATAGTACTAAGCCCTGTAACCAGTCATTACAGATATAGATCAAAATATTGAACTGTAGTACTTGGTCATGTAATCAGTCATTCCATATAGTGGTTAAAATAACTAACTGTAATACTTGTCGCTGTAACCAGTCATTTCAAATAGCGGTTTAAATATTTAATTGTAGTACATGACCCTGAAAATTGTCATTACAAATAGTGGTTTAAATATGTAACTGTATTACTTGAACCTGTAACCAGTCATTACAAATAGAGGTTAAAATAGCGAAGTGTAGTACTTGACCCTGTAGCCAGTCATTACAAATAGAGATTTAACTATCTAATTGTAGTACCTGACCATGTAACCAGTCATAACAAATAGCGGTTAAAATATCTGACTGTAGTACTTGACCCTGTAATTTATCATTACAGATAGTGGCTAAAATAACTAACTATTGTACTTGGCCCAGTAATCAGTCGTTACAAATAGAGGTTGAAATAACTAACTGTAATACTTTTAGATGTAGCTAGTCGTTCAAAAAAGTGGTTAAACTATCTAACTGTACTGCTATACCCTATAACATGTCATTACAAATAATTGTTACAATATCTAACTGTAGTAATTGACTCTGTAACCAGTCATAACAAATAGCAGTTAAATTATCTAACGTTAGTACTTGGCACTGTAACCAGTCATTATTAATAGCGGTCAAAATTATCTAACTGTAGTAATTGACTCTGTAGGCAGTCATTACAAATAACAGTTAAATTGTCTAACTGTAGTCCTTGGCACTGTAACCAGTCATTACAATTAGTGGTTAAACTAGTTTGTATCATTTACACATATTACATGTATGCACATAATGTGTTGTATCCGAAACGTTAGGTGTATAACCTTTGTAAACTTTGAACCATTCAAATTTATGATACCAAACAGCTTAATTCTTGTGAACACACCACATAAAACAAAACTGTCCACTAACTTTGACCAATGTATGGTTTTATGTTGTCTTTTGGGGTATGTTGTACACATTGCGTCCTGAAAAAAAGTTGATAGCGTGATTTAAATTGTAGTGATCATATATGGAGGCTTTGGTGGACTTAAATACCCCATATATTGATTTCATTTATATCAGCCTATTTTTGCGATTGATTCAGTTATAACTGTAACGATTTCTTTGTCAAAGTATTGATCTATGAAAACTTGGAGAGATATTGATTCAGAGTGCTATCAGATGCATGATAATTGACTTACACGGAAACCAAAGCTAAATTTACTAAATCAAAAGAGCGCCAGTTAAATAAAAGGTGATTTTAGATTTATACAAGGTCAAACCGCCTGAAATTATCTTCTTTTTAACGGTACTATATCACTGATATAGAGAGACGAAAAAAAATGACCCATCGAGGTAACTGTCCCTTCCTAATATTTATCTTACGAGCCGAGCCACTATCATGACGCTGGAATAGTAACCCCAGTGGACATTAGAGGCTATTTTATCACCAGTTGACCAGCATATCACCGCACATAGGCGTAGCGATGATATTTTGTGCCCGGGGACGAACTATAAAATTGGCGCCCCAGCGATCTTGTGGCCGATTTATTACCCTTGTTTACTTATTATAATGTAACTTTGCAAGCCTCATTTTGGCGCCTCTGTACCTTGGCGCCCGGGGACACATGTACCCCCCCCCCCGTCCCCCCCCCCCCCCTAGCTACGCCTCTGTCACCGCAGAAGTATGTGCCTGTACCCAATCACAATTAAGGTCGTTTCGTGTGTCCTGGTCAGGACAAACTAACGTTAATAGCCAAATGGTGTCTCGAGTAAAACAAATTTTTTTTTACTACAAAGAAATTTATAACATCACGTATTTTACAAAAACAGAACCAATAAACTGCGTTATCTGCAACACCACCACACAAGCTGTTTATATTAATATCATTAATAAACTGAAAATAAGACACACACACACACACACACACACACACACACACACACACATAATAACGAAAGTACACCTGTAAGATGGACACGCAAGAGCCTGGAGAGCACACAAATTCTTGACTTAAGGAAAAGAATTCGACCAAATCTCTCATTCCTTTATACCACACGACTTTCTGTGATGTTTGGTGCCAAAGCTCGTTTCATTAATACTAATTCGGCAAACATTTGTCGCCGAAATATATTCTTCATGAACATTTTATTCTTGAACAGCTCGTTATTTATGTACCCTTTATACCAAAGAAAATCTGTTTTACTAATATTTAGATTTATGGGATTCATATTAAAGACCCATGGGATTATAAGTAAAATCTATATATAATTTTTTAATCTGACAGACGACAATAAATTATCGTCTTCTAAGTTCTGTCTACCTTTGCAAATCTCCGTATCACTTCTTTATTTAAAACCTTTTGAAGAAAGGACTGCAGTTCATGCTCCCTTTAGAACCAATGTACTCCGAAAGAATCTTTATTTCCGTTACTTTCATAAATGTGCAATTACGTGTAGTACAATTGGAATTTTAATGTTATATCAAAAGGTCAAAGGTCCCTCATTACGCAAATTTAAACGTACTTAGATGATGTAAATGTAACCAGATAAATCCAGGTCGCGGGCCCTTGCTTGTACATACCTTTCTGTATTGATATAGTGAAGCCCACGTTAGTGCATACGTACATAATATTTGTTGTATTCCCATACATACCAAATTTGTTGTATTCCCATACATACCAAATTTGGTATGTATGTATGTATGTATGTATGTATGTATGTATGTATGTATGTATGTATGTATGTATGTATGTATGTATTCCCATACATACCAAATTTGGTATGTATGTGTGTATGTATGTATGTATGTATGTATGTATGTATGTATGTATGTATGTATGTATGTATGTATGTATGTATGTATGTATGTATGTATGTATTCCCATACATACCAAATTTGGTATGTATGTATGTATGTATGTATGTATGTATGTATGTATGTATGTATGTATGTATGTATGTATGTATGTATGTATTCCCATACATACCAAATTTGGTAT
The DNA here is from genome assembly GCA_029339505.1 of Unio delphinus. Classification (NCBI taxonomy): domain Eukaryota; kingdom Metazoa; phylum Mollusca; class Bivalvia; order Unionida; family Unionidae; genus Unio; species Unio delphinus. The sequence goes on along the minus strand of JAQISU010000084.1, from coordinate 4,856,523 downwards.
GTATGTATGTATGTATGTATGTATGTATGTATGTATGTATGTATGTATGTATGTATGTATGTATGTATTCCCATACATACCAAATTTGGTATGTATGTATGTATGTATGTATGTATGTATGTATGTATGTATGTATGTATGTATGTATGTATGTATGTATGTATGTATGTATGCATGTATGTATGTATGTATTCCCATACATACTAAATTTGGTATGTATGTATGTATGTATGTATGTATGTATGTATGTATGTATGTATGTATGTATGTATGTATGTATGTATGTATGTATGCATGTATGTATGTATGTATTCCCATACATACCAAATTTGGTATGTATGTATGTATGTATGTATGTATGTATGTATGTATGTATGTATGTATGTATGTATGTATGTATGTATTCCCATACATACCAAATTCACACCGAATTGCTCGGTCATGATCTTTTAATGTGACATAAATTAATGATGTATTGTGTGAAACTTTCCTTAACAAGAAAAAATACTGTAAATAAAATCTACGTTATCAACACTAGTGATATCCCATCGTACGAAGAGGTTTCCATAGTACACATGGACCAATGCCTGCCATTAATAACTGGGCTTTTTCCTTCTAAAAATGGTACTTCAGTCCTCGTTCCTCCCAAAATCGCAAAAAGTACAATACTACCTAGAATCGAGTCAGTTTATAAATTAGGTTCTTAAATAAACTGTTCCCAATTGTTACGGAGACAAACGATCTTTTACATGAGCTAAAGACCACCCAAAAACGTGTTATACTGAACTTGATCGCGTTTAGTGAATTCGACATTTTGATTAATTTTCCCGCACAAAAATCAGGTTCATATGCATATCAAGTTTCTTGAAAATTTGCAATACAATACCAACCCAAGGATATGAGCAGTAATCGTGTCTCACTACAACACAAAACGCTCCTTGTTTTCTGATGAAGTGGTAGCCTACCAGATTGGCTCTACTTACAGGCATTTAATATTTTGTGCGTCTTCAGCTTTGTCCATCACGAAGAAATGTATTAAGATGGGAACTCGATTCTCTAAGAGCAATGGACTTTTGCACGAAAGACGCCCTCTAAAATCAGTTGATATTCATTTGTTAGTCTGATATTTTCAAAACTAATATCAATCAATTACCTGTTGTGTAATTGCTAGTATTATTCGATCTGCTCCGGCGTTTTTCCATAAAAGTATCATCTTTGTTATGTTTGGTAATGGGATATTAGTTTTACAAATTTCCATTTTTTTTACATCTAAACAAAACAATTAATTTTGGGTTGGAAGGTGGAGCTGGGATGCCTATAATAGCCAGAGGAGGTTATTACAGTTTATTACTTCTAGAATAGGTATTTCGATTAAAAAAAAGAACAACGCAGTTTTATCTTTACGGTATTACGTTTCCATGAACAATGAAATAGATTTTATGCACTAATTAGCTAACAATTAATACTGAAATAGGACATCATTTCCTAATCCTAATGGGAAACGTCATGCTGAATCTTCTTTTTTATTTTAAATATGGCAAGCTTTCTTTAAATTGCAGGATATAGTTGCTTGGTTATTAGACACGCCGGAAAATAAAAAAAATATATATGTGAATAATTAAGGAGTATTTGATGTTCTGCACGCAACAAAATCACGTAACGCGACAAAATCACGTAACGCAACAAAATCACGTAACGCGACAAAATCACGTAACGCGACAAAATCACGTAACGCGACAAAAGTTTAGTATAACATGCATAAAGAAAGTATTTTCTTTTACTGGTCAGACTGTTAGCTGTCTAATCCTTGACAGTCACGCAAAATGTACTGCACAAGGGTTTTCTCGATTTATAGATTATCAACTTGATGAAATAAGTTACGTTAAATCATTTTTCGCTTTTCTTTGCATAATATTTTCACTTATTAATAATTTTGTATTTTTTTATACTATATATATATATATATATATGCAGGCTAGTGAAAGACGTAACATATAATGAAACGAAGGAGAAACTGTGTATAAAAGATAAACTTAATGCTTCCTGCTTTAAGGGCGTGTTTAAAGCTTTCCTTATGATTTTTTTGTCTTCGTTTATTTTCTTCATTCCTTTCTTTTTTTTTTTCAAATATTTTTTTTTATGTAAAGCATGGATTCACATTCTATCAAGGCTCTGATTAAATTTGTTTTGACCTTAGGTCTGTTAGTTATATGTTATTGTATTCAATCCTTATCTTTAACAAGATGTTACAAGTTATTTGTAATATAAACATAGCATTTAAGATCCCGTGCTAATGTGATAGTTTATTCACTGCTTTTGATCATCAAGCTGTATTTATTTATACACACAAATTAAATCTTCTTTTATGAAATTTTTATACCTCAGTAATGATGCAGGTGTAGGCATTGTATGTTTGGAAAGGTTTCCCAGGCCAATTATTCTAAATTTATTGGTTTCACACATGAACTGGACAATAAATGACCACTGCTTAAAGCTTTGGCCAGGTCATGTCCGGTCATCTGTACACTGGTAAGAAAGTGAACAGAGTGCAGAGTCTCAAGACACATTGGGACTTGAAATAACCATAAAAGAGTCTAAAGGTCAGTCCATGTATTTAAATTGCCAATTTGACATTTTCATATTTGTAACGGTACAGATATGGCCACGATAAAATTCATGAAGACTGTAACAGTGTAACGGAACTCCAATAAAACAAGAATAGAAGACTAGGAAGACAACTGGAAGATGTTACTCAAATGCCCTCGCCCGCCCCCCCCCCCCCCCCCCCCTATTCTCTCTCTCTCTCTCTCTCTCTCTCTCTCTCTCTCTCTCTCTCTCTCTCTCTCTCTCTCTCTCTCTCTCTCTGCTATCATGCTATCATGGGAACGGCATTTTAAATCATTAGGTCCGAGTTTCAACAAATATGATTTCTATTGAGAGCAAACACAGTACATTTAAGAAAGAAACGCGATGTAGAAACTATTGCGGCAAGTATCATATGCGTGGTCCTTTTCTCGGTATGAATGGTCCTTTTCTCGGTATGAATGGTCCTTTTCTCGGTATGAATGGTCCTTTTCTCGGTATGAACTTCGTTTCTTAGAACTGTGCGAGCGGAACGATTGAGAGATATTGTGATCACTGCCATTATATATTCCTGACCACTCAAACGCTTTTAGCTGAAATTCGAGTAAGAAAACAGTATAGGAGCAAAGCAGGTATCATACACTAAGAAGATATAAGCGTTAAATTCCTTTCCAAATATATGTTTTCTCTTTTCATTTTACAATCTATTTTTCTTATGTTCGTTAGTGACATATGGATATTTAATTATCACAAAGGATATTAATTGTACTGGTAGTACAGACCATGCGTTGTAATACTGTCAACACCAACAACAAAAACACCCGAAACCATCATGACGAGGTGGATGACGAATATTTGTGTCGCCATGGTTACAATAAAATAATGGAAATAAGGTCTTATCGCCATTTTATGAATATTAATACTACCTATGTGGGTCAATAATTGTAAATTACCTTTCAAGAGAGGGGAGATTATACTAAATATGCTGGATAGCTCTGTTGCTCTTTTCTCCACGAAGCATTCTACATTTATATTATAGCTTGATGAAAATTAGAAAACGCTCTCATAGGGTGTTTAGCATTATGCTAAGCCATGACCGTTTCAACTGACCGAAGGAAAAACAAACTGGAACAATGGCTACTCGCGTGTAAAAGAAAAATAATAGGATGTCCAAAATAAATTAAAAGAATGGATATGATTTTTGCCACCATTCAATTAACTATGTCGCGCCGTCCAGGTCGCTGAATCTTTCCTTTGTAATTGACAACCGGGTGCCCCTCGCCCCTGGTCAAGTAGGGGGTAATGTGACCCAAAAAAGCAAACTTAGCTGTGAAACAGGTCAACATTCTCGTTAATGACCGATTTGCCAATGAAGATCAAGTTTTGGGAAGGAAAGTATGATATACATCATCTTGGAAACGATCACAGGAGTCTTATAATTGTTCTCAGTAAATTTTGGTAAAATCGAAAGCTGGCTTGAGTTTTTAGATGTATTGAAATGAATGTTCATAACACAATCATTTGCAAGTTAACACCATCATCGTTGCAATAATTATTAATGTGATTCAGTTTACGCTTCAAGATGAGTTGCAACAGGATATAACAAGAAATTATAGCACACACATGTATGTATGTATGTATGTATGTATGTATGTATGTATGTATGTATGTATGTATGTATGTATGCATGTACATTGTATGTATGTATGTATGTATGTATGTATGTATGTATGTATGTATGTATGTATGACTGACTGACTGACTGACTGACTGACTTTATTTCCTCTTCAATAGAGATTACATCAGATTAATCAAATTCAGGATAATACAAAATCATGAAATACAACACAAAAGAATATAAATGAAACAAATTGGAAACGTATACCAGTGTAATTATCAATGTAGTTCTTTCTACATGACATATATGTTTATGCATACATACATACACATACACACACAAACATATAAATGTACACACATATACATACATATATATTTACACACCCAAACACATATTTACACATACATATATACACACATATACACACATTTATACATATATATGATGAACAGCATGAAATCCTTCTCAAAGGAATAAAGATAGCAAAAGGTGACACTCGTATATTATATGAGCCAGAGAGCATTATATCTCCGTGATCTGTAATACATCAAAATTGCGGAATTTGACAACAGCAGAATATTTGTTTATGTTTGTTTTGTTTTAAATTAATTAATTTATTTATCTAGATTAACTACTTATTGTTGCTGTTATATTATGACATGTTGGTTGAGAGTAGGGCATGCATTTTATAGTAAAATGAGGTTATGCTTTTTGCCGTTACCAACATGAGTTTATCCCACACATCATCGTCGATAGACAACAAGCAATCTACTCTGCTTCCAAGAAGTGTCTCCAATAGTATATCGTCTTCTTGATTAAATAAATTAACCCCGTCTCTCACCTCTAAAGTGTCAATCACCTTCTCAAAGAAGACGTTTCGTTCTTCAAGGAGCTTTTCACAACCTAAGATAAGATGTTTCGCTCTGTCGTCAGTCTCTTTTCCACAGAGTTTACATATCATAACTTTTCCAACAGGCATGATATATAATTTCACTATTTCAGAGAGAGGCCATAACATAGATGGAAATTTACGTCCAAGAAACCATATACTGCTTGGTTTTAAGTCCAAATGAATGTTTCTGAAGTGAATTAAATCGCTCCTTAGTTCAATATCTGTATTCCAGGTAGATTTTTCGATGTTTTGAATATTATCAATAATATTCCGATTCCAAACAAGTTTACCTTCGGTTTGTACTCTTACTGCATAGTCTAAGAGAACACTTCCCATACCATATTTCTTGAATATTTTGTCAATATCTGCTATAAACCCCGTCTGTCTAATTGGGTTGGTCAAGTACTGACATAAACGCAAAATGAAAATCTTTTTCCAGATAAGAGTCCAATCGCCCCTACACAGCCGGTTGAAAAAGTACAATTTCATCTTATCAATGTATGCTCCCATTGACCAGAGTCCTAAGGTACTACGCGTTGCCTCTATGGGCGAATATTTATCGAAAGCTTGCATACGTCTCGCTGCATATCTCTGACATAGCTCAAGTTCTTCTATATTGGTGTTTGTCATATTCGACCATAATTCACATCCATATAGGACTGAAGGTAGAATGATTCTTTTCCAGATTTTCATACTTGTTAAAGGGTTCATTCCTCCGTCTCTGATACCAATAAAATAAAAAGAGTTTAATAAGTGTTTACCTTTATCGCATGCTTCTTTTATCGCATCGTTAGGTTTAAAGTTGTAGGTTAGAGGTATGCCGGCATATTTCTTACTTTTGACTACTGGAATTGGCGATTTGTCGAATAGAAAAGAAGGGATATTATTTCTTCTTTTGTTTGTAAAGAGGATGCTACAACTTTTATCTGCATTATATTTCAATCTCCACCTTTTCGCATAATTAGAGATTGTATCGAGCAGATGCTGCATCGAATAATGCGAATTAGCCATTACAGTTGTGTCATCCGCTAATAAGACACACGGCAGGTAGAGATCGACAAGATTTAGGCCTCGCAAAGTGTGATCTAAATCAGTGATCAAATCGTCTATCATAACGAGAAAGAACCAAGCGGACAAGATACGACCCTGCCCTACACCCTGCTTAATATTGAAATATTTAGACAATTTGCCTGCAAATAAAACAGAACTAGTTACTCCCTTAAACGAGTCTTTCATTATGCGCCACGTCTTCCCTTTAATGCCAAGTTTGTACAGCTTGTAAAATAACCCATTGTGCCAGACTGTATTGAATGCCTTAGCATTATCAATAAATGTTGCATAGACAGGAGTATCTTTATCCATATAGTAGCATATAGATTCTTTGATACAAAACGCTGCAGTGATACTGCCACAATTATTCCTAAAACCTTGTTGCATTGGATTTGGAAAATTAATGTGCTTAGAAAATATAAGTAGTCTATTATATATAATTTGCTCTAGGATTTTCTGAAGCACTGGAACTATAGTTATATCACGGTAGTTATTCATATCTAATTTGCTTTTTCCCCCTCCTTTAAATATTGGTATTACTAAACCTTGTTTAAAATGGCATGGGTACTCCTCGGCCTCGTACACTTTTTTGAAGACAGTTTCAAGTAACTGTACACTGCTTTGAGTGTCCGCAAACAGTAAATGCTCGGCAACAATACCGTCGTGACCACATGCCTTATTTTTACTGAGAGAACTAATTGCACTACTGATTTCTTCTCTAGTGGGAATTTTGTCAAGAACTTCATCAAAGTGGGAATGGGTTTCTATACTCTGTTTTTTAACCTCTGCTAAGACCATCTGGTAATGATTCTTATCGTACAAATAGGAATTGTCAGGTAGTGATAAAATGGAAAAATGATTTGCCCATAAGTCTCTTATAGAGTCGTGGTCACGTACAATTTTTCCGTTAGATTCAATTTCGTATATGTAACCACGTTTATGTCTTTTATTCCGTATAAACTTATAGAAAGTAGAAATATCGAGCTCTGCAGCCTTTTCAAGCTCACTGAACTGTTCTCTGTCATACATTTCTTTTGCTCTCAGTAACTCTTTTCCAAAACATTTCTTCGCTTTCTTATAGTTCGCGTACGACTGAAATTCCCATCCTCTTGGCCTACCATCAGAGATCCATACCCTACGTTTCAGCCTCATTTCTGTATGAAACCTTTTTACGTTTAGTAATTTCCAATAGGGGTTAGCGTATGGGCAAAACCTTTTTATGGGCAGAAACCTAGAAGCTGCGTCATGTAAAATCTTTACCGTGTCTTGAATAATACCATCAATATCGACATTTGTCACTAGTTCTGCCTTATGCAGTTGCGCTAAAAATTCATTGCGTGTTGCTTCCTTATACCTATTTATTTGTTCTGCCGATGCTTTCTTCCAATTTATGGAGGGAATTATATGCTTGTCAGCCATGATTATATTATATGCAAGAGGAATGACCAACTCTATTTTTACAGGATGATGATCTGAAATGTTCAAAGGATGGTCATCAATTATTTCGGCCTTAACCACTAAATTGAATTTGTCTTTTTGCAATAGTATATGGTCTATCAACGATTTAGATTTACCCCACAAAATTCAAATTGATTGTACAAAGAATAGTTTAAAATGAGATGAATGGTGGAGAAATACATAAATGAAATTAGAAGATAAAAGAACATGGCTTGAAGTATTATAAAAATAGTCATTTTTTAGGATGAGGTTGTAAGAGCTGTATGTAGAGGTTGTAAGAGCTGTATGTATGTATGTATGTATGTATGTATGTATGTATGTATGTATGTATGTATGTATGTATGTATGTATGTATGTATGTATGCATGTACATTGTATGGTATGTATGTATGTATGTATGTATGTATGTATGTATGTATGTATGTATGTATGTATGTATGTATGTATGTATGTATGTATGTATGTATGCATGTACATTGTATGGTATATATGTATGTATGTATGTATGTATGTATGTATGTATGTATGTATGTATGTATGTATGTATGTATGTATGTATGTATGTATGTATGTATGTATGTATGTATTGCATGCATACTCCTGTTAACGCCCGCCTGCCTTTAGGTAGGTAGGTAGGTAGGTACGTTTATCTGTATTATCTGTAGATATATGTTGAGATAAGTTAGGAAAGTTGGTATTTATGAGTGCATATTTCCTTTTTATGAATATATGCAATCATTCACGAAATGACAGACAACATACGTATTATACTTGTCACAGTCAGAAACTGAAATATATATATATATATATATATATATATATATATATATATATATATATATATATATATATATATATATATATATATATATATATATATATATATATTATTGTAGAGGGTTATAGAGAGTATACTTGCAGAGAAGTATATCCAGTATAATTGTAGAGTTTATACAGATTATCCTTCTAGAAGCTTATATTCTCCTTGAGGGCTATATTTATTATATTTCTCGAGGGCTATATTTAGTATTCTTTTAGAGGGTTATACATTATATTTTTCTAAACAGTTATATACAGTATTCTTATAGAGGAATTTGGAGAGTATTCTTGTAGATAATTATAGAGAGTATCCTTGTAAAAGAGGTATACAGATTATCATTGTAGAGTGTTATGTATAATATTCTTGTAGTCGATTATAGAGATTATCATTGTAGATGGTATAGAGAGTATTATTGTAAAATGGGAATAGAAGGTATTATTGTAAAATGGGAATAGAAGGTATTATCATTGTAGAGTGTTATGTATAATATTCTTTTAGTCGATTATAGAGATTATCATTGTAGATGGTATAGAGAGTATTATTGTAAAATGGGAATAGAAGGTATTATTGTAAAATGGGAATAGAAGGTATTATTGTGAAATGGGTATAGAGGGTTTTAGTGTGAAATGGGTATAGAGGGTATCATTTTATGAGGGGTATAGAAAATATCCTTCTTAAAGGGGTAAAGAGAGTATCATTGTAACAGGGGTATAGAGAGTATTATTGTAACAGGGGATATAGACCGTATCATTGTAAAAGGAGTATAGAGAGTTTCATTGTAAAAGGGGTATAGAGAGTTTCAGTGTAAAAGGAGTATAGAGAGTTTCATTGTAAAAGGGGTATAGAGAGTTTCATTGTAAAAGGGGTATAGAGAGTTTCAGTGTAAAAGGAGTATAGAGAGTTTCATTGTAAAAGGAGTATAGAGAGTTTCATTGTAAAAGGGGTATAGAGAGTTTCAGTGGAAAAGGAGTATAGAGAGTTTCATTGTAAAAGGGGTATAGAGAGTTTCATTGTAAAAGGGGTATAGAGAGTTTCAGTGTAAAAGGAGTATAGAGAGTTTCATTGTAAAAGGAGTATAGAGAGTTTCATTGTAAAAGGGGTATAGAGAGTTTCATTGTAAAAGGGGTAAAGAAAGTATCCATGTTGAGGGTTATACAGTAGGAATCTTAGTTATGTTATACGCTCACTTTGACTCAATATTCCAAAATCAGCACATAATTGTATTATGGTGGATTTTCTGCAAATAGTTTAATTTGAACTAGATAACCTAGTTGTTTCTTAACGTGAACATTTGTGTGTTTTGTCATTCTACCCAAAAAGAAACAATATGATGGATTTATAAAAATATTTAGATTCTCTTTAGCTTGAATGATGTTTTCTAATTACACTAAGTAACCTTATTCGTTACTTGGGCAAAAAATTATCCCGAAAACATCACAATATGATGCATTAAAAAGCTGATTGGCTCAGTTATGGTGATGGTACTAATATCACAGACGACTCGGATCAATTGTGAAATGTACGGATACTGTCGTTACTGACGTTCTCGGGTATTCATTCCTACACATTGTTAACGTGTAACGATCGGCTATAGTAGCTCTTCATACTGGTCATTTGTCGCCTTTTTACAGGGTAGATTTGTCTATAGCGGTGCTTTGATCTGGTGTAAAATCAAATCCCCACAAGCAGGAACCTGCCGTAAAGTCGTCGTATGAAATGGAATAGTAGTTGTTGGAATCAAATTGTCCATTGAGTAATTGTTTCAGTCACCGACCATAGAAACTGTTATATGCAGTCTTGACGCGGTGTCTGTTAGCAGTAGTGAAGGTTTGCACTTCGTTTCTTCGTATGTGATGTTTGACTGTGTTCTTCTGGTCAGGGCTGAACGGATTATCTTTCCATCTCTATGTACGACTTTCAAACAACAAGAGTACATCTCGCGTATTTGATGACTGCCTTTAAAAAATCAATAGGCCGTCAGATGAAATGCTATTCTTCTTGTATTCAGTCTTAGAATTCTTAGAAGAACAACTATTCCGCTCATCATGGACTTGTCAAAGCACATGATTCATAGTTTATTGCATCCGTGCTTTTAGTTTCTTTCTTGGATCGGTAAAATCTTGACTGTGATTAGTGTCATCATTGGCAACATCCATGTAGTTGATCTTCCTCAGCATAACAACTTCCAAACCCAGTCTAGCTTCTAAATATGTGCTTTTATCTTCTATTTCATAAGTAAATAGATTCTCATTGTCAGATGAAGATGAGTGTCCACGTTGCTGATAACTACTATATTGTTCAATTACAAGTCAACGTTATGGAGCAAAGAATGCATGTTGACTGCAGAAACTCCGAAATCATTGTCTGGATTTATCCTGTTGGTTTTGACCTTTCGCTTTGAGGTAGAGCTATTACTCTGAATAGCATGGCACATAAATTCCTAAATGTTTGTATAACTACATTTCATGTTCATGCTGCTGCGTGGGTGTTAGAGAAACTGTAACTGAGTGCAAATGTTGCATTTTTAGGCGTTTATGGGGTCTAAATATTTTTCTTTTTCGGATTAACGCATTCAGCATTGACTGTTGTATTCAGTAAGCTGGTATCATCTTTTGGATGAGTTGCTTTCTTGCTTGATGTTTAAATGCATGCTGTCATTTGTGTAAGAAAAGATTGGAACGACCACACGAAATGCCGATTTGATTTAACCATACTCTCCGAATCGTGTCCTAGCCACCCGATTTCCGATGACATCTTTCACAGCGTTTTAATTTGATTTGCTAATTTGGTTGTGGTTGAGTTAATGCTGTCGTTGTCGTTGCTGCTTAAAATTTAATTGGAAGTTTTTTATTTGCAACATTTCTAATTGCCGTTTATGTGTCATTTTCTTATGAATGGTTCCTTTCAGCACGTTTAAACATCATTGAAATGAATATAGATTATCTCCTCTGAGTACTTTTGCTCTGGGTAATACTGTAACACCTGACTGTTCCGGTGACGTAGCGGTTAGAGCGTCCGCCTCGGATGCGGAATGTCGCAGGTTCGAATCCCGTAGATTCATACCAAAGACGTAAAAAACTGGATCCAACAGCTCTTCGCTTGGCACATTAAGATGTTAGTAATAGGATTGGTCGACCTGATGTCAGGATAATGTGACTAAGTGGAACATAAGGTTAAATGTCTACAGCAAGATTCTCCAGCGCTATGCATCATTATAAACTGTCACACTGCAGACATCTTAGCGATGTGACTAAAACAAATTAAAAAGCTACGTTAAAAATCCGAATCCCGCAAACACATCTTAACTTCCATCAATGTTTAGCAAGAAGAAGTAGTATTAAATTATTCCCGATTTCAGTTCTACGACAACGACTGAAAGAGTATGATTTGTATAGATGCCGTTTAACACATAACGGAATTAACCTTGAAGATGTCACTATGACACACAGACATTTTAATCTGATTCATATGTTTTAGCACAGAACTAACTGACAGGGTAAGGATTTGGTACTTTAATCTGTCTGGTAGGGAGTACGATTGATTCTTAATATTTGGTCAGGTTAACGGTTGAAGCTTTGGTTGTTTAACAAAATGCCAATAGCTGAAATGTTGCAGAAACACTGATTGTACATTCTGAAATAGTCATAAGTTGAAACTTGGCATACATACATACATACATACATACATACATACATACATACATACATACATACATACATACATACAAACATAAATACATACATACATACATACATACATACATACATACATACATACATACATATATATATATATATATATATATATATATATATATATATATATATATATATATATATATATATATATATATATATATATATATATATATATATATATATATATCCCCGGTGTCAGTGACATCGATCTCCTCTGGGCAGCACAAAGTTCTTAGAATACCACACATAACTGATTCCACTAACGTTTCCAACGTATACGTTAGAAAATCATTATCATTTGTTGCCATTAAAGACTTAAGCTGCCGAAAAGGGTGTTTACGTATGCAGCAGAGAATTATATGCCGCATGTTATCCATGGAGATGCACTACACTTGCACCATGTAGGTACGAAATGAATGCATCATAGTTTAACTAAAACCTATCGAACAAATAAAAAATGTATCGTCATTTGTTCGGAGTATAATATTACGACAACTACACGTATTCAACGGTGAACATATCCAAAAAGGAATACAATTTAGCGGCAGTATTTACTTTGTCTTGATGAAATTGGCTGTTTGTTTTGGAGATGCAACTTACTGAGAATGGTATCTTAAAGTCAAAATCTGACACCGATTTAATGGTTTCTGTTGAAAAGCCTGGCATGCATTTCATAGGGGTAAGCCCAATTCACGCCTACTCCTTGAAGATAAGTAGTGGATATTTAGCCTTTAAGTGGAAACAAAGTGTAAAGAGCGGTTGAGATGTCATGTAGGTCTCTATTAAATTCGGCATGACACTTTGTTTAAATTTATAAGAGTAGTTTAAACAACTGTTCGTAAAAGTTCATCTACGGAAGGTGTCGGTATAAAAGCCTCAGGCGGTTATCATATGATATTTGACGAGTGAGGATTTATCATCCATAACAAGTCAGCATATGATAACGTGACAGTCCCTGGTGTTGACAATGCTCAGTTTAATCCCCTATAGGTTCTCTACAAATATTATCGGGTTTTCAACTTGACCCTGAAGAAGTCGATAACATATTAGTTCTAATTTGTTGATTTCTTGAATCAGACAATGGGACACAAATATTAAAATAGTTCTCATGAACAATTTTACAAAATCTTTTTACTTCACAAGGTTAACGTAGGAATGGTGCATAATACCTTCTGCATGAAGAAAGATAACGATAGAATGTTAGATCAGGTAAGAATGTTTTTTGAACCATTTTGAATACAAAGCTCATGAGACTAATACAAATTCTAATGCCAAAGCACTTTTTCAAAATACAGCATGTAATGACATTCAAAAGATATTCTTTATTCGTACTAAAATGTCAACCTCTAATTATATTCCAGGGTCATATGTGTTGGGCTTTTGTCAGGGGTGGGGTGGGGTCCGGAAGCTTCCATCTAGGCTACACAAAAGAATACACACACACACACACACACACACACACACACACACACACGAGTAGTCACTTGTCATTTGAATGTTGACCATTATTTTATTCTTGCTCATGTTTATTGGGTATTTTGAGTACATATACACATACAATTCTGCTTTTGAACCCTTTCAAGGAAAAGTCAGGACTCTTTCTAAATTATGGAAAATTCCCTCACCCCCAAACAATTGATCTTAACTTACAACATGTTATTGTATTTGTGAATGCTGTGTTTAAATATACAAAATCGATATTCACAGAAACAAGTAAGACTTCACGGGGTACATTGCTGTAGGCTAAACTAACAATTAGTTACAACTTTGAAAAAAGGACACACATTCATAAACACACGTACGAAAGACATACCAGCGAATTTCACCATAGTACCCCGTCAACTCATCCCTAAGAAAGTCCCTTGTCAGCTCATCACTGATGAAAGTCCATTGTCAACTGATCACTGAGAAGGTTCACTGTTAACTCATCACTGAAGAAAGTCCATTGTCAACTAATCACTGAGAAGGTTCGTTGTCATCTCATCACTGATGAAAGTCCATTGTCAACTCATCACTGAGAAGGTCCCCTGTTAACTCATCACTGATGAAAGTCCATTGTCAACTCATCACTGAGAAGGTCCCCTGTTAACTCATCACTGATGAAAGTCCATTGTCAACCCATCACTATGAAGAAAGTTCTCTGAATACTTATCAATAATGAAAGTCATATGTCAACTCTTGAATCTGAGGAAAGTCCCCTGTCAACCCATCACTGAGAAGGTCCCCTGTCAACTCATCACTGATGAAGGTTCGTTGTCAACTCGTCACTCAGAAGAAAATCTGTGATAATTTTTTCGAGGCTTACGACGTGACCAACTAAGACCTGTCAATACATATTAATGCAATAACACTTGTCTGTTACTCTCTCAGTGACGAATTTATTCATTTTGCGTATCAGTTTTTCAACCTTCATCGTGCTAAAATTCCACCCCTAGTGAATGTTGGCGGTGGTGGAAGTATGACTATGAACCAAGTTAGTGTTGTTGGTGGTGGTGTTAGCATTACAGACCAAGTGAGTGTTGATGAATGTGGTGCTACGATTACACAGCCCAAATGAGTGTTGACGGTGGTGATGTTACGATTAAACACCAAGAGAGTGGTTTCGGTGGTGTCGGATACTCATAGCAATGGTTTCAGAGTTGTGCTGAAGATTATCGACCCTGGTCAGTACCAGACAATTTTGGACACAAAATGACAGACAGAACCATTTTTTGGGGGACAGCTCACATCAATATGATCAGAACTAAAGTTAACAAGAATTCATGGCAATATCAATGTGGGTGGAGTTCATGTTATCCTCATAAGTATCTAATTTGACCTCATCTTCTTAATTTCTGCTTTTCATTATAATTGGTGAAAAGATTTTCAACATTTAATTTGCACCCCATACCAGACACAGATTAAGAAACCTAAATGTAGCATGCATTGTGTTTTAAAATTATAATCTCGTTTAGAAACCGGCTTTGGAAACATCCATGCTACGAACTTCTATATTGAATGTCAGAGAGTACAGTTACCTTGGACGCCCACCTATACTGTCTGATCGGATTCGTGTGAGATGTTTAAACAATATCCTTTCATAGCGTGAGACTACCACACCAGTGCAGGTGTGAAGTCATACGGAGATGATAAAATGGATCAAACAAAACCATAGTATTACTTCTAACAGCTCTTAGAACATGAATATGTGAAATACGTACACAGGGAATAAATCATTTAGTTAGAAAATGCTCTTTCAATGAGAAACTGTCTAAAATGAAAGACAATTCTTTGCTTTTACAGTGGATATCATTCTTTACTATTTTGAAAATAATTTCTGAAATAAGATGAACGTTTGATAGTAATAAGGAATTTTTAAATTAATATTCCTTCTCACGACTATTCCGCCTTGTAAATATGAGTGTAATTCCTAGAGGCGCATGCGTCAAATATTAAATGACCATTATTCATTTATTCATCCGCATACAGATGTAATTCACAATTTACTACAGAGCTAAAAATCTTCACGTATCCATTCGTCCGTTGCCTATATCAAAGAATCGCAATTAATGATATTTATGTTTTGTCCTTTGATAAACGGCGCCCCTAGTGGAACACATATGGTTGTGGAGTATATTTTGGTGGATGTGCTTAATTGTTCATTTGTAAATCTTTGAAACTTATATTTTGTACGGAATGTTTAATTTTTTGTTCCCCCACCTTTGCATCTCACCTCCGAATACCAATTTAGCGGGCCTACTTAAATCCTTACATATGATCAAACATTCATTCTTCAATCACTGAGTGCTGATATATCGTTTCCAAAGACAAAATACATAGTTATTAGCTAACGCGGCGAGGACAGAGTCCAGTGACCAATTGCAACTTATAAGACAATGAATATATCAATAAATACATTTTATATTGTGCATGCTTTGAAAGATTTTTTCAAATGGTTATTTATCAAGAAATCCAAGTGAGTTGGGTTTTGGAGGGAAGAAATAGTCAGTAATCTAGACTCAGTTGGACTATATGTAAACTTTATCAGAGCAATGCTGTCAAATAAGTCTAGTTTGATATCGTTTTCTCCATATCTCTGCTGTTTCCTCGCACAAATCAAGTAAAAATATAAGGACTTTGTATAGCGCCTAATCTTTAGAAGCTCTAAGCGCTTTACACCATTTATAATGATATGACTACACTACAGAAAAACAAATGACAAAAACAATGAAATTGGAAAACATATAAACATGCTGAAAACATATGATACAAAACATTATTTGGTCTCTAAGGTTGTCCCTGCAGTCGAAAAAGGTGATTTTTAAGAGCACTCTTAAAAGGGACCACTATGTTTTTGTGTCTAATTTCAATTGGCAATTCGTTCCACATCGCCGGGCCCTGGTAGGCAAAAGAACGTTGTCC
This sequence comes from Unio delphinus, assembly GCA_029339505.1. Classification (NCBI taxonomy): domain Eukaryota; kingdom Metazoa; phylum Mollusca; class Bivalvia; order Unionida; family Unionidae; genus Unio; species Unio delphinus. The sequence goes on along the minus strand of JAQISU010000084.1, from coordinate 4,840,000 downwards.
ATATGACTTCGATTTCACAGTGGGAACAATGAGTATACAATTGTCAGAAGAAGAGCGTAAGTATCTTGCTGGTGTATACACATGAGTGAGGCCGGATAGGTATGTTGGACTGGAGTCTGTCATTGAAACATAGCACAGAGAACAAATTTTGTGTTTGATTCTAAATCGAATTGATAGCCAGTGTAGGGTACAGAGCAGTGGTGAGGTTTGCTCTGATCGAGGTACTCTAAAGATGATCCGTGCAGCTGTGTTTTGAACTTTTGAAGTTTCTGGAGTAAATGTTGTGACGAACCAGACAGAATTGAATTACAATAATCCAGTCTTGAAAGTACTAATGAACACACAAGTGTTTTTAGTGACATCAACTGAACGATATTTACGAATGGAACTGATGCGTCTCAGTTCAAGATATGCAGCCTTGCACATGTTCATGCTATATTGGTGCAATGTGAGAGTACTGTCTAGAGTAACACCTAGGTTCCGTACTGACTGTAAGAATTTAATGTTGGTGTTGCTGATATTTATTATCTTAGGTAAAAGATGTGAATGAGAACGTCTTTGTGTTGTGATCAGAATAGCCTCAGTTTTATAATCGTTCATTTGCAGCTTGTTACATGTCATTCATGAGTTCACGTCAGAAATGCACCTCTCTACTCCATGGATGATAGCATCAACTTCAGTTGGGTGGCTAGACTTGTATGTATGGGTGTCATCAGCGTACAATTGGTGAGACATTGGATGATGAGCTATGACACATGAGAGCGGCTGAGTGTATAGAATGAAGAGAACAGATTTGTTTATGAATAGTGAGTCTGGTGGAAAGCCAAAGCCCCTCTGCTTTTCGGCGATGTCTTTTAGCAGTGCGAAGCTGGTCCCTAAAACTGCTATACCATGGAGAACACTTTTTTTTTTTATTGATACTCTGCATTTGGTGGCTGGGGCAAGTTTTCAAACAATGAACGCAGGCAGTTATCAAGTTGTTCCGCTGTTGGATGTAAGAAAGTTGTTAGGTTGCATGAATTTGGTTCTATTTATCATACGGAGGGTTCTCTTAGTAGGAAAATAAAGGTGGAGGGTTAGGGACTGATACGTCGAGATGGCATATAATGTAGAGGCGACATCACGAGGACTCATTATTCAAATTTGCGATCAGAGCCGCAAATTTGTCCTTGAAAAGATTATTGCAATCAATATTATGAAACATATAAGTTTCCAATCACTAAATCATACAAACCTTAGGTATTCACAGTGTATGAATTAGTTTATTAGATCAGAATGGAGACATTGGCAGTTTTGACAATTGATAAAAAAGGGTACTAGGTGCAGAGTCATGATGGTTCCTAACATTGCCATGTACAGTTTTATCACTCTTAGCTGAACGTATATGCCGTGCACTTTTCATAGAACAGAGTAAGAGTCGCGTGTGCTTTGGCGTTTCATTTTTAACGTAGCTTTGACAATTTTAGTAATATCGCTACGATGTCTGCAGTGTGGCTGTTTATTGTGCTGTATTGCACTGGAACATCATGCCGCAGACATGTAACATGATGTCCCACCCAGTCACATTATCCTAACAACAGGCGGACCAGCCCTAACGCTAACATCTTAATGCTGAGCGCCTAGCGAGGCAGCCGTTAGCATCATATTTATAATTTTTTGGGCTCGAACCAGTGACCTCCAGCATCTGAAATGAACGCTCAGACAACAAGGCCACCAGAATGGAAGAGTCAGATAATCTGTATTCAAAAGGAGCATGAGGCACGATGTAATTTTGTACAGCTCTAAATATGTATGGCATTGTTTTGGGGTCGATATAAATTAGGGTGTTTTTTCTCGGTCAATATGAGTAGCTATTTCACTATTATCACGGGGGGTGGTGCATTTTTCGGTCAGTATATCACGTTTGCAAAGCCCAAGTAATAAGACACGTATAATTGCAAACTTGAGTCGACACAGGCACATAGATCGTGCCATCTGGACAAAGACTTGCCGTATCACACCTATATGTTAAAGGTTTGTTCAAAGATCAGAGGAAACCCGCGGGACAGTTTGATTGGATCGGTTCACAACGATATCCAATCGGAATTGAGATAGAGGGTGTGATTGCAATTTAGATACGAATTATAACTTCGTAACTCGCAAGCAAAAGGTAAGTGGGTTATTTGCCCCATTATGTGTAGAAAATTACGACATCGTAATTGTAATTATTAGTAGTAGGTATATTTAATTACTAGCATTGTTTAGTATGTAGAATTACCTTTGTAGTGTTTCATTTACATTCTTTTTGGAGAAATGGACTCGAGTCTTACGTAGCGAATTATGTAGATTGTTAGCTTGTGGCCCGAATTAATTTTCTAAGTCGCTATTATGTTACTTTGTATTAAACAAGTACATTTATTAATGTATTAAGAGTAGGTGCAACCTAGAAGATAGTTTGTGTTTTGATCCGCTTAAGACTATTTTATATTACGAAATCCTGTTTAGCGCATTTTTTCAGTAAGAGTAGTCCGTTGTGGATGCATTTATCAAGATTTTTTTGCCAGCAACACCTGGTCATGTCAGGTGATATGTACCAACTCTAGCATTGAACTCATCAAAAAAGGTGAGCTTGATTGCCTTTGGTACCTCTGCAGGAGGAGACTCAAAGTCTTCCTAAAATTTGTCCTTGATCTCATTTGAGATTTTTCTGATAATCTCACAGGCACCAATAATAATAACACGTCGTTTACCCGACAGTTGTAGTTTCATTTGCATTAGTATGTTATTTACGCCATTTGGGATTTGTGAGCTTTATAACTAACTGTGATTTGATGGTAAAGCAGACACCAACTTTAAGTCGATCCTCTTTACTTTGGCGACAGTGAGATAAGGTGAAGCCGGCTTCTTCATCTCTGAGTTGTCCTTCTAAGTAAGGCTACTTTCACTCCGGACTGCTATTCTGATGTTGTATCTGGCCTGTTTTCTAAGAACTAAGAACTAGAGCTGTTCTTTTCTCTGTTCTATCTGTTAATGTACTGTCTATTAGTATGTGTACGTTCCTGGCACCTATGGTGATTTGCGTCAGCTTTATCTTCTTGCTAGAGTTTTCACCGCTATGGCGGGATTCTCGTCAGCTGCTATGCTGACCAAGGTTAAGGTGAAGAAGACAATTTTTAAAGGATCATTTATATACCCTTTCTCGTGTAAAGGATATGATCACTGTGGTTCTAAAAATTGCTGCTCAATCACCCATGGACTGCTATTGTCAAGTGAAAAACTACCAAATGCATTGAACTGCCTCTGTGAAGGTCTACCGCAACAGCTTAGCTGTTGTCCTCCTCTGTCCACGCAAATCTTGTCATCTATCTTCACAGCTGGGGTTAAGCATATCTGAGTATTCGTATGAACCACAAATAGAACATACCCGAGGAAGCTAGGTGCAGCTCTTCACTCTGGGTCAATAGTCACAAGTAGTCTAATGTTACTTACTGTAGCAGGCGATGCTTGACCTGCTCTTGATCAGTATATGTACGTCATTCTATAGGGACTACACGTGTAAATGACTAAAGATGTTCTCGCTGTTGCTTTGTCTATTTAATATTAGCTATATTAATTGATTGAAATCCAGCCCATTCTTATTCTTATTTCGTGATGCAAATGTGTATTAGTTCGTAAACGGATTTATCAAATATTAGATCTCTGTTATTTAAAACAACTATACGTTAACTTCGTCCTTTCAACTGAATAAAAGCCAACATGTATGGTCGAAGTAATTAAGCCTAAAGTTATTACATATTCGATATATTTACTTATCCTGTCTTAAACCTTGCCATGTACTGCTTCCCCACGCTAACCTGTGTTACGTAACACTGTAATAACTCAAACCAGTCTACATCTAATAGCTTTGCTATTGACCAAAGTTGAAGAAAGAAAACGCTTACAAGAACGTTTAGTGTGTTCTCCAGGAAGGGGAGAAGAAAAGGTAGCAGTCAGAGTCAACTTCAACCAGGGCCTTCAGCGGAGTAACAGCTGGCAACGGACAGCAACACGTCCAGCGTTATCCTGCTGACCCATATCCCTGGCTTCTAACAGGAAGTGAGCAAAGTCATCGTAGGCAAAAAGTATACAATGTAATTGACCAGTAAATATGTATACGACGACACCTTCCGCCGAGGATGAAGGCCCGCAGAGACCTAATACCGAACCTTTGCCATTATCGACTCATATAAAAAAAACTGTTCACATACATTAAAGTTCGACAATTTGCATCTCGTACTGAGGGTTAGCTGGACAAATGTGTCACATTCTGGAGGACACATCATAGGTGCTAAAATCGGGTGGCCAACAGAGATTTCCAGGAGCGTCATCGTATAATGCTGACGGCGTCCCAGGTCAAGTGCCTTCAAGCGGCCTGAGAGTAAAGCCTCAGTGTCAACTTTAATATTTCTATCGCGGCCATATACATGCCATGTAAAAGGAACGTGGATATCTTCATTTTTATCTCTGTTATCTCTTCTCCGTTCCCTGGCAATATAAGCAACGGCGGAGGAGATCCCATCCCATGCAAACTCAACGCTTCTTGTCGCGGTTGTCTCTGTTGGTCAAATGGTTGCTCAAAATACTGTGAGGCGCTGTTGGTCGCAGGTCAATAAATAGATAAAAGCTGAGTCATCTATTCATCCTCCAGCCTGTCCTACCTCTCCAAATATGCGAGTGCTTTTGCGTGAACCGTAGCTGACCAGGCAACGGTTATTTTGAGCTGGGTCTTTGAGATCTACATGATCCAAAAATTCTTCTTCATTTGAGTTAAATACAATAATATTACGCAGGGTAATGCATGGAAGGATATATAACGGAACATCTCCATCGTTAAAGATAGGGGTCCAATTATGTTAGTAAATACTGCCAGGTTAGAAAGATAAATGTTGACGGCCACTGGGAATAAAGCATCAAGGGTTTGTTGTGGTTCTACGTAGTCCTCATTCTCCTCTTTAGGATAATTAAAGGTAATGTCTGCTAGACTCTCCCACAGTCTTCCCGATCGTGCTTTAGGCTGTCCATGACGGTATCCCATAAATACAACGTGTCTTTAATTGATGTGATTGTGAGAGTCACTCACTTGCTGATATGCTACCATGATGCATTCTCTACCACACTCCAAAGGCTCACGGAGTTTAGTAAAAAAAAATCGTTGTCGTTCTGTGAATTAATACAAATGTGGAACCAAGCCGCTGTTTCCCAACATTGGTGATCCATGATTTAGCATAATCTGCTGCCAGGCCAGATCAGCCTTTTACTATTATTTCTACTTGTAATTTCCAGAATTTAACTTGAAATTGCATAATAAAACATCAAAATGTACACATGCATTATCAAAACATTATCTCGAACTCTGTAAATATTAACAAGACATATTGATACACTAAGTTGAAATTACAAACTTAATAGCGCAATGTTTAGTTAATATTTAGCACTTTCGACTGAGGATGCAGAAACTTTTCGTTAGCTTTTCACATAAAATAAAGCAACGTGACACTAATGTTCGAACATATATTATTATAATGACGGTATCGTATTTTTGACATGGTATGTATTTGCCTCTAGTGTGTATACGAAAAGATTTAGTTTCCTTTAGTGTGGATGTAAAAGTTATACCGGAACTGAAGCATTTGTTTAAGTGCCTTTTCATCCTTGGGAGAATATTTTAACAAGTACTGTATCACTTGAAATACTTTGATCACATGCTATTAAACATAATATTCATTAACATGTACGTAGTGAGAGAAGTATCACGTGGCCAACTTGAAGCATGGTATCAGATACAGATTAATGACAAATTTATGTCACTATATCTATACAATTTGCCTAAAGACTTCTAATATAAAAAAGTGATGTCTCATTTTCAGGTATAGGTGCATGCAGAAGAACTTGCTGAAACACAATTCGCATTGTGTTTCCAGGTATGGTGACCCCGATCAAGTGGTCTAAAGCGCTCTCCATTACGGATCACTGCCATCTCACCTCTAACTACGTTTGTTCGAGTCTCGGTTTCAGTCAATGTGGGTATGTGAGAAAGCTTGCCAGTAGATTCTCGTGGGCCGGTGATTCTTTCTGGGGGTTTTCCCTTGTTCTTCCTCCGCCATTTATACTGTCCGCCATGTATGGCAAATATTGTGCTGAAAAATGACGTTAAACCCTACAACAACATGTTTCAGTTACGTTTCTTACTCTTCGTTATTGTATAAGTAGAATAATAAAGCTAAATGAAGCAGACGAATACAGATTTACCAGTAACAAAGCTTGTAGTCCCTATTCTTTTCATATTGTGGTCATATATACAAAGATATACACATGCAAATTTCTTTAACAACTGCGTATATTTGTCCGATTCCAATATTTCGTTATCTTTTGTTAAAGCTAAATAAAATCATCTGACTGTTTGTCGATAAAATCAATATTCCATTCGTCATTAATTAATAGCATTATCAATTGTTTGAGAACGTGCTCTGAATTCTAACGCACCGTGCACGCAGATGGTGAGAGATGGTTACCGCATATTCTGCTGTATCATCATGTGTGAATGTTTTCGATATGTTTTCAGATGTAGGCACACCCTTATTCATCCTGTTTTGTCCGACTTTAAATGTGTTATTGCGCTGTTGCTCGGAGACAAAAAATGCGATGTGTACTTCAGACATTCTTCACGAGGGCGGATTTTTATCAACTGCATGTTGCAAGTTTACTTTCATTGTCTTAACCGCCTCGAATAGTTACATCATGGTCTGAATATACACGTGGTTCTTTCTACAAGCGATCGAGATTCAGCGTGCGAGAGAAGAATATTTACTAAATTAGGCATAGCAGAAAAATACATTTCTTTTGGAATAATTTGCGGGATAAAAAGTTTCGGCTGATAATCATAACTTCGGACATATTTATTCTCTTGTATTGTTACTGAAAGAATTTTCTCCTGATGTGTAGCGGTCAAATATGGGACAAACGTTTCATAATAGTATCAGAAAAAGTCAATCAAGTTACATGTTAATCCTTTAGCAATATGTATCCTATATGGCAGAAAATGTAAGTCTGCGGATTCGCGATTGTAATAAATGTTCAATCCACATGCTCGTCTCTTGCAACAAAAATTACATTTGAAAGACGTAGCAAATCTAACGTCGCGCAAACTTATTGTAAAATTATGATGTTTTGTATAAGCAGACATGTTTCTTTCGTTAAAGAGATCGATCCGGTGGCCTTGTGGTTAGAGTGTCCGCCTCAGATTCTTGAGGTCGTGGGTTCGAACCACGGCCGAGTCATATCAAAGGCAAAAACCATAGTACTAACAGCTTCCTCAATATACGCTCAGCTTTAAGAAGTTAGTGTTAGGACTGGTCGGCCTGATGTCAGGATAATGTGACTGGGTGATGTCCCAGTGCTAGACATCACTATAAACTGACACACTGCAGACATCATAGCGATATGACGGCACAATTGTTAAAGCTGCGTTAAAAATCCAAAATACACAAATAACACAACACAACACACAACACAACACACATACACAATTTCAAATAACTGATATCGTAATGTGACTATTTAGTGCGTTCATGAATGTAATGAAAGAAGCTCTCCGTCCAAACTCCGCCATGACAATTCCTGTTTGTAAAAAAAGTAAGATCCGCCCCTTTTCAAAAAAGTTGTATTATCTTTGTGTGTTAGTTAGACTTACTCGTGTTGAATAAAGTTAAATCTTATGTATTTCTCCTCCAGAAAACACTTCAAATGTAAAGAGAAATTCTTTTTGGTTTGCAACATTCATTTTGCTTGCTACAAAATGAGGTAAGTTTAAAAATGCATCCTAAATGTAACGTGTTCCCTGACATAACAAAGAGCTTCAAAAAGATATGTAATAGTATATCTTTTAAAATATACAAATTAAGTAATGCTTGTACCTATTTTGTTGTTTACTAAAATTCTTTCTAATTCAAGAGGGAATGAAACATGACATGGATTTCATACATGTTTATAGCTAATTTACCGTTCTTGCTAAAACATGAATTGTTCAAAGGAATATCTCGCTGATTTTAACATGCATCATCGATTATTACTGCTAAATAGGAAATGGAATATAATCTTATGAAACATTACACTGTGCATCTCCGTGACTTGAATGATACTAACAAAGAGTAAACAAAGGTTAGATAGAAAAGTAATAAAAAAAACAAGGAAAGGAAAATTGACGACAGTAAAAAGAATGTAACAGATATATCAATAAATCATTAGGCGTGGTTTATATATATATATATATATAGTTTTTGCTTTTATTTGATATATACATTTGAGTTTCAGTGAAAAACGTCTCCAGCTAAGACATTTTGTCATGGTAGGCCTAAAAGAGTCCATAAATAAATATAATGAGAAGCATATTAGTCCAATATATATCTGATTTTCATATAAATGTATCCGACTCTAAACAATCCTTTTAAATAAATAAAGGTAATTTTAATACTACAGTCATTTCTTGTGTAATTTATTAAACTCTATCAGACCAAAAATAACCCCATGTTATGTTGTAATTTCCTTTGAAGATGCCAGCATTATACACATTAAAGAAACAAATTACGCAGGTGCATTGCACAACTTGTGCATTCATGAATGAGGCCGTGGATGAAATACAGTTGCACTAAGCATGTTAAACAGGCAAGCGAGAAAAGAAACATTTGAATTGCTAATTGCATAAATCAAAACAAATTTTAAAAGTATAAGGTATCTGTACTCAAAGAATGTAAAGCAAGTAAAATTGAAAGGTCTCTTTAATCATGGAAGAACAAAATGCATTCTTCTACAAGACAGATCTGTGTAATAGAACCATAACAAAGCATGAGCAATGCAACTCATACCTTGTAAAATATATGCTGAATTCACCAATCACAAACACACACACACACACACACACATACACACACACACACACACACACACAGTCCGTACACTTTGCTCACAGTGTGTGCAGTTTCATATTTTTGATATGCATGTGGCTCGCAAAAACTGGATATAATTCAACTCCTTTCTTAAATTCACTAGTAAATTGTTACCCATTTGAGATCCTCTATGTATTATATTACTTCAATAATATAAAAAAAAAATATTTAACAATACAATGTATATTTCATCCCAAATATATTTCTTTAATTGTGTTGCAATGAAAAAGACAAAGCACATTTCTAAGGATAATGTGTTTAAGTATCTGTTATTATACGTGTGGTCAATCCATTTCCTTGCCTGACCTATTCTACTAATTGAATTTACGTTAAATTTCCATAATAAGTAAGCTTCTCTTCCAAATTCATGTGCTTAATAGCACAACAAAATCTCCGTTAAATCATCCGTAACCAAATGTGTTGAATACTAGAGTAACCGGTTTTGTATGATGATATTAAAGTCAAATTATTCGATTTGACACTTCTTGAATAATTGAATGAAAGCTATCTCTCATTTCCATGTGAACCGATGAATACTGAAAAACTTTAACCAAACAAAATATTAAAAGACTTCCCCAGAAATGTTGCTTGTGTGAAACTGCACATCTTATTACAAGTCATAACACATTAAATTTAAACAGATTTGCATGTGGAAGACTTTGGGCATATGATCGAGCAATAGTACAAATCACTTTAATGTCTAATGCTGATGGTGAAATAACGCATTGGTAAGATATATTTGTCCTTGTCGCACTTCTGAAAATAAAGTCTTTTTTTAATAAATAAACAATCCAATTGTTATTTATGAGAAAACTGTATTTTTTAAAGTCCGTTCCGTAATAATGACATAAAAGGAATCGAACAAAAAACACAACAAACAACTACTAAAAATAAAATAACACTATTATCGTTTTTCTAGGATGTCTAAACTTATGTAACAGTTCTAGTCAAGAATTAATAGATGAAAATACAATACTCTACATCTTGCGTTCATTATTATTATTAATCACAAATATTTTTCATAGAACGTTACACTGTCATATTACGCTGCGGAATGTTCCTTCTACGTCAGAAAAGCGATGATAGTTTCAACTAAATAACAAATATTTTTCTCTGTTGTGAAAACATTATAAAAGACTGGATACATGTATATATGTTATCACACATGTGTATAACACGGCCTTATATTTAATTTTGGAAGAACTATCAGTTATGTATTCAAAATAACAATCACCATGGCCGCCACATGTGTTCTGTTGCTTGCAGCTCTTTTTGTTCATGTGCTGAAGAGAGAGTAGCTGGATGTTGGGCATGAAGTAGACTTGCCATTTTCTCCTGACCGTTGGTTTCAGTGTCTCTTGAAATTATTGGTATTGATGTCATATTGCTTGGCAACAGATATGTAACATTTTGAGTCATACTAAACTGTGCACCGGAAGACTTTTTATCCAATGTAACAGGCAGTTCTATCGGCTGAACTATTTCCGACTGTAATGTTTCTGTGGAAGAAGGTGTTTCGATGAAACAGGAACCCAAGGGTAACGCTGCTGATGGTGTGTACATTGGTACCACACAACCAGAAACCTGTCCCGCGACTAGTAAATCCGATGAAAGAACAATTGCGGCATTTTGTGTTTGTAATTTGATTGGCAAGATCCTTAAACCATTAATGGCATTTCTGTTAATTGCAGAAGACGCGTTAGTGCAAGCACTAAAACCACTATCTACAGTTGAAGAAGGAACGCCAGTGTCATTTACTCTGTCATGTGACCTTTGTAAACTTATCGGTATACTTACTGTGTTCGCTAAACGCATTGTGTTTGGGAAATTGTTGTTTTTATCCATTAATTCTGTTGCCAAAGGAACTGGCCGATTATTCGGATTGTTGGAGAAGATCGTGGGTGATAAGTTTCTCTCTCTTTCCATCTTGGATGAGTTTAAGATCGATGCATTCAGAGAAGAAGGAAGATAAGAATGAGATGTCTGTTTTTCAGGTTCGCTTGAAGGTAGAGATATTTTCTGGGATTGTACCGTTGTACCTGGATAACATTTTATAAAATGTTTAACATCTTTAGGTAATCTTGTACTTGAATCATTGCTTTTAAAGTCTTCTGCTTGCTCCACGTTACTGGCCGTATTCGCTAGATGTTCCATCAATCGACTTTTAACTTCCATATCAAGTGTTTCGAGTGATTCTATAAAACGCCCCGTTTCGTTTGAACATTCCATAAATCCTATCCGGTACTCGTTAATAACCCCTCGATCTGATGGCGTCACACCTTTTATGCAGACAAGAAAACATGAAAATAAATTAATAAAATAAAAAGTAATATTGATAAAATGTTATAATTAATAAACATATTTGTTAGAGGGGGTTATATCTTTAACAATCTATTTGCTTACAGACTATTAAATAACTTCTTTAGAGAAAATCTTCGTTTTATTTTTAGATTGACAAAAGCAACTTCGCTAATGATCTAAATAACGTACGGCTGTGGACCCACAGTAAACTTCATATTTCAAAACAATTCCTTGAATTTATTAAGATAAATATATCACTTTCACATGTGTCGTTACAAAAGTTAAATCCTCCTGTAAAAAAAAGTAATTGATGACATACCTGCGTATTTTTTTGTTTCGATATTTCGAAGGTATCTCACTGTCATTTCAAGTATATCGGCTTTCTCCAGTTTGCCATGACGAGCCCCCTGACATGGAAAGATTTGAGATAAATTACGATATAGGTGATTATCTCAAATCGATAAAGCTTTCATGCGAAAAATATGACATAAACACATTTCAAAGAAGCGGAAACACGCAATGTGAGAAACGTTATAACAAATGGTAGACTGCTTGCATGTGCTGTCGATACGGCTCTCTCATAATAAACTAAAATAATAAATGCGTATACTTTCGGAAGAATTACGGTTGTGGATTACACAGTGCTCTCGTAGTAATTGCGAGTCTTTAACTCAGATTTTCTCAAAACCTTTTTATGTACCATCAATGTCGTTCCAACAGTTGTTTATTACAATCAATGTCGTTCCAACAGTTGTTTCTTACAATCAATGTCTTGCGTATAATTTTAAATATCAGAAGAATATGTTCGTGCGACATGATTTTGGTCATGATATTTTTATGGTTACATGCGTATTACATGAAGTTGTTTCTCCCTTGTGTCAGGGACTCTGGGATTTTGGACAAAAAAAGAGGCTGATTTGTATGTGTCCTACAACCGATAAGAATAACTTTCTTGTATCAATTAAAAGACGTCATGGTGAACTTAAATGTTTCTTTTAGCAATTTTGTATAAAGCCAAGTAGAAATTACCTCTGCCTGGATGACATCCATTAACATCGTCTTAAGCTCCGCCAAACTAGCATTGATTCTTGCCCGTCTTCGCTTCTCGATAATTGGTTTTGAGCTCTGCTACAAAAGACATTTTTGTACAAACAACATGCATGCAAATTTGTGTCTTGAAATATTTTAACTTTGTAAAAAGAATTATAAAAAAAATATGAAAATAAAATTGTACATATTAAGACTTGAACCTATAAACAATTAAGAAAATATATCTCGTATCAAATATTTATACGACCACTAAAATGATATTAATAGTAACAAAAGAGACTATAACATAATCCATATTTTATATTAAATTTAACTAAGTAACGAGTAAAAATATAGCAGAAATTGCAAATCGCAAGATAAAGTTTATATTTTTCCAATTCGTGTTAGCTTATGCTGGAGTAAACTTGGCTTGAAGGAAATGTAATACAGCATGGTCTAAAAGTAATGATTATAAAAAGTACAAACCCGTCTGCCTTTTTCACTGGCAGTCGAGGAAACTTTTTCAGAAGGCATAATAGTACCAGCCGCCTTAGAACGTCCGTTACCCCGAGTGCTTGGCTTAAATTGCGGCTCACTACAATTCAACAATCAGGTTTACTCTTAAAATACCTGGCGTTTACCTCTTTCGGTATGCAAAGGCAGGTGACGCATGCCGATAGCTAAATCCGTATCAAACCTTTGCGTTTCAACACATCACCTGTCAGTTCGACGATATAATACCGACGTACCTGAGCCTTACAAGAATCTATTGGTGGAACCAATTTCAACTTCATATCAACATCCAATGGAAACTATTGAGCATTATGGCTCTACATTTGCATATGGAAATAATAATCAGCCGCACGCGACAAGCATATCTGTGGAACGTGGGAAAACCCCTCCCCTTTCTGACGAAGTAATTTTTACCTGTGCACCACGTATACCGGTAGACAGATTTAAAAGATAATATTAATATAATAATATCTATAAATAATAGAAAAAAACGAAAGGATTGTGGGGAAAATGAATCAAAGGAATACGCTCTCAGCAATACAATATAAATTAAGAATAAAATATCAACCGATCATTTGTTGTCAAGGAAACCTCTTTAGACTGAAATGATACAATTATGTTGCTTTACGACACGTATCTATCTATTATGGTGTGAACTCTTCGATAAACACAAAGTGTTTCGTTTCCATTGGTAGGAAAAGAAAAAGCCCACTTGTTTTATTGTACGTATATGTTTTGCACAAAATGTCAGAAAAGTAATTTCATTTTTAAGACGTTGTTTGAAACTCAGTTCGAATTAATTTAGCCATTGTCTTAATCATTCTATCTCCTGATGTGCCAGTACATGTATTGCTCGAGCCATGGTCCTGCCAAATATTACCCTATCCATATATATATATATATATATATATATATATATATATATATATATAGAGAGAGAGAGAGAGAGAGAGAGAGAGAGAGAGAGAAAGAGAGACAGACAGACAGACAGATTAGATAGATAGATAGATAGATAGATAGATAGATAGATAGATAGATAGATAGATAGATAGAGTTTTTAAGTTTTGTTTCGTTTATTTTACGTTTTAAGTGCAAAGCTGGTGAAATATAAATAAAGAAGTAATCATAATGAAATTTCTTATTTTAATAGGAATTATGTGATGCTCGAACTACTCTCAAAGAGAGAGAGGACCGTTCTGGTGGCCTAGCGATTAAAGCTTCAGCTTCGGATAAGCGAGGTTGTGGGTTCGAACCCTGGCCGAGTTATTTCAAAGACGTATAAAAATGGTACAGCTACTTCGCTTGGCGCTCAGCATTAAGAGGTTAATGTCAGGACTGGTCAAGATGATGTAAGGATAATGTGACTGGGTGGGACATCATGTTACATGCCTGCGGCATATGAAGACTCAGAAATACACCTTTCGCTTTTGTAACATTCTCAAGGTTATATTACGTATGCTTGCAACTCATCAATGCCCTTTGTGTTACTTCCTGTATTTTCTCTGCTGTTGTAGTATGTGAACAAGGAGAAGAGACAAACTGCTTTCGTCACCCTTCTAAATGCAAGAGATGCATCACATTATGTAGTTTCGTTAAGTACAAAAACGTCGTCAAATGGAGATGACATCGATAACAATAATTTCCTTTAAAGTCGACCTTTTATGACAGCCATATGTTATAAAATCCGAATAACTGCCCATTCCTGCGACGAACGCTCAACGCCAGCGTGCACAAACACTTGTATGTCATTCGAGGGGTTTCAAATAGGTTGTCCTAACCGGGACACAGTGGCGTGGGTCTCTCAATAAACGTTGCTTTGTCTTTGTTCCTTATTGGATTTGAAAAGACAATATGGACAAACAGTGAACTACAGTTTAGTACTGGTACACAAATTTTAAATGGTTCTGGATAACACTAACAAACAATGGGGAATGTCGACGTTTGATTTTTTTGTAAGTTAACTAATTTTATTCAAGAAGCAAGATCGTGATTTACATATATATATATATATATATATATATATATATATATATATATATATATATATATATATATATATATATATATATATATATATATATATATATATATATATATTAGATTCACTTTACAATGGTTGAATTCACCTGAGTGCAGTTTCGGAGTGGAATCATTGTTGAATACATGCAATTATGGCTATGAATATTGTCAATTGTTTGTCAGACAAGCTCTATGATAATTCCTTCTAGTTCCATCCAATGAACCGGTCAGCGGTGCTGCACATTCTGGTAACGACTCACCAACGCCTCCGTTTGCAAAACATCAGCCTAAGCTTAGGTCAGTTAACACGGCCACATGAGTGGAAGTAATAAAAGGCTGAACTGACAAGGTCACGCCACAAGGTATCTTCCCTGTCTGCGAAATATGCTCCCTTTAGTGGGAATCCCCTTCTCCACACTAGTACATATCATAAATGAAATCTCTCTCTCTCTCTCTCTCTCTCTCTCTCTCTCTCTCTCTCTCTCTCTCTCTCTCTCTCTCTCTCTCTCTCTCTCTCTCTCTCTCATAAAACTAAAAAACTAATATTATAATTCAATCAGTGGCATATGTCGCAATGTAAAACATTTATTCCTAATTGTAGTTAAAGTCAATGCTTTTATATGTGTAAGTTATATTAGTACTGACATAGTCACAACCGTTACAAAGCTTTCTATATTACTTGTCTTCTTCAAATAATATCCCATTTCTGAATGGAAGATTCCATATAGTTACTTCAAATATAGATCGGCATGTTTTAAGTACCTGGCAATATAGGTTGAAAACCCCACAAACTGGCTTGAGAACATCAATCCTATAGTTGAAGAGTAGCATCGCTCAGATAAAAAAAAAAACGTCGCAGAGATGAGGTGATGTTGGTTAGCTCACATAATGGACACACCTGATCCATGCATACCTCCTAAAAAGTGAAATTTGACCATCGAATATATCTTGCCATGTCCACTGAGACGCATTCTTCTTTACTGCATTGAATTCACGCCTGCTCGAATTAAGGTGAATTTAGTACGCTTTGATGATGCAGTATAAGTTAAAATCTTAAGCGACAAAAGTGTGGATGCTATATTTATAGTTTGGTATTTTTTATTCGATATTGTTCATTTTGAATACGTTTTCGAAACTGCTAGCATCTTAACCATATCTTTAGTCTTTAATACTTTATGTTTATCTGCAAGTTTGTGTGTGATCATAACGTTTATGCTATTTTCACCTTTACCCTTTGGAACGTAACCTTTTATTACCACTATATAGCCAGGATTGTGCTGACGTGCCGTAAATCCAATACATACATAGAGCCATACGTGTGAATATGTTAAACTAAAATGTGTTATGGTACAAATGTTGCAATTTCTCTCACATTTGCTTCGTACTAATAACCAGAGATTATACAGGCCATGTGATAAAAGAAAAGACATTGAATGTGAACAGGTCAGTAACTTTGAATGACATTTTAAAAGTAACAGAATAATAATGTCATGTCGTAAACTACCATCAAAGAACCCCGTGAAAGTAATATAGCGGGCCTAACAGTTACAGCCATTAAAAACAGATCAAGATCAAAGATGACTTCTAATAATAAGACGACCCTTATAAATTATTCAAACCATTCTCGCTAAACATGTTTGTGAGGGGGCGGAAAACGAAATTAAAATGCCTCTAAATTGTCAAAACGATTGAACATCTTTATCGAGAGTATGACATAATGGTCAAGATGTGGTACGTGAATACTATACATTTAATTAAGTCGAATGTATGATACAAATATGCTGAAAAGAAACAGTATCCCCCAGATAGAAAAAGAACTGAATGCATTTTTTTTCCAGTTTATTTGGGGCGGTAAAACTGAGAGGGTTAAAAGAGACCCACTTATAGCTTCTTATAAGGAAGGGGGATTAAATATGATTCACTTGCACTCATTTGTTTGTTATATAAAACTTTCCTGGATTAGGCGTCTCTTAATAAACGAAGATGGCTTATGACAAAAACTGGTTCCTGTACAAATATTTGGAAAATTTGGAGGTACGCTGTTATTTTCATAAGGAAAAACTAAATTAAAAATAATTTCTAAATTAATTAAATAAGTTTTTGGCGTGATGTTTTTTTTATGCGTTATCACAATGGAAAAATTAACCATCTACTGTCCATAAATACTTGTCTCAAAATATTCTTAATTTAGTGACTGTAGAAAATTTTAAATCATACAAAGGTGGAGAACAAACGGTGTTGTACTTATTCAACATCTTTTTGATGCACAAGGATCTGTATTAAGTTTTGATGAAATAAAACAAAAAACAAAAACAAATGATTTCATATAGTACTTTGCTCTTATCTCAAATATCTCGGTGCTGTGGAAAAAGAAAATTAAACATTCTTTTTAAAGTGGAAATAGTTTTCTTGTAGTTTTGGACAAAACATCTCTCCTTAGGGTAAGAGCAAAGAATAAATTTATCTATAAAGATCTGATAAGAACCAAACTAAAAAAGCCAAATGGTAAACATGAAACTTGGTCCAGACAGCTAGAGTGTGCGATTGGTACAAATGAATGGACCAACTCTTTTGTTTTGGCTAGATTTTGTACAAAAGACACAAAATTGATTAGCTTTAATTTTAGATTTCTCCAGAGAAATATTGCCACAAACCAATTTCTAAAAAAGTTTAATTTAAGTGATAATGATAAATGTACCTTTTGTAATGAGGGAATAGAAAAAATTGAGCACTTAATTTTATGACTGAAAACTTTTGAAAACTGTTGGTAGAATGGATCCAAACTTATGACCCAAATTTTAGAATTACACGAAAAGATGTCTTGATAGGAAATAACAACTTTGATGATCTTATTAACTTCCTAATTTCGCTTCCAAAATATGTTATATACAGATCACGTTGTGCATCACAAATCCCAAATCTCACCTATTATAAAAATTGTGTTTTATTTATCATGTAAAACGCTGGAAAAATATGTCGCCAAAGTGAATAACAGAAGTGACGAGTTTAAAAAAAGTGGACCCTATTATCAACTTTTGGTACATGATTCTTTTTTTTTCTTTTTTTTTAAGGCAATTTCAAACATCTTGGTGCTTGTATGCGAGTATGACTTTGTGTACAATAATTGTGAATGTAAGTGTCTGTATGTGCATGTGTGTGTGTGTGTGTTGTGTAGGGAACACATGTAGAGATCAGGACGCAAAATAATTTAAGATAATGCCCCATACACCAGGTCAGGTGGTGATGTAGGGGAATATGTAAAATCCTGACACCTTGTGTTCAATTAAAATAAAAAAAAAAATAGAAAAAAAATAGAAAAAGAAAAGAAACAGTATTTTCCTGGTCTTAAATATATTCGTAAGTTTTTATAGGTCGCACTACGTGTCTTTATTAACACAGCAACATTGACTAAATTCTTTATTTGGTCATTTTTTTACTACTTTAACTTTCTTCCATCAATCAATCTTGTATCAGATATTAAATATGTGCTTCTTGGGTTTTATTTCATTTATTTAATAGAAAGAAGCTGTAATTTACAGAGCCCGTGAAGGGACACACTTCACATATTTTGTAATCCGAGATCTCGATTTAGTTATCCGAGATATCGGTTTCCTACTCCGAGATCTCGATTTAGTAATCCGAGATCTCGGTTTAATTATCCGAGATCTAGGGTTAGTAAACCGAGATCTCTGATTACTAAATCGAGATCTCGGATTATAAAATATGTGAAGTGTGTCCCTTCACGGGCTCCGTAGTAATTTACTCTGCTGCAAAAAAAGCTTTGTAAATCAACATTATACAGGTGTCTAAATTGAAACCGTAGATGTCTGCAATTAAAAGACATTTCTGAGGTTTCATCTATAAAATGGCTGTGATTTTTCTGACCGTCAGAATAATTCATTATTTTGCTGCTCTTTCCAAATTGTTGTATGACACAGACAATTAATGAAACAATTTCCTCTTGTAATTTTTAAGTAATACAACCAGACTTTTTGACTAATGGGTCAATTTTGCCATTATCAGCCAAGGTTACCTGTATTTAAACTTCCAGAATGGCATAAATTATTTCTGCGCTTAAGTACAATTTTTGGGTCGGATAAATGATGCTGGCATTTTATCTAATATACACTACACGAAACAGGGTTTATTTAAAATTCAAGCTTGAAGAAAAGACGGCAAATTGCTAAAAGATAAAACTATATCTGGAGAGGGCATGCACTATGACCGGTCATTGGCAGTCCCTATGTAAAATCAGGACTTTAGAGTTTCTTAAACGAATCATGAATAAAATACACAAACAATAAAAAATATAAAATACATACAATGATAGATAGGTTCAATTTAATTCCCATTTGGAACTTTGAGATCAAACCTAAGGTTCAATCCTCGAATGAATACCAATAGCAGACATTCGGACCACCTCTGCGATTTACGTAATAGGATTTACCAGGAAGTTGCGAAAGCATCGAACTGATTTTATTGTTCATTCGCAACTTCTCTGTCAATATTACAGTCAATCCAATCTATTAAATAGGCATGGTTTTCCGAATAAATTGTGATTTTCTTTTCTCGAAGAAATTTCCGTCCAACTAAATGTACGATAATGGTGGCGTTCTACAGTTTAGTATTTTGCCAGAAAATAATTTCCCCGAGAATCCTTACTGATTATACTGGCTATTTAAAAAAAGTCGTTGTATACATTAGGTATTGTTTTTAATTTGAAATAAAAATTTTTAATTTTGGTGTATAATTGATTGGTGCAATATGGGTTATAGAGTATCCAGCCTGGCCTTACTCCAGATGTGCACCTTTTAAAAATTGATTGCTTTGCATGGTCATTTTAAATTTCTGAACTTACAAACAAGGAGCCGTTAACGTTTTTACATTGCACTTTCAGAAGCTAGTATTGTCGCGTTGAGCAAAAATCATTTTCCCTTTTTAATAGGAAAAAAGATAGTGTACATTAGACTAATTCAGGCTGATTCTTTTAGCATATGGGTTCATTCATTTAATTAGCAGTGTGCTTAGACCATGTACAATATTAATACGTACAAGATCCAAAGAAAGGTCAACTATATTACATCAAAATAGCATAGAGGTATGTCAACATTCTCTCCACTGTTCATGTTTCAAATGCAAGCAACTCCACCTTATATACGTCACTATCTCAAAAGTACATAATAATTGGTAATACCAGCTCCCTATTCTGTAACGTACTCAGTAGCCATTCAACCGAGGATTATTTTTGTAAATTAGAAATTGCCGAGGTGATCCGAGTGTTTAATTTCCGTGTCAACGCAAACGGATACTAATATCACGTGGAGTTTTGTATGGTATGCAACTAATTGTTGTAGCAAACTAGGTCACTTAAAGATTTAATATAGTTTTACAATTCTTGTTAGATTTACACATCGAATGAAACATTGTTGTATATATTTTTTTCGAACGGGAAATTTAGTTTAGTAATTAATCTGGCCAATGTTTGTTAACAATATACGTCGAAAAAGCACCTAAAACAAAAACGTTGTTTCCAGTTCAAACCAAACTGCTAAAATCACGACGCCTAATAAAACGCTTTACATAACCAGAATTAAATAAATGTCGTACTGCCTTTGGAACATGCCATTCAAAAAGTATTTTTTTAATGCACGATTGTTTCAGATATCTTCCTTATAACAGTTTTACTGAAAATACCCTTTCTCAAAGCGAATGCCAAATTTTTTTGTTGAAGTTTACGTGTGGATTGTATTGAATCTGTGTCAATTATTTTTGACGGATGTCTTTCACGTTGTACGAAGAAGTAACGGTGCTTAAAAAATATAAATTTGAAAATTAAAAACACAGATAAAGATATAGAGCTGAAATTCGAATTAATACAAACTCTAAAAGCAGTTGTTTTGGTTTCCTTGACAGTGTAAATACACTAAGTTAAATGAACGAATAATTAGAATTTTGTTCAATGTTTAATTCCTTGATTAAAACGAGCTCATACTGTAAAATAAATACAATTAAATCACTTTTTTGCCTCCATATAAAGAATGCTGGTGCCCGTGTACATTAAGGTCGTGTTTCTTAATGAAGAGATGAATCATATTTGTAACAAAAACACGGCTAATTATTCAGCACTAGAAAATTATATTTTACTACGCTTTTATAATGACATACATTTTCAAGATTTGTTTTTGTTTCCAGTTCAATTCAAAGTAAATGACCTGAACACTACTTTATTCGAACCTTTGTTTTAAGTTAAAAAAATTGCTCACTAGGTTAATTTAAATGCATTCTTATATCTATGATGTCACACATTATGTTCACATGAAAGAAGAGAGATAATACAAATATTACTTGTCGCATCCTGTTTTCATTATTGAAAGACAAATTGACATTGATACTTTCGATACACTTAAAACGCATTTCTGATTCAAAGCAGTGCACATCACTTCAAAATATACTCGTTGACTGCACTTATTTGCCTATCAGCAGACTAACAGAAAGCTTCGTCCTTTTTTATTTCATTGAATAAAACTAGCTT
Source organism: Unio delphinus (assembly GCA_029339505.1). Classification (NCBI taxonomy): domain Eukaryota; kingdom Metazoa; phylum Mollusca; class Bivalvia; order Unionida; family Unionidae; genus Unio; species Unio delphinus. Next base: position 4,818,646 of record JAQISU010000084.1, on the reverse strand, counting down.
TAAAGTCTTTAAATCCAACAATGATTAATGGCACTACAGCATTATCACGTTTAATCTCTGCCTGGCAGCAACGTAATGTTAGTCAATACAGCAACACGTTCTAGATTGTTCTCATATATTGAATACGTTGAACTTAAAACAATCATCCGTTAAGTTCACTGAGATATTCTATTTATTTGTCTTTATTTGATAAACCTGTTTCTTCAAACAATTGTTCTAGATAACATGCACTTTATCTGCTTTCCTGGACACGACATGCTCTGCTCTCCTGTACACCATATGCTCTATTTTCCTGTGCACATATTTTACTTTCCTAAACACAATATGCTCTACTTTTTTCAACACGATATACTCTACTCTCATGAAAGCGGTATGCTCCACTTTACATTACACTATTTGCTCTATTTTTCTGTACACGCAATGCTCTGTTTTCCTGGACATGACATGCTCTGATTTCCTCAACACGAGATGCTTTACTTTCGTCAACACGATATGCTCTAATTTCCTCAACACGATATGCTCTACTTTAGTCAACACGATATGATTTACTTCCATCAACACTACATGCTCTACTTTCGTGTACACGTAATGCTCAAATTTCCTGGACACGACAAGCTCTATTTTCATCAATAATATATACCCTACCGTCTTTGACACGATATGCTCTGCTTTTCTCGACACAATATGTCCTACCTTACGAGACAGATTTTGCTCAACATTCCTCGTCAATATATGTCTTACTTCCTTCGACACAATATACTCATTTTGTTTGCAACACAATATAATCTGCTTGTATTCACCACGATATAATCTGACTGTCTTCAACGCAATAGACTCAGCATTTGTCTTCCGCACGATATACTCTCCTTTCCATTTGTTCTTATTGAACACTTTCACTTGTGTCCTTATTAAATATCTTTACATTTGTCTTTACATATATTCTTATTAAATACCTTTGCATATGTTCTTATTGAATACATTTCATATGTCCTTATTTAATACATTTCCATATGTCCGTATTGACTACCTTTACATATGTCGTTATTGAATGCCTTTACCTATATCCCTATTAAATACCTTTACCTATGTCCTTATTAAATACTTTTACACTTGTCCTTATTGAATACTTTCACTTGTGTCCTGACTAAATATATTTACATATGCCCTTATTGAATACCTTTACATATGTCCTTATTAAATACCTTTACATATGTCCTAATTAAATACCTTTACCTATGTCCTTATTGAATACCTTTATATATGTCCTTATTGAATACCTTTACATATACCCTTATTGAATACCTTTACATATGCCCTTATTGAATACCTTTACGTATGTCGTTATTGAATACATTTACATATGTACTTATTGAATACCTTTACAAATGTCCTTATTGAACATTTTTACTTGTGTCCTTCTTAAATATTTTTACATATGTCCTGACTAAATACTTTTAAATATTCCTTATTGAATACTTTTACATATGTCCTAATTAAATACCTTAACATATGTCCTTCTTGAATACATTTACATATGTCCGTATTGAATACCTTTACAAATGTCCTTATTGAACATTTTTACTTGTGTCCTTCTTAAATATTTTTACATATGTCCTGACTAAATACCTTTACATATGCCCTTATTGAATACCTTTACGTATGTCGTTATTGAATACCTTTACATATGCCCTTATTGAATACCTTTACGAATGTCGTTATTGAATACATTTACATGTCCTTATTGAATACCTTTGCATATTTCCTAATTAAATACCTTTAACTATGTCCTTATTTAATACCTTTATATACGTCTTTGTTAAATACCTTTACATATATCCTGATTAAATACCTTAACATATGTCCTTGCTGAATACATTTACATATGTCGTTATGGAATACCTTTACATATGTTCTTGTTGAAGACCTTTACAAATGTCCTTATTGAACACTTTTACTTGTCCTTATTAAACCCCTTTATATTTGTCCTTATTAAATACCTTTACATATGTTCTTATTAAACACTTTCATTTGTGTCCTTGTTAAATACATTTACATATGTCCTTATGAAATACCTTTTCATATATCCTTATTGAATACCTTTACATATGTCCTTATTGAATACCTTTACATCTGTCCTTATTGAATACCTTTACATATGTACTTCTTGAATACCTTTGCATATGTCCTTATTGAATACCTTTACATATGTCCTTATTGAATACTTTTACAAATGTCCTTATTGAACATTTTCACTTGTGTCCTTCTTAAATATTTTTACATATGTCCTGACTAAATACCTTTAAATATGTCCTTATTGAATACTTTTACATTTGTCGTGACTAAATACCTTTAAATATGTCCTAATTGAATACCTTTACAAATGTCCATATTGAACATTTTTACTTGTGTCCTTCTTAAATATTTTTACATATGTCCTTATTGAATACCTTAACATATGTCCTTGTTGAATACCTTTACATATGTCCTTATTGAATACCTTTACATATGTCCTTTTTGAATACTTTTACATATGTCCTTATTAAATACCTTTTCATATGTCCTTTTCGAATACCTTTACATATGTCCTTATTGAATACCTTTACATATATCCTTATTGAATATCTTTACGTATGTCCTTATTGAATACCTTTACAAATGTCCTTATTGAAAATTTTCACTTGTGTCCTTCTTAAATATTTTTACATATGTCCTTATTGAATACCTTTACATATGTCCTTATTGAATACCTTTACATATATCCTTATTGAATACCTATACATATGTCCTTATTGAATACCTTTACATATATCCTTATTGAATACCGTTACCTAGTCATTATTAAATCCATTTACATACGTCCTTATTAAATACATTTACATGTCCTTATTAAATACATTTACATATGTCCTTTTTGAATACATTTACATATCCTTATTGAATACCTTTACATATGTCCTTATTGAATACATTTACATATCCTTATTGAATACCTTTACATATGTCCTTTTTGAATACATTTACATATGTCCTTATTGAATGCCTTTACATATGTCCTTTTTGAATACATTTACATATGTCCTTATTGAATACATTTACATATATCCTTATTGAATACCTTTACCTAGTCATTATTAAATCCATTTACATATGTCCTTATTAAATACATTTACATGTCCTTATTGAATACCTTTACATATGTCCTTGTTGAATACCTTTACATATGTCCTTATTGAATACCTTTACTGATGTCAGGATGAAAACCTTTACTGGTGGCCTTAGTGAAAACTTGTATTGGTGTCCTTAGTGAACACCTTTACAGGTGCCATTAATGAATACTTTTATTGGTGTCCTTAGTGAATGCATTTACTGGTGTCCTTGCTGATAACTCTTTCTGGTGTCTTTGTTGAATACTTTTACTGGTGTCCTTATTGAATACATTTACCTGTGCCCTTAATAAATATATTTACGGGTGACCTTTTTGAATAGCTTTACTGGTGTCCCTAGTGAATACCTTTACTGGTGTCCTTAGCGAATAGGTTTGATTGTGTCCTTAATGAATATATTGACTAGAGTCCTTAGTGAATTCTGATTTTTGTGCAGCAAACAAGAATGGTGTTTCTTGAACCATATATTGTTGTTCTAACCAGTAAATAATGTAAATGCTGATGATAATAGGTTAAGACAATGATTGACATTGGTTGTATAATTATAGATTTTTTCTGTCGAGAACTGGTATTATTGTCTCATTGGTATTTTTATTATAAAAGTCCGACTGTCTTTGTACATTTTTTCCATGTTAGCTTGAGTTGTTAGCCTTGTGGAAAAGCATATGTGCTGTTATTAAACATTATGGGGTTTTGGTTTCATTGAATTGTATTCACTTTTGCAATTATGCTTCCAATTTATGCACCATAAAAGTTCTAAGTAAAGTATGGGTCTACCATTGTCTTCAATACTTATATATGAGGCAGACACCCATATGCCTCTGTTTCCATTAACTAGATAATGCTATAATCTTTATTTTGATTATCGGCTACAGTGAACTTGTCTATTATCAAAATGGATGTATAACCTGTTAATCCATTCATCCCTAAATCCGCCAGCTAATTTTGCTCTGCTTAAACACGACACATTAGTGTAGTCGTTTAGGATAGAGTTTATTTAACGGTTATCCTTACATGCACAATGGTTTGTGCAAAGAGATCTAAAGACCTTTTTCAAAATTTTATCCGACCCATTTTATAAGTGCAAACAGAAAAGCCAATTAAATGTCTGATTTAATTTCCCAGTGTATGATGACGTCACGCATCCTGAGAACGTATGGTCTATATTAGCTGAACATCCGAAAGTAAAATTTACAATCTGTAAGAACACAAATTCTGAAGCTGCGTGATGTGATCAAACTATTGACATGACACAGTATAAGTCATGACACAATATAAGTCATTCTAATACGGAGATTTGTAACGAATTATGCGCTTAGAAGCGAAAACCTGACTCACAACAATACAGACACATTTTACATGTGTTCGGCCATATGATTCATCACTAGAATTACATCAATGATCAAAATACTCATACAAGAAAATGTGCAAAATAAATAAAAACTTTTCTATTGATGGATGCTTATATTATATGGATACTAAAATTTGAAAACACGTGCATTTAAACCGTTATGAAGCAAAAGTATGACCTTTGACGAGTTCCCATACTTTCAGTTACAAAAAAAAAAAAAGATCTACGAGGAGAGTTTTAAAGACGTCCAAAACTTACTTTAATGCAACGATCACATTTGTCTGAAGCAAATATTCCTTTACATCCTTTTCCCCTCCACCAACGCCAATATCTACAAATTTATATTTGCTTTTTTTTTTTTGTCTAACGTATTCAGTAACATGGAACACTTTATTGAGTACAAAATTGTAAGGAAACGGTCGAGGAAAGTGTATTCCTTGAATATTTTCTCTAAATTGATACGGTAAAGAACTAAGAATTAGTCGCAAGCAAAAGAGTTTATTTCACTAACATGTTCAATTAAGTGTATTTACGAAAATTTATTGACGTGTTTTATTTTTATTTATTCTCATATAGTTATATGTCATTAATTATTCCTTTGTCATTGTCATTCAGATGTCAATTGCTAATTTGATGTTGCAACGTTTTTCTAGAAGACAAATAACACTGTTATGTGGCTAATTTTTAGTTGTGAAAGAATAATGTGATGACAAAAATGTTTAAATGACAAAAACATTGTCATTTTGCATACATTTAGATGACAAATAGCAATGTGATTGCGCAGACATTTAGATACCAATTACTAATGTGACTTCGCAGACATCTATATGACAAATAACAATCTTATTTTGCAAACACTTAGATGACAAATATCAATGTGATTTGGCAGACATTTACATGGCAAAAAACAATGTGATTTTGCTGACATTTAGATGGCAATTAACAATAAGACCAGAAGGAGTGAAAGCACAACCGAAAGTCTTATTAAATATCCTCAGCTTTCTGCTTCCTGTACAAAATTAGAGAGGACTTCGTGGTTACCCAATGTCAAGCTTCTATGCACAGCTACTAAATTGAGAGAGAGAGAGAGAGAGAGAGAGAGAGAGAGAGAGAGAGAGAGAGAGAGAGAGAGAGAGAGAGAGAGAGATTTCATTCTTGTGACGTCTTTCATTTCAAGTTAATTTTCAGCACATACAGAGCATGTATCTAACTTACACTTATCGGGTTGTTGGGGGTGGGTGGGTGGGCGTTGATAGATTTTACTTATCTGGACTGTGAAATTAGGCTAGGAAAAGGCACATACCTCTTTCTGTATACATTTCTAATTTGTAATCAGCTGCAGGATTCATATGTCAGCCAGATTTTGCATCCAAATATTTTTGCCCAGCTTAACACGTCACTCATACATAATTCACCACCAGCAATAATGTGATACGTGTAATTAATGGTTGAATTTAACACTTCACTGTATGTATTTTGTAACAGAACAGATTTGAGGAGGACTTCGATTAAACAATTTGAATCAAGACCGTGTGAGCGATATCATTGTCTGTTTATAGGAACCTATCATTTACCTACCCGCAGAAAGTGATGATCTGCACCTGTCTTTCACGTCTACGGCTTTGTGTATGCAAATGAATTATAAACAATGTAATATGCGGCAAATTTTTCTTTTCTTTTATGAATTTTATTTTAAAGTTCAGCAATTTAAAGAAAACATGATCCCTATTCTCGTGAACGATTAATATATGTAAGGAGGAAATTGTAAAATAATTAAATAATTGGCATATAAAGAAAGTCTATATAAAAATGGCCATAGTTTCAAAGAGTTACGCACCTTGAATATTTTACAAAGATATCAAGGTCTCACTAATTGTTCACAATTGTTGAATAAACGTCTAAAAATCATTTTCAAATTCAAAACAACCTTAATGTATGTTGATCTTTTAGAGCCATTTTTCTATAAGGTAATTAAAATATAATTTTGGTTTGTGAAAAACAAAAAATTGAATTCATATGAAATGGTAATTCCAATTTTTCTATCAAGAGAAATCTATCACTTCCTTTTCTTGTTTAATTCATTTTAAGTCATATATTAATATAATCGTCCAACATTTTGTCCAACTATTATACTTGATTCTGTTTTGTCTTCTTGGCGGAAAGGTGAAGTTTCAAAAGAGTGCGTTACTTGAAATGAACCATTCATTGTTAAGCACTTTATGACAGAGTGTTTCGACCTACATCACTCTCATTATTGACTTACTGAAGGAAATAAACCTTTATATTAAATTATAACTTTTATGCCATCACATCGAGCAATTTTATTTATTCTAAATGCCATCCCTTATTTTAAAGATATTTTCATCTGTCTTCATTATCATACACCATTTTCATCCCCCGTTGATCGGGAAGCTTTATATTTCATCGTTACCATCTTACCGTTGTACTTTCAACTATTTGTTTTTTTTATATATCGCTGGTCGATATTAAAACTTTCATCTTTTTTCAAATGTCTTAACATATAACCTATTGTTTGGCGCTCAATAGCCTAAAAGTGATGGTGCGCCGTTAAAATAAAATCAATCAATCAATCAATCAATCAATCAATCAATCAATCAATCAATCAATCAATCTTTTTGGAGGTGGAGGGCAAAGGCAGTACATGTATATATCAATCGGCGATTAAAGTAGACAAAATATACTAAAGTAGATTAAAGTATAAAAATATATATCAAAGTATATAAAATATAGTAAAGTAGACAGGCGTATAATAAAAATGATTAAATTAGATAAAAGTGAATCTAAACAGATTACAATAGTGCAAGTATATTAATTGTGTTTGTTATTTTTTCTCATATTCTTTTATGTATAATTGTATCGAGTCTTGACCATGACCAAAAATTATCATTAAACAAAAAGTCTGATGCTTATCACATTCTTTATTAGAATTTTATTAACAGACTTTGTCTTGTTAACAAACAAGAATCTTCTGAAATGTGAAAATTCTACTAAGTAGACATTTTTTAGAAAATGCCAATTATGGCCTAGATCAAATAGAGGGGCGTAAAATAGTGAAAGCATAACTTTTAGTATGGCTATGTACACTATTTTGGGGTGTGGGGTGGAATTATTTATTCAAACTATTATTCCCTGGAATTACAGAGTCTTCAATAATATTGTTGGATGGAAACATTAACTTGAAAATATAGTGAAATTTACACAAGAACATCTTTGATTATACTATTGTGATTCATTCAAAGACTGTTGGCACATCTCCACATCACAGGCCACTACATGCACATAAACACATCACAGGCCACAACATGCACATAAACACTTTCATCGTTGGATCTTATTTGGAATACCATTGGAATTTAATTAGAATTGTATTCCTTAAAACTGGCGAGATACATGTTTTTGAATATTTGGGATTAAATTTCGCAGCGTTCATTTCAAATTTTAATTTTGTATTGAAAGAAAATACATTGCTTGTTTAAAATAGTCGTAAACGCAGATATATTAGTATATACAGTAAAGTAGGTAAAAGTAGATTCAAGTAGATAACAGTAGGAACAACGGTTATTAAATTAGATCAAAGCAGATACAAGTAGATTACAGTAGATAAAATTAGATTAAAGTAGAAACAAAGTAGGTAGATACAAATATATTAAAGTTGATAGACGTAGATTGAAGTAGCAAAATGTCAATGGTCCTTACAATGTACAGCACTGAAACTAATAATAACTTTAATATTCTATCAGAAAAAGACATTCTATCGAATAATCGGAGTGTGTATTACATTTATAAGGTATATTGTCCTCGGAAATTCAAAACAAGGATTCATGAAATACATGATGTGTATCTTTTTTTTTTTTAATTTGATATGAAGCATTGAAAATACTTGAGTTGCATAGAGTAACCATATAAAGTACATGCGTTAACGTTTGATTGAATAGAAACAAACTGTTTAATGTTTAACAATAAAATAGTATTCAAAATTTATCAAGAACAGACAGATTAGTATGTGCCTCATAACTTCCAGATAACAACATTCTTCATAAACCTCAGGTAACAGTGTTCCTCATAACCCCAAGAGAACAGTGTTATCAAAATCCCCAGATTACAGTGTTACACATAACCCCAGTAAACAGTATTCCTCATAACCCCGAGATGACAGTGTTCATCATATCCCCAGATAACAGTGTTCCACATAACTCCAGATAACAGTGTTCCTCATAACACCGATATAACAGTGTTCCTCATAACCCCGATATAACTGTGTTCCTCATAACCCCGATATAACAGTGTTCCTCATATCCCCAAAATAGCAGTGTTCCTCATAACCCCGAGATAACAGTATTCCACATAACCCCATATAACAGTGTTCCTCATAACCCCGATATAACAGTGTTCCTCATATCCCCAGATAACAGTGTTTATCATAACCCCAGATAGCAGTGTTCCTCATAACTCCGAGATAACAGAACGCAAAGGCTGAGTATAATACTAGTAGTCTAATCAACTCACTATGCGTAAATCTAATATAAATGTAAAACCTATAAACATGCCGCGATGGAGATCTAATTTGGGCTGATCCTTCGATTATAGAGATGTAATAAAGGTATTCAAGTTTTAGGGCAGACGTTGTCTCACCTTTCTCTACCAAAATTTATGGGTAGATTTATATTTCAATACAGGTGATAACCAGGTTAAATAGACATAAGATTATATGCTAAATGTAAGAATAGAAATTTCTTTGATGTTACGCGAACCTCATCTTATTTTTCAGTAAGAGGACCCTTATTTTGAATAATGTTTCGTTGATAAGCAAGCAGTTTACAAACGCATAATTTACAGCGGCTACAATTTCTCCGAGAGAATACTTTACAAAAACTCTCAGATGTCATTTTTTTAAAAAAAACGAGCTTCCCATTTCGTTATGTGTCTATGAAAAATGCAGTCTTTACAAAATATGGATGCTTATTATTTTCATATTTTGTAAGTATAGACTGAAAGAAAAAATTGAAACTAAAGCCGTTGCCCATGCTAGCATTTAATAAAGGACACGAAAAGGAAATGTTGGATAATTGTGCAGCGGGTAAATATAGCTAATCCAACCCATTTATTTCCATTTTTTTCAACGTTTTAATTTTTCTTTCACCTCAGACAAGTGACAGTGAGGACGTATGGCAAGCTAGGAACCACCCTTACAAAACAAATCACTTTTACTTTGTAAATTGATAATCATTAGAATCATTTGTAATTTGGCCATTTTCCTCGAACTGTTATTCGAGACTTGAAAAAACTAAATAATTGGGGGTGATTGTCTTATAATTAAAAATACTATTATAAACATAAAAAAATTTGACATATTCAGCTGTTTTCTAATAATGTATGCAAATAAATGCATTTTCGGTATAAATGGTACAGACATACATACAATGATACATGCAATGATACATACAATGATACATACATACATACATACATACATACATACATACATACATACATACATACATACATACATACATACATACATACATACATACATACATATGTAATTTAGTTTCATGCTCTCTCTCTCTCTCTCTCTCTCTCTCTCTCTCTCTCTCTCTCTCTCTCTCTCTCTCATCCTTTCCACAAATATGGTCATACATTCAAAGCAAGCGTTTTGTACAAAATTTTGTTTTATCATAATATAATACAAGATATAACATTTTGTTTACTCTTAACGGCAAATTAAAAAACAAAACCAGTACACTTTTTGTACATTCTCAAACTCATTAATCCTTTGATCTTAGAAGTTAAGTCACAATTACTAAAATTTTATTTTGTTTTCCTCACACTATCCCTTTGATTCGTTAATATCAAACAAGCATCTTGATACAACTAATGTAAATGTAAGTATATCCATGTAACATTTTAAAGAATACAGTATACAGTATAGTATTGAATACTACAATATATATTCGTACCTGGAACGTATTTGTAGTTTTTTTTTTTTTAAATTAAATATAGGAACTATCTTCATGTATCAAACTTATTCGGGTCGAAAATTGACTTCTCAAATTAGAACTATTTAAATATATTGGTTTATACATGTTTTAATGTTTCCTTGTGTCAGAATGTTTCTGGAGAAGATCCCTTTAAAATCGTACTTAACAACTGAGTATACGCTAAAACAAATTATATATCCAAAATGGTAAGAGTTGTTTACAAATAATTTGTGACATCCTAGTCCAAAGAAGGAAACATAATTCTGAATGGCATGCGGGAAGGAAGCTTCAAAGTAAGTTTAAACGAATCTTTACTCAAATATATATGCCTCATGTTCAAACTTCCTTTGCTTTACATACACCTCCTTCACTTTACACACACCTCCTCCACTTTACACACACCTCCTTCACTTTACACAGACCTCCTCCACTTTACACACACCTCCTCCACTTTACACACACCTCCTCCACTTTACACACACCTCCTTCACTTTACACACACCTCCTCCACTTTACACACACCTCCTTCACTTTACACACACCTCCTCAACTTTACACACACCTTATCTACTTTACTCACATCTCTTTCGCTTTACTCAAACCTCCTCTACCTTATATCTAGTTGTTGATACCCATCAACTCTCCCAAGCATGTTTAGCATGTTTGAGTTTTAGGTAACACCCTGTTTATTCTAAAGATGTCTATTTTGGTGTAAGGTTTCCCTGTCCACCCATTTCTGTTTGTATTTTTATTATTAAGATTTAATAATTTTTGCCAGGGTTATTCTTTGTTTTGTTCATCATATCTGTTGAGTTGCATTATCCCGAAAAGACATAACGAGTCGTACGCCCTACCCTCAGCCAGAGTAAAGGAGATATTTGGGTACTGCACTCACTGCCGGAGCTTGCGGCGAGTTCTGGTTTCCTTCTCCGTTAGTCTTGAACTAGGATTGTACTCCCTTTCCTTAAGACTAGTTAGTCCGGGGGGGGGGGGGGGGGGGTCCTTTCATTTAGTCCCTTTTAATTTTGTTTTAGTTGTCTTAATTATGTTAAATTTTAGTTTTGTGTTTTTGTTTAAATTCTTAAGCTTTATTTAATAATTAATGGATTTTGTTTTTATTATTTGTGCTTGTACTTGTGTTTGTTTTATTTTCAGTTAGATTATTTCTATGCCGTGGCATAGTGTTGTTTGACTAAGGTTCTAGTTTAGACAACTTCCATCTTTTCCTTAGGAAAATTGTCCACTAATCATAGAGATTTCAGTGTGGAGCATGCACATCCATCTCTATTATACAGTACTCATATTTCCTAGTGCTCTAGATTTATGTTATACAGTACTCATATTTCCTAGTGCTCTAGATTTATGTTATACAGTACTCGTACTTCCTAGTACTCTAGATTTATGTTATACAGTATTCGTATTTCCTAGTGCTCTAGATTTATGTTATACATTACTCGTATTTCCTAGTGCTCTAGATTTATGTTATACAGTACTCGTATTTCCTAGTGCTCTAGATTTATGTTATACAGTACTCGTATTTCCTAGTACTCTAGATTTATGTTATACAGTATTCGTATTTCCTAGTGCTCTAGATTTATGTTATACAGTACTCGTATTTCCTAGTGCTCTAGATTTATGTTATACAGTACTCGTATTTCCTAGTGCTCTAGATTTATGTTATACAGTACTCGTATTTCCTAGTACTCTAGATTTATGTTATACAGTACTGGTATTTCCTAGTACTCTAGATTTATGTTATACAGTACTCGTATTTCCTAGTGCTCTAGATTTATGTTATACAGTACTCGTATTTCCTAGTACTCTATATTTCTGCTGCAAGTGTTCAAATTTATGCTATTGTGTTTTATTTTGTTTGTAGTTAAGTTGTTTCTATGCCATGGCATACATTTTTGACCGAATTTCTTGTTTAGATAACTTCCATCTTTTCCTTAGGAAATTTTCCACGATCGTAGAGATTTCAGTGAGAGAGTACACACATCCTCCACTTTACTTACACCTCCTCCACTTTACTTACACCTCCTTTACTTTGCTCACACCTCCTCGACTTTACTTTTACCTCCTTCACTTTACTCACACCTCTACCATTTTACTCATATCTCCTGCACTTTACCCACATCTGCTCCACTTTACTCACACGTCCTCTACTTTACTCACACCACCTTGGTGTCGGAAATATGTGACTGGATGGGACATGATGCCCCAATACTAGACAGCACTATAAACTGCTATATTGCAGTCATCGTAGAAAAATGACTGAAGAATTGTTTAAGATATGTTAAAATGTATCTTTCCCTACGTGCCATACGCAAGCGAAATGTTACGAAAGGATTATCGTGGTTTAAATAACATCAATGATTATTGTAGCTAATGATTATAATAAGAGCCGTATATAACTAGCATAACCCGTTCTGACATTCTATCCTATATTACTATAACAAGAATCGACGACTCTCAGTGACCAAAGGGTTATGTATTCTTACGCAGTGAAGAGGCTAATGAAAAAAAAAAAACATCGAATTACCTAAAAGTGAATATTTTGTTGATTAAATCTGCTCATCTAATGGAAAAAAAAGAAGTAAATTGGACTTGAAAGGATTAAATGATCTTGGTTGGGTATTTATCGATGTGTATATTGTTGCCTAATCACTCAAAACGTTTTCATAAGACTTTATTTACTTGGTGATTGATTAGGTAAGATGTACACATCCATAAATGCCCAGTCACAATTTTGTAATCCTATAATGTCAGTTTGATATAACCTGTCTGATCTGTATTTGTTACAACTTGCAATGCACACACAGAGATGTTATAATTGGAGGATTTAAAAGGAAGCATTTCTTCTTAAATATTTTTATTTGCTTAATCCCCTGCAGCATTTGATTAATAATCCCATCTTTCTGAGTTGATAATATGCATAAGGAGTCGGATAAATTAATTACCTTAACAAACAAATACTTATAAAAAAATATATTTCCCAATGATTTGCTTTACGGCGAGCTCACAGAAGGCGCACGACTCAATGGATGGCCACGTCTGCGTTACAAAAATGTCTGCAAAAGAGGACGTGAAGACGGCCAACATCAACGTCAACGACTGGGAGAATGTCAGACAGGGCGTTAAGAAAGCCGAGGAAGCGAGAAACACAAACCTCGCTGGAAAGTGAGACTGGAGGAAAGAAAATAAACAGCCTTAACAAGCATCGACGTTCACCTCCAGCAAGTGCAACAAAGACTCTAGGGTCGGACTCTTCAGCCACTCGCGAACCTATATATATATATATATATATATATATATATATATATATATATATATATATATATATATATGTGTGTGTGTGTGTGTGTGTGTGTGTGTGTGTGTGTGTGTGTGTGTGTGTGTGTAATCGTTGTTTTTGCTGATTATCGAAAGGTTTTACTAAGACAAGCGTCATCAACTGATGTATATTTTTCTGTTTTATTTCATTTAAAATGTAATATCATATCCTGAAAATCGTTTAATTGGGAACAGCATTAACATTTCTATGAGAACATTTGCGCTTTGGGAAAAAATGTTTGAACGAAATATAATGCAACCTTTTTCCAGTTACAAATTATCAGCCAGTCCAGTCTATCTATACCTAAGACATGACCAGTCTACCTACCAAAACTACAAATACGACCATTTCCTTAAAATTCGATTTTGATCTGTCGTCTAATACTTGCTGTTTCTCTTCATTTCTAAATGTACACGTTTTCAGCTGCTCTACCGTATTATTTAAAAACTATACAAGCTTTCAGCTGTTTTATTATATACCTTACATTTGGAAACTGTTCTGGTCAACCTTGTTGAACACACAGATAGAACGTGATTATGCATATGTCCTCGATTTTAGCACGAAATTATCTTTCTCATTGAATAGTAACAATTTGGATAGCAGTGTATGCTTGGGGTGGATAGCAGTGTATGCTTGGGGTGGATAGCGGTGTATGCTTGGGTGTGATAATCAGTGGTGGCAATCTAGTCTTATACTCCCTATCAGGTTCCTCTCTGTCACATGAGACCTTCCATCTTTTCCAGGTTGTTATTCGACTCAAACCCAAACAAATTCCAAGATGCTATCTTTGATTTCCTCAATAAAGTTTCTTGCTGAAAATCTTCAGAGATTCTACAAGAAAGTCGATATTTCCATTCTATTCAGTTGCCAAATTCTTTCGCCTCCTCTTACTTGTCTAAACGTGTTCAAGATTACCAACTGCTTTCATCTAACGGGTATCCTACAAGAAAGAACCTAAATTCTCAGGAAAACAAAGATGAGAAACTTTAGTCAGTGTTGTACACAAATGTAACGCTACATATTGGAATAATGACGTAATATATGTACCTTCTTAACGGCTTCGACGTTTACGTGTAAGTATGCATTGTAGAATTAATATTGTGTTCAACACCACGGGGGATTGATGTATTGGATAACCCGAAATCAAGAATTGTAGTTATGTAAGTACATCCTTTCATTATCTTTTGTCAGTATATGCTTCACCCAAATACGATACGTAAATACATATTGTCAATAAGTGAAAATGTGAAATATGGAATATCAATATTTCACAATAATGTTTACCAACAATATAAAGTGTGTTCACTTACACTAATTATATCGCAAGATGTACACATGATATGTCACTTTTAGATATTTAACAAATATATTCTATATAATATGTTATTTGATTCAAAGGTGGACGTCTATACAATATAACAGAGATAAAGTCTGCATGTGGCTTTTGCGGATTTAAAACATTATAACTTTGCAAGTAGTTTCAGCTTTATGCATTTTCTAATTGAAATTATTCGCTTTTAAAATTTGAAGAACCCCACCTATTTCAAAGAAAGGCAAGATCTCAATATCAAAGTAAACATTCTAAGGAAAGTCTCATATATCCTTAATTATAAGCGATGATTAACTATAATTTAAAATGTACCTATGATAATTATTAATTTATGTATTTAAACTGATGTTACCATTTATTTAAATTTCTTTAATGCCTTTCAAATAAAAGAGAATGAAAGATACCAAGGTTATTACATACGTTCCTAATTCATTAAATAAAGTTTCAAATCGAGCAAGATTTAATATAAGGTTACATTTAAATATAGTTCTGTTGTCAAGTGTGATGGAAGATAGCAATGGTGTTATATTACATCAACGTTATAATTAAAAATTACTAGAAAGTTGGAGAATACCATCAAAGGAGTTCAAGTCGCTTGTGCACGTAATATAGTTTATATTTCTCAATCCAGTCAGCATTCAAAACGTATTAAAGTAACGTACTCGCAATTTAAAAAAAAAAAATGTTTGTTGGAGTTTTTAAAGGTAACCCATAGTTTAATTTCTTTAAAACCAAGTTTCCATACTGTACGAAAAAAATTAGAGAATATTTGAAATTTTTAACAAATAAGAATTTCATCATACTGCCTGACAAAAAGTCACAGTAATGGACTATTTATAAGAAAATACACTGTCCACGTCTTTTATTTTATGTCTTTCTATGTACATTACATTAATATATGTACATATAATTGTCATTACCGGGAGGGCCGTAGTGGCCGATTGGTCTAAATCTCTCGCCGACTCTCGGGCTCGGCCAAAGTAGGTACGCAAGAAAGCTTGCCAGTAGCTATATATATATATATATATATATATATATATATATATATATATATATATATATATATATATATATATATATATATATATATATAGACACACACACACGCACACACGTATACACATAAAGTATAGCAGTAAATCAAATATCGAAAAATGTATTTTTATACAGTTTAAAGATGAAATAATCCAATAATCGCAAAGACATACCTTGTTTCAATTTAAAAAAGCCATTTTAATGTGGTTGGACCACGACAAAGTACTATCTATAGGCAAACAAATTACACAGGTAAGTTTTTTAATATTTGTCTTATTTATTTCTGAAAGCATCTCTCTTAATCTGGTTGCCTTTTGTTACACATCTATACTGAGCTTTATGTAAATTATTTGTCATACATCCATACAGATATAGTAATTCATAGTACATTGTAAATAGTAATTTAGTTTAGTACTAATATTATTAATATATTTATCACTAGTATAGCGTGATGTATGGAATGAATACATATATATTAAAGAGGGCGTGAAATGCTTTGGAAAATGATATATGTATAAAATGAAACAAAAGTCCTAAGATTTATCAGTTTAAAAACACAATTTATGAATAAATACTTATAATACTGAATATATATAGGCAGACTGTTTTGCAATTGATCTTGTCTGTACTTCTGACTTTTCATTATTGCTGGAATCTGTCTTTGTTGTACAGTTGGGTCATTCGGGGAAGCACTATAAGACAGCCAAAGAAACTAAAAGAAGTTATTCAAAATCTACCCCATTATTAACCGCTCCAGTAGCCTACTGGCTAGAGCGTCCGCCGCAGGAGCGGGAGGTCGTGGGTTTGATTCCCGGCCGAGTCATACCAAAGACTTACAAAACTAGTACTAACAGCTCTCTCGCTTGGCGCTCAGCATTAAGATGTTAGTGTTAGGACTTGTCGGCCTGGTGTCAGGATAATGTGAATGGGTGGGACATCGTGCTACATGTCTGCGGCATGATGCCCCAGTGCTAGACATCACTATAAACTGCCTCACTGTAGACATCGTAGCAATTATGACTGAAAAATTGTTAAAAATCCCCATCAAAGAAACTAATCTCTAACACATATAGGTTATGTCCAATACAACTGAAATCAACTCAATGGATGGAACACTATATACCACCCATCATCTCTAACACAAATAGGTTATGATCAATACAGCTGAAGTCACGTGAATGGATTGAACACTATATACGACTCATCATCTCTAACACATATAGTTTATGTACACAATACAGCTGAAATCAAGTCGATGAATGGAACGACTCATCATCTCGAACACATACAGGTTATGTCCAATACAGATGATGTCAAGTCACTGTATGGAACACTATATACGACTCATCATCTCTAACACATATACTTTATGTACAAAACAGCTGAAATCAAGTCGATGAATGGAACGACTCATCATCTCGAACACATACAGATTATGTCCAATACAGATGAAGTCAAGTCAGTGGAATAAACACTATATACGACTCATTATCTCTAACACATACAGGTTATGAACAATACAGCTGAACAATACAAATGAAGTCAAGTAAATAGATAAAACACTGAATAGGACTCTTCATCTCTAAAACCATATATAGATTGGGTATAATACAAACGTCCAGTCAATTGATGGAACACTATGTACGACTCATCATCTCTAACACATATAGATTGGGTACAATACAGCATAGCCAAATCAATGGATGGAACACTAAATCGTTGTATTATTGTGTATATTCTCTTACATAGATTGAAGGTTCTAGCTCTTGTCGTTTTAATTGAAAACGGCTTGGCATCCTTCTTTCATGTATCCGTCATGTGTATTCTGCGCATGTCTTAGTATCCGTCATGTGTATTCTGCGCATGTCTTAGTATCCGTCATGTGTATTCTGCGCATATCTTAGTATACGGCATTTGTATTCTGAACATGACAGTATCCGCCATTTACAACACAAATGAAGTAAGTTCGAAGGTTTATAAACGGTAAATGAATTAAAAAAATATAAGAACCACATAGAGCCAAGCCAGTAGATAATCAGGAAGACGTCTACAATAAATGAGAAAGAACATAGAGATAGGTTAAAACAGAAGCACCAGGAAACTATTATCTCAACATAAATCAATTTAACAAATTCGTGTTGCATAAACGAAATGTCTTACTGGATATATTGTGGCATTGGTGTCTTAGGTGTTGTATATGTATACAAACAGCAGTGTTGGTTATATTTCTAAACCTTTCATCTCTGACAAATCACTCACAGACAAACTAGTTCAAGTATTTACTGTACCAAACGAACAACTGGTTGCCAATGCCAAGCGTGAGTCGAGCAGAGAATAAACAATATATGTTTACCACGCAACAATAAAATCAGCCCACTCATTGTGTTAATTCCATACTTTTAAAGAGCGTGTTAAAGGTTTACATTAGATCCACCAAATAAGTATGTTGAACAGGTCATACACCTGATCATATATTTTCATGGACACAGCTTGTAAATGACCACTTTAGATTCGGGACCATGTCGGGCAATATAATAATTAAGTAATTAAATAGCGCAAGCAAGAAAATGAGTTACCAGTTGACCTAAGAATAATTATATTTCAGTGTTGTAAATATAACTGAAGAAAACAATCGAAGCTTACTAGCACTAATATAACACTGAAAATGCGTGATAGATCTGGTTTCAATCCTAAATCTAAGCTTTTGATTTTCTGTTTGGAAACAGGATAAACAGATAAAATACCAACTGCATCACATGTGCATCTTACACTGTCGCGAGATAATGATATTAATTTGTGATTGAAAGGATCAGAATGGATATGAGTGATTTGTTTAATGATATCTAAAATAATAGAGTTGTTATAATGAAATTCAAAGTAACATAGTTTACAAATTAAAATGGATACCGTTTCAGGCGGCACGGCACAACAATCGCTTCTTGGCCGAAGTAACAGCTCTAAAATGTATCATCCCTTTTTTTGCGGATTAGATGTAACTCTGTATTTCTGAGTGTGACGTAAGCTTTCCACGAAATGAGAATATGACAAATACCGACATCTGCTATAAGTTAAACATTAACAACAAAGGTGTGGTGTATTAGGCAAAACGTTCCAATGAGATCAATCGTGTGGAATTTAATGTGATAATTACAAACAAATAGCAAACAGGGGAAGGTAAAGATCACATAGATTCAAGATAGTAAAGAGGTTTAAAAAGGACTTATGAAGGAGGAGAATAAACTGAAAAAGAGATTTTGGAGAATTTTATAACAAGCAGGAAATACGTACTGAATATTTATATTACCCTCAAAGGAGCATCAGATAGTGATATCTAGTCCATCAATCAAAACTGGCTATAACATTAAAATAAACCATAGCTGATGTCTAACGATATTTTATTTTACGTTTGTCAGCCAACGTTGTGATCATTGGATGTACAATTTGTAACGGACATGCATTCAAAAGAAGCAATTATCTGTTGATAATATGTGATTCTAACGAATCTGATGAACAAAGAATGAGTCATAATATGACGGCAAAGTTCATCGAAAACAGAACAAAGACACTTTCCTACCTCAATAACATATTCATAAAAGCAACTGTGTACATGGGCCTTCAACAATTTGGATGATGATTTTGATTTGTATACGTCTACTCATTCAGATGCCGCTTTGAAGAAATATAAACAATCTAACTTTCGTGACTTGACTTTTACTAGCCTTCCGATGAGCAAACACAGTATGAATGTTTTGGCCGACCCATGGATTACCATTGGCATGAAGTGTGCCATGGATTGCCGTGTAATGGTTTGCCCTTGTCATGGAGTGCCCTTGTTAAAGATTGCCTTGTCAAGAATTTCCCCTGTCACGGATTGCCCTAATCATGCCTTTGGCATGAACTGCCCTTATCATGAATTTCCCCTGTCACGGATTGCCCTTGTCGTGGATTGCCTTTGGCATGTACTACCCTTAGCATGGATTGCCCTTGTCACGGGTATTAATATTCATGTTCGTTATAAATTGTTTTTTTTTTAAAGCTGTGTTATTTTTGAAGCGATTAAAGAGTTAGAAATACAACGTATATTTAACCCATCACTTTTTGTCCAAAGAGACACTTCACATTCCACGAATCGAATTATTACAACTGAAAAATATGTTCAGAAGGAAATACAGTTTTTCCATGTCGTTGGAAGTAAAGGTGAATGTAGAAGCCAGCAATTCAGTTGTAAACAGTTTAGTGAGATCGCTGGTTGAGCACATAAACAATTTTATGGCAGTGGTGATATTTTTTTACGTTGACGCATACTGTTTGGTGGTTACAAGCGACCGTAAGATCAAACAGATTGGAGTAAGATATCTTCATACGCTTCTCAATTTACCTATATAAAGATCCTAATTACAGCGGTGGGATCACTCATCATGTTCCATTATTAAGGGTATAAATTGAGGAAACAGATAACAAAAGTAATGAAATGCTTCCTTGACAATCAGCATTGTATATTGTTTGATTTGGAAAGTACATATGCTATTGGACCACATGGTACCGTTCATACATGCAAATTTACGAACTTTCAAAAATACATAAACTTTCACATAAATTAAAAAAAAATATAAACCGCTCGAATAATTTTGCTCCTTTTTATCACATACTCAGCTTAACATTCAAAACAACCAGTTCAAATACATTATGTTTTAACAAGACGTTTGTTACAAAGCAGTGAAGAATGCACTGAGATAACAGATGGAAGTAGTTTTAGTAAGTGTGGAATACGGAGATATCAGATGGTGGCGTTTTTGATGAATGCGAGAGATGTAACGTAAATGTCGCAGATGAAGCCATAAAACCATAAAGTCCGAAACGGTACAACTTACTCTTTCAACAAAACGATTTGTCTGAAACGTTTCCGCTGCCATTATATAGTGTATCTCAAAAGAAGAATTTGAATCACTCGAATGCACGGCTAGATCTAAACCAACTTCAAGTGATTCAATTATCAACTACTTCTTATAGCATAACCATGAAATCAGTCCACCAA
This sequence comes from Unio delphinus, assembly GCA_029339505.1. Taxonomy (NCBI): domain Eukaryota; kingdom Metazoa; phylum Mollusca; class Bivalvia; order Unionida; family Unionidae; genus Unio; species Unio delphinus. Next base: position 4,797,398 of record JAQISU010000084.1, on the reverse strand, counting down.
CTTTGGAAAGCTCCGTCAGCTATTAAATTTTAATGTTACTATTACAAGAGAGAATTCAACTGGTGTGGTACTATCATCTCGGGATACGTTTGAAAACAATAAATACTGTTCTAAATTTTTATACCAATGAATTGAGTCTATCATGTATGCTTGCTTTTTAAAATCATCACCGTTTAAGTGAATGTTCTCATTTTAACCTTCGACTTTTTATGACGAACTTCAGTCACATTTGATCGACTTATTTAGTCCATGCGACCTCTCACTGCGTCAGGATTAGTCATTTTTTTGCGGAAAAATTAGGGGGTTGTTATTTTCAGTTGCCAAATCAAATGGGGTGTTTCTTTGACCCTTTTAATTATTCACTTGAATTATATCCTCTATCGAGCCCCTTCGTTAAATGGAAGGCTATCCCAGCTAACACACAACGTTGCTATATGGTTGTGTTTTGGTTACGTGGGAAAATAACGTTTTGGCAACGTTGCTAAACCGTTACACAAGAAAATGAAATTAAATAGTCCTCTGATCTAAAAGAGTAAATTATAGTAAATTACAAATGGTATGTAATTGCATTGATCCTAATACTATGAACACGAATTAATATTATTATTTAGAAGAAATTATATAACGTTTTAACAACGTTGTACAAATGTTGTTATTAACTTTACATTATTAAGTAGAACACTCATAGTTTTGTAGTTCATCCATTTTTATTTTCAAAACCAATAACTAAAATGAGGTTGCAATTTTTGTAGAAAAACATTTTACTCGTCAGCTTTTCTTTATTACAAACATGAAGTACAGCCATTGCCTTAACAATATTTTACGTATCTACGAACCAAAGGCTAGCTCATCCTGTACCGACCGAAGTACAATTGAGGCAGAGACGAATCTCTTGTGTCCCGCTATCTTGAACCACCAAGGTAACAACATTAAATAGTTAAATAGTTAACGTATATTCGCATATTTAGTTGCAGAAAATAACGTGGTTTTTCTTTATTGGTCGATGTCTGCTGATGCAATCAAGCACTTGTAAACTGCTACGAGCTAGGCGCGAGGCACTGCCATGGCCTCAAAGGCTCAATCGCATTTTCAAACAAAGAAAATGGGATATATCGACCAAAATGTTCAGCTTGTGAAAATGACCTAACTGCTTGGCATATTTCTGTGACTTTTATCTGACTCGTATTAAGTAAATTATATTGTTACACTGGTACATTTTTCGAACGAAAAATATCGAGGATAGGATAGGTTACCATGATAAAATGCCGTCCGTTAGGCTAGCATTTCGAATTAGGCGTGCTTAGCTCAAGAGCGTAAGATTTATCGTTCTTCACCAAAATTTAAAAAAAAAATACCAAGTAATTTAAATTGATTATACATACATATGTATAAATATGCTGATTTATATAGACGTGAAAAAAGAAAATGCATATTTAAGAGAAAATGTTTTGATGATTACAGACATGGTGGTGGGGTGGATAAGATGTAGTGGTCAGCTATTCAATTTCATGGATGTAGGTCAACATATGTATAGAGATGAACATTTACAGGCGTTTTACTACATATACGCCATTATATTTTTTGTGGCTATTTTAATTAAATCTTAGAGTGAAAGTCATTTATGAAGTTAAATGATTTATGGTGGTTAGTATATTATATAATTGCTGTTAGTATATTGTGTTGCATACTTGGTGTCGGAAAATTGTTTCAAGTTAGAGCAAACAAATTTGCATGAAAAATCATGGCAAAAACTATATTAAAGCATATTTTGTCACATTATTATTATTATTATTATTATTATTATTATTATTTTCAGATATATGACTTGAGCTCCTTAGGCGGGTGTAATATGCGGGATAGTGTCCGCAAAATGAAGAAACGACGGCTACGAACAAAAAGACTGGTCAGAGTAAAGTCTAAAGGGACGTAAAGGAAAAAAAGCATTTAAAGACCTTGTGATATACCGAATTTTGATCAGTAAGTATGACATGATTTCAATTGTCTATTTTTTTAATTACTTGCCAAAGATTTTTCCATGAATGGATAAGGTACTACATGTTTCCTCACGCATACTGCAATTACATCTATATGAAAAACCTGAGACCACATTTCAAAGTACATATAATATTTTATAAATACTCCATTGATTATTGTTGGCATTTTGAAAACCGCAATGCATTCTTTGTTGTGAAACTTTTTTTAAATAGTGTGTTACTCTTGCAAAAGCATGCTTGAAACATAGTGGCAAGGCGAAAGAAATTTAAATAGAAGATGCCATATCGGAGAACCTAAAATATGCACCCAACCAACGTGAAGGGATAAAATACAAGGTTAGCCATTTGACTCTTATTTCATCAATATATTGGATTCAGTTTTTTAAAGCATTGTGGATGCATCTCTAAATTGCAAACAAAATCAGCTTATCATAGTTTACAGGACTATTAAAGCTGGAGTACAGCTAACTACAATTTTCATCCATCTTGTATGATAGGACAAGTGCTTCCACTTGGAATTTTTATTCACATGCAATATTTGGACAAAATAAATTCATCTTTGCGCAAATTGATTTCACTATCCACTTGCCTGAAATGATACATAAGTACAAAGTTATCTTGTAGCTTGGCTTAACAATAATAAGGGAAGCACATGTGCAGTGATGAAAGTTTCATAAAGTTTAATAATGCTTGTTAATGTGACTTCTGCATATGTAAGTGGTGCTGAGATGATATGTGACTTTTAAATTATATTTTAATTTGCAGGTCCCTGAACAGAAGAAGAAAGAGATAGTGGAGGAGGAGACTAATTCTGAGTGCTAATCTTAATTAAATGTATAAAATAAACAAAAAGTGATATTAAAATATATGACTGTTGTATTGTTTCCTTTTTCCTTTTTGTCTTTTGAAAACAATGTTTGAACCTTCAGTCTGCAGATTCAGGGGATTCCTTATCAGGCAAAAGCAGTGTGATTTACCCATCTACTTTCACTTTACACCCTGCTACCTAAAACATTTTTTATATCCCCATTGGAGTAGATCTCCCCCAAATCCCTGCCTACTTCGTGAACTCACATGTCCATTTTAAATCTAATGAAAGGCCCTGCTGTAAAGTCTGTTAGATAAACAACCTAGAAAGCGGATTTCATAGAATGAACACAAAGCAGTGTTTGCATATAAACCGTGTTAGAACACCTACACTGAAACTGATTGAAAACTTCAGAATGGACGAATGAATTTTTATTAAATTAGTATCATTACTTTTTTATCTAAGATTCTTTTTAAGTGCATGAAATGATAAATAAAAATTCTGTATTGTGAAGAGTGCATTATTATATGTGCAACTTTGAACTGATTTGTGAGAGTTGTCACGCATCAACGAATGCAGAGTGTTATTTCTATTAGTATTATTATTATGGTATAATGATTGGTGATGTTTGGTTTGTCATGCATGAAAATGGTGCAGAACTGAAACTTAATGCTGTCACAATGGCAGTCTTGACATTCCTGTTATCGTAACTTTTAGCTGGATGGTAATGTTAACATTTTCTTAATGTCGATTTGTTTGACATTCTTGCCAAAAGTGCGGAATATGTGTTTCAGAAACACAAGCCGGTTTCATCAGATTTCCATTTAGGATTTGAATGTTGTAGGAAGATTATTTAATAACGTTAGACAACAACGTAGCAACGTTCCCACTTGTTCACCAAATCACATTGCCACAACATCATTTCACAACGTTGCCACAACCTTACCACAACGTTGTAACAACGTGGAATTGTTAGCTGGGATAAAACTCCTGAAAGTAATTCAAGCTTAATCAGAGAGAAAATACCCCTTGAGGGATTTTAGTGAACCAGCACATTTTACACAGACGTTTATTGGCACTGAGGTACCGTTACACTACAGAAAAAACGAATATCAAGCCTAATAATTTAAAGAGTTTTGGATTTGGAGACTGTAAACTAGGTTATCAATTTAAGTTGGAGATAAACAAATACGAATGTCAAAAAAATATTTAATTTATTTATTTCATTGTTACATCCGGTCATAGCAGTTTATTAAATATTTGTAAACATTGCGTAAAACGTGTTTATATTATCATTGACTTACTAGTACGTGATAGAACAGGAAACGAGTGAATACCAAAACAAAAGACCATTGAACAAATCGCTGATATCCGAATATTTCGAAAGGTTTACAAACCACGGAATAAATTATCACCTTTCATCATTAACTGAAAGTGAATTACTCATATATTATTATTTTAAATCTTTAACTCGGTTAAATACAATGAATATTCGATGGCTTTCTCGTAATGTTAAAAACGTTTCTAGAAACTACTTGCAGTCCTTATCACCATGAAAGGTACGCAAATACCTGATAAATGAAATACACTAACAAATATGCATTTAAAAAACAACACAAATTCGCAAGGATTTTTTTTTAAATTTATTTTATTTATCCATAATCATGCAAAAAGAGAAAGTACAATTTCTCTCTTATAATACTTTGCCTACTAAACCTATTCCGCCTTCTGACACCATATCATTAATTTATGAATGTAACAGTCTAGGAATATTAGTCATTTTCGAATTTTCCGATATATATATAACGATGCATAAAAAGAAGCCGTAGGAATACCCATCGCAGTAACTACACATTGAATATGGCTCATATCACCAAATTAAAAACAGTTGTTTCCAAGGATCAGTTTTGTTTAATGTTTTAGCTAAATAATATCCTTGTTTATGTTTTGTTTGAATAAACACATCTCACTACATATGTTTGTACCACAGCCGCTGAAACAAATTTAACAATTCAAACCATCAGCAAATTTAGGAAAGGTGTTTCATATTTGTGTCGATATTGTACAAAATTTAAGCTTTAATTGTTCGAGCCATTACCTTTACGATAAATATTAAACCGTCTTCGTTTTGTTAAAAGTATTACCTAAAACGGTACGTCAAAGTACGTCATCATAAAATATGGTCACAATTAGCCGGCTAAATTGCTTAGGAACGGGAATAATGTTTGATAAATATATCTTTGATATCTCCTTAAGTTGTTATCATCATCATCATGTTTATTTTCTTCCGTAAGAGATTACATACTGTAATAATTAAGTATAATAAATCATGTGATTGCACTCATAACATCTGAACTGAACATTCCCCAAAATAAACAGAGGAATGCACATAAACACTATTTTATAAAAATAATGAAAGGTGTAGGAAAACGTTTCAACCTTGTCTCGTGTTGGAGAAAGCCATGGAAGCAGCAACCATAATTCCTGCATACAAAAATGTAAATATATGTATATCGTCTATGTTATAAAATAGAATATTAGACTCAAAATAGCTATATTATGTCTAATATTAATTGTGTGTGCAATTATGATTTTTAACGTAACTTTAACAATTTTTCAGTTATATCGCTACGATTTATGCAGTGAGGCAGTTTATAGTGATGTCTAGCACTGTCGGCATCATGCCTCAGACATGTTAGCATGATGTCCTACCCAGTTGTATTATCATGACACCAGGCCGACCAGTCCTAACACTAACCTCTTAATGCTGAGCGCCAAGATTTAGTGGAAAGTTATCAATCAAGACATTCCAGAACGAATTTCTGAAACTGTACATATATTAAATTGATTTTTTAGTAAAATTAATAAGATTGCTATTTTCTTTCAATTGTATTAAAGTAATGTTTTATATTAAAGTAAGTTCTAAAGTGTGTTAAGATTAATTTCATTTATTTCCAAAGCACAACTATATATTAATGGAAGGTAAATAGTTCATGTGCAAAGCATAAGTTGGCAACGCAAATCACTAACTATACGAATGTACATTATTGTGTGGAATTAGGTTATAAAGCAAAAATCTTACTGAGTCAGTCAGCTCCTAAGTCTTATCAGTGAAACATATATTCTGTAAAACCAGGCGTTGGCAAAAGTCTAATTCGGTTAATAAAAAATTAGAACAAACTTCTGTGCTGACGTAAATACAGAATGGTTCTTATCTAATGATGGACAGTCGTCGCTAGAAAATGGTTATTATCTAATGATGGACAGACATCGCTGCTGGCTTAGTATGTTAAAACATGTTGCTGGCTTAGAATATTAAGGGATTATCATATTTGGACCTAACTGGTGCCAAACGAATATAGATAAACTACAAATTTGAGTTTTACCTTATGTCAAATGACGTAAATTAAGCCGATTTTGACCGGGAGAAACTGATTCTTACCTGAAGAGAGTGGACATATTTTCTCACCGGTACCTTAAACCTGACACAAGATGCGTATAAATAGACCACGCATTAAAGTGTCAGGTCAGTTCCGTATCGATGGGAAAAAAGACTTTTGCCTTCTCATTTCAGGTAAAACAACTGTATATGTCGTAACTTCTTTAGGAATAAGTACTTTTAATGTCTGAGATTTTAATAGTAACATTGTTATGTTAGCAACATTGTTCACTTAATACTTTTATTTATAATATATTGTAACGGAATGTTTGAATGTTCTAAAGAATTATTATTTAATTATATTTATGTAATTTTTATTGTAAAGATTGAATTCGCTACCAACTTCATGTTTAGATTTAATGCGGAAATAAAGTATTCTTTAAGTAAGAAAGAATATTATCTAGCAATATATTTTAAATCAATATTCTATTTTAAAATAAGTAAATTGCATTTCTTTAAATTATTTGTTACATTAACTATGGTTATTACATTTCATACCTTTGGCTATCTTGAAATTGATCGAGAATTAACTATTTGTATTAATACGACTATTGGATTTAATTAATTTTTTTTTTTATTGTTAAGTCCAAATTTATCATTTAGGGTTTAATATCCATTAATTGGGAAATTATTCTAGAAAGTTTAAGCTGACTTAGATTCTCTAATTGTAAACAAGTTTTGACCTTGGCTTGTTTGACCTAAATCCTGACCTTGCTTTAGACATTGTCAACAAGCCTCTAAAACTATTGGTCAATTTCAAGGACAACTTTTTATTTTTAGTAATTCGTGCTTTATTTTCTTCTGGAAGATTCTATTATTACGTGACTTGGAGAAGGTAGCTTCTTTCTGTGACCTTCCATGAACCTCTTTCAATTTCTAGAAAATCATGTGATCACTTGTTTACTTAAAAAAAAAAACAGTTATATAGACTGTTGTTTTGGATAGGAGTTCAGTAGAATCTTTGGTCTGTAAGTTATTAGTTGTGTATTTCATGTTTGAGTGTTAATTTTGTTCTGGACTTTGTGTCAATTCGTTGGAAAAGAAGAATTATTCTATTTATCTGGAAAAGGACATATGTTTCAAAATTTCATTTGGGATGATTATAAAAAAGAACTGCATCACGTGACATTGTCAGCCATTTCGGATTACATCGTCAAGATTCGAACCTGGAACTATTAGAACATTTATTTATCAGGACTTGCAATTCCATTAGTGGATTATTTAGTGAATTTTATATTTGTTGGATTTGATTCTCTAAAACCGTAAGTTTATTTATTTTTATTGAATAATTGTATTTAATAAAAATCATTGTTAAAGTTATACAAGCTTGTTAGTTTTCACTCTTTCTGTGTTGCTGCTTATTCGAGATTAAGCACGTAACATTATAATATTCTAAAATGCAGAAGTTATACGAATGAATGAATTTGTATTTCATGAATTTTGATTATAACGTTTTTATATGTGTTTCTAGATAGTAGTAATATATATGCGTGTTGATTATTTAAATAAAGTCTCGTATACTTTGAAGCTAGCGGCATGTTCGTTTTTTCATTACAGATGTAGCTGTCTTATCATCGCGGCGACGCTCTTTTAAGAGAGCCTGAACTCTCTCTCTCTCTCTCTCTCTCTCTCTCTCTCTCTCTCTCTCTCTCTCTCTCTCTCTCTCTCTCTCTCTCTCTCACACCATGGATATTGACGCTCCTTAACTTACGAGTAATTCCTTCTCATAGCAAGAAATGAGAAGAAGGTTATGAAAAGCTAATCACAACCCACATAACAGAAACTCATCATAACAAGTGGTGGAGAATCGAATATGTATGACCGTATAAACAATCCCACGTCGAATAAACATACTGAGTTGTGCTTGAGGAATAGCCGCCCATAGTCTAGATTTAGAAGTAAATATCTTTCTTGTCTTTATTATTGCCGGTTGAAAAAATGAAGTGGGTCAAGGGGTCCCATGTATCTAAGAGAATATGCTAACATCTTACTCGTTAGACATTCGAACTCTCCAGGGGCGATTTTCAAAAGCATCAATTTTCAACCTTAGAATTTCTTTCCAGTTTTGTTTATCTGACTTTTAGGATTGATGCAAATAATCAGTTTTTTATTGAAGCAAATGGAACTACTTTTCAGTGTCATATAGATTTCAAATTAAGTCGTAGTTTGATTTGTATCTGAGTAAAGAAGAAGTGAAATAAGGCAACTTTAAACACTCGTTCTGGATATACAGCTCTGCGCATGAAACATTGTGCAAAAGCAGTAAATTTTCCTTACGAAATTGAACTGTGCTGATGTCCAACCGAGGATACAAATGAATAATGTTTGATCTTGTATCTTCTAGGAAGCCTTCTAAATGTATGACAAAATAATACAAAGAAAGAGAGGTATCTTGCTGAAATAATACACCTTAATTCACAATAAATAACATTGAAGGAAATATTACCTTTCGGATCACATTTAAAGCAAAAGGTTTAGTCCATTATGCTTTAATGCCAGTACCGAACAGACCATCAAAATATTGTTTTTTCTTTCTTGTTTCAATGCTTCGACTATTGCGAAAGATAAGGTTAATTTTCTATTAATTCGGTGTTCCAGATGTAGCACAAGCAGCAACCAGCATACAAAAAAACCATTTCATTTTGATTTACTTCTTGTATTGCGAACCGAAGATAACAACGTACTAGCCTCAAATCGCCACTTGTAAATGTAGGCATGGACAATAAATATCAGCTTTTGCAAATCGTTAGGGTATGCGGCCAAATGAGAAGTATCATTCAATAGGATTGGATTCGCCACAGTCCAGTCTTTGTTTTAAATCAATTACATTATAACTGGAACATTGAGGCATTTATAAATATCGTTTACATAAATGACAGTTGGGAACCAGTCTAAGTATTACCCACCAACAAGGACTTTGCACTGTAAAGTTATGATCATACTTAAAATATCAAAACGGATTTACCCACAATTTCCAACGTAAATAATGTATTGTATACATAATCGCTAAGAAAACTCCTTTGCCATTTGGGAACCAGTCCGAGTAATATCACTGACTTTGACTTTACAATGTAAAGTTATGTACGTATTTATAAATATCAAACAGGATTTACCCATAATTCCCAAAGTAAATCATTTATAACGTAAACGTTTGTTTCATGGTACCGAAAGCCTTTACATATCAAGAAAAGTAGTAAAATCACGTGAACTGATGTTTACATTATATTGCATTGTTTCAAATGACAATAGATCCATGAATAATTTTCTCAACGTTTTGAAGTAACAGGCCTGTAACTTTCAAAAGGTTTCTTCGCTTTATGTCAATTTTTGTACATTGGCATTACTAATCCCTTTTTGAAACAAAATCTACAGGTATCACTGTACACTGATCAATATTTAAAGTTGTTAGATACTCTGTGAGGTACTCGCTGCTATGTGTCAAATGCAAGTTGCAAATTCGATCATGGTCCCGTGCGTTGGACTTATTTAGACTGTTAATGATTGTGTTTGCTTCAATTACACCAATACTGTTCTTAACATATTAAACTCGCGTGCACTATCATGCAGAGCTTGACATAATGATTAACGTTTTCGTCAAAACTGTGGATAAAATCAAGCGTTGAAGGCTTTTTAGCTTTATATACTCTGTAATGTTTGTAATATCTATATTTTGTCATGGTGCATGATTTTATCAATTGTTTTACATTTTTATTCATGGTTATCGGTTCTATCGATTATGGTTAGTTAGATGTGTCTATATGAGTAGGTATGTGTTGTAGGAATGTTAAGATTGTAAAACTGCATAGGATCTATACATAGATGATACCGTATATGTTGACGCTTACTAATATTACTAATAATAATCTTAATAATAAGCCTTAATGACGACTTTGGGTCAACCTCGCCTTCGATGATGGGGTTTTAACGTTGTAGAAGATTCAACAACTTCCCACTGGTTGGGCTAGGTGATATGAATGTGCCATTTCGAAATAAATCAACTAGTAAGAGATTTCATATGAGGGACGTTGTTAAATATAGTCGTAAAGAAAGTTGTATATAAGAAGATAACTGAGCAATCAAATTCATCCTTATTTTGGAGTAATCCTAATTTCTTGCATTCCTGTTGTAAATCTCCAGGCGTGTTTAAATTTGTACAGAGCAGAACGTGTTCGTTATTGTGAATACATTAGTATTATTATGGAACTGTTATCAATTATTCGAACGAGGTTTTTTTTAGAACTTTATCAGGATTATTTTCGATTCACTTCATAATTCTGTATGGTTCTCTCACATTAGCATTCTTTCTCGACAGTTCATACTGTATCGTTTGCCTATATTTTACAATTATTTTTGTATACTATTGTTTCTTTGCATTTATCTGCTGATTTATTTATTTATTTATTTATTTATTTATTTATTTATTTATTTATTTATTTATGTTAATGCAAGTTGTATTGATGCAATCACGTGATTTATTCTTCTTAATTATAGTATCATACAATCTTCTAGGAAAGATGAAGAGATGATGAGAGATAGTTACATTCCTTTTTAGAGATGCAACAAAATATGATTCCTTGTGTCTCGACGAGATGAACGTAAATTTACATGAAGGGTGAAAATTATTTAAAATCGATAAAATCACGAAGACTTTCTAATTAATGATTCAAAACACAAAGAGGTCATTAATTATAAATTTTAATATCTGGTGCAAGAATGTATTTTCTCATGAAGTCATTATGTATTATATATATATATATATATATATATATATATATATATATATATATATATATATATATATATATATATATATATATATATATATATATATATATATATATATATATAAAACAATACATACTAATAAGCTATAGGAATACACATAGTAGTAACTACATTTTAAATTTATGTCCTATCACCGAAATGAAAATGGCTATTTTCAGGCATCAGTTTTATTCAATCATTAATGTTTGCGCTAGGAAATCTCGTTTAATTCAAATGAAATCTTCTCGTTAAATATTTTCGCGCTTCAGCCGTTGAAAATAATTGAAGTATTCACACCATCAGCGAATTTGTATAAATATGGTAATAAATTAGACCTTTATTTTCCGACCCATTGCGGTTTGGATAATTATGAAAACGTCGTCATTTTGTTTGGAATAGTGTCTAAAACGATTCGTAAAAATGCAGCATTATTGTAAATTATATCCACAGTTAGCCTGCTATATTCCTTAATAACACCTATAAATGTTGATAGATATAGTTTGGATGTCACGATTATACCCTTTTAAATCTGTAGCATGTGATTTATGAGTGAAATAATTTCATCGAACGATAATGATCGATATCTGGAAGCAGTTTATTTCATGCAAAATATTCGTCTTTGATAAGAATTATTTTCCTTTGATCACGTCTGATATGATCTGATCAGTAACCTGTTACTGGTCTTATACAATCAAGCGTCACCAAATCATATGAAAGTACTTATTAAGAATAAGTATCTACCTGACATAAAATATGAAGAAGAAAACCATTTATATTCTATACGTTACAAATCGCTGAATTTTGTGACTGATGATTATTTTTTGTTAAAGAACTATATTTTAGGAAGATTTAGGTGCAACAATCGTCATTATTGATCCATTAACTTTGACAAATATGCAGGTGTATGCATCATAAACAGAAAATATAAATAATTATCATCATTTTTAATACTTGTTAATGGCGTTAAAAATATTTTGATTCTCTTCAACCAAATAGTTTTCAATAGTTTTGGAATAATATTCAGATATTCGTAAAGTCTTAAAAGTCATTGCATGAATGTAGTATGTAACAGAGTTTAACAGAGACAACATGACATCATGAGATCCAAACGCGGAATCAATCAGCATTTCTTCTGTGATAATATTATAGCCTTATAAATTCAGTTTAGGTTATGTATAATACAGTATCAACAGTTTAAATTATAGTTTTCGTTTATAGGTCAGAAAATACAATATTCGTTTCCTTTCCCAAAAACAGTGTACTACATACCATGTATCTCAGGTTTATATGACAATCCAGACATGGAAAGAGTTCAAGCATTCTAATTCCAATGTAAAAAAAATACAAAAGATTTCTCGCGATTGGCAAAACTAAAAATGTATATTGCTATCAACAAACTATAAAAAGAGTTTAACTCATTAAGCTTGATACGGCTCACGGTCCATGAAAAAGTCACCCTCAACCTTTCTGATAATTTTTTTAGAAAGTTGTTATTTAACCAATTAGAACCAGAGAATGGCAAGTAGAGAAAATGTACACTGTATATAATAAAGATGCGTCGCTTGTGAAATAAAGAGCAACTTCCAAAGATGGTAATAATTTAACAATGAAGGGTTTACATTTCTAGCTTTAACGTTCCTGGTACCCTAAATATAAAACAAAAGTTTGAAGACATGAAAAGAATGGACATGAACAATTGACTGCACTTTGATAACACATTTGTTTGATCTATCTCTTCCCTGCTCAAGACTACAGTAGTTATATATTTATTATAGCTCCACGCGCATGTCTGTACACTGTCCGATATGATTATTCCAAGAATAACTGTACAGTCCTATGGAAATGTGATGACACTGTTTATTAATGGCAGGGACGAGTCTAAGCTTTTTCACAGGAAGACTCGAGTATTAGACAAGATAGAAACATAAAATCTCAACCACAAATACCGATGTTCATTTGGAATCACTCATGCACTCTGCAGCAGATGATTCGTCTGTCTTCGTACTGTATAAATGTGTATTTAAGTGTATAGCTACAATGTATACTAGAGTACGACCCTGGTTTATGGCCAGCCCATGGTTAACTAACATGTAATTTGTTGGTTGTTTCTTTGTTGTGGGAGTGGTTGGGTATTTTAACCTTGGGTATAGGGGTAAAACTAAAATTAAATATGCATTATTTATCTCAAATGTTTCTACTACTACTGAATGGTTTCATGCCTCGTGTACAATCCCAATATTCCCACCTGCAATTATTATTAGAAGGCTTGAATTGAAAATTACACCATACTAATCTGACACCTTGGACATACCAAACACACTGATTATCTCCCTTTTAACTTAAACTGAGACTTCATGACATCAGAACGGAGTGGGAAGAGGACGTTTTTGCAATAGTAGCAGGTTTTAATTACTTAATTCAAATTAAATTTACACATACACACAAATACATTTTCATAGAAGTAACACATTATCTGCTACTAGTTGGTGGTCTAAATAATCTCACTTACCCTTATGGCAGGAATGTTCACTACTGTATGAGGTTGGTAGGACGTTGCTTGGAGGTTGTGCCGCATTGAGATCGAAGGTAAATGGAAGAGAATGTAGTGACAAGATAGAGCAACAGTATTCATGTGCTTTAGTTCTCATCAACGCAATTTCCCTCTCAGTGAATGCACGATAAGCTCTTTTTGATAGTCAAGACCTAGAAATGGTGGGCCCCGAAATATCAGAGGAACCAGTGAGAGGTATAACGCGACTAACTGACTTCTTTTAGAGGGAGCGAAATAAAACATTAATGCACAGACTGGGCAAAGGAGTCTCTTTTGAGTCTCACCCCGAGTGCAACAGAGAGTGGAATTACTAAGCATACCTGAACCTTAATTATAAACCCACATTAGTGAGGATGATAAACCGAATAATAGTTACGGTTGAACTGAAAAGACATGAGCAGAAAAAGCATCAGTCTTAAGGCTAAGGTTATCGAACTGAGATTTGTTCAAATGCCCTTATGACGTTTTGACAACACCGAAAGAACATGCGAAAGATTCCATCTAGGTATTAGTGAGCGAAATAGCGGTATCTGACGCCAAAAATACCACATTATATCAGACAGATGATGGTATGATCCAATAGTAGAACTGTAGGAGAACATGAGTCTTAGAAATGATGCCATTGATCGTGAATACAGAACATTATCTTTCATCGAAAAGGAAGAGAAGAAGTGTAAAATTGCATTTGAACGAGACTGTTAGAATAAACGCGTTTTCTACTGAAACAATTGCACAAAATTCTCTAATTTGCATCATAAATCCTGGAAGTAGATTGCCTCAAAGCATGGACCAACCCAAGCATGGTAGGCAATAACTAAGCACTGGGGCTATGAAGTGGTTAACAATTTATTGACGCACCGCATGCTAAGCAAGGCCCAAAATCCCTTCAGAATTAATAAATAGAATACATAAAATAGCCCAATAAAGCAAGGACTAAGGAGATACACAACTCAGTCGACACAAACATATATTAAATTGACCAATTGACAACGTAGACGAATTTCGATTAGCATCCTGGTGCATGCGAACTTTTCATGTAGTCCAACGAAAAGAGGAAACTATTCCGTATGTTGGATATGACTATCCTGCCAAACTTTAATCATGACTTTTTAAACTATGGTCCTCCAATACTAATTGGAGAAAAGACGATTCAGCTTGGACTGTGAACTAAGAATTCCATAAAAAGAAAGCAATGTAATTGTGCCAGGTAATGTGGTTCTGCTTTTTATATATTAAAAAAAATATTTACATTTGTACTGAACATTATGTGCCATGATGTATGTGCATGAGTGCAGTGGAAAGAACTTACCAATAAATGTACAGGTCTAACGTATCGAAGAACAGATTTTTGTATTTATGTATGGTGTAACAAAGAAGTCAAAACTGACGGTACGGATGCATTGTTGTCTAGTTATGGCTGCAACGTTATCAATTCATGGTTACAAAATGATGAAGTCGTGGCTCGGTGCAAAAGGTAGTTTGTCCGCTTTCGACAATGCACTTAACTGTTGCAACGGAAATTTTAATACAGATATATTTGCAATGGTATTATGAAATATGACAAGAGTGTATGACAAGACAAAGGCGACGATTCAGAGATATGCTGTGATATGACCTCATCGTATTTATGCCCGACCGTACAAACAATCAAAACAAGAATACCTCCAAATGTGAAGAGTCTTATGTAGCCGACATGATAATGACAATAACGTGGCGTAATCATGTCAAACTTAAGAAAATTTAACACTTGTCGATAACAGATAATAATAACCGATAACCCTAATGGTTTTGTTTCCCAAACTCTGACATCAAAACTCGAGTATGTTTGCCAAGTGTCACTCAACAAGAATTTTCCAGTAAACCAGCAGTTTCTAATGCATAATTTCAGGTATTTTTAGATAGTATCCTGGGAGAAATGTCATGTTTAGTGTATAAGTATATAAGAAAATACAAATTTGTAGAAAAAAGAATTCTTGGTTCCATAGAAAGTATCTTGTGATACCTATAGCAACATGGCTTAAATTCAATATATTGATACAATTTATTCTTTCCGTAATAGATTATACTGATGACAAATAAACCAATTAGATAAGTTAGAAGATAAAACACTGATGAACTGATTACAAAATCGTAATCTATTATAAGCAATGAAGTAAAATGTTAAATGTTTGTAAAATTCATTTTGACATAGGTGCTCAAATATCAGCAAGAATGTATGGCGTTTCGAAAATAAAATGAATATATATTTCAATCCCATACTCCCAGTGACAATATGTGTCTTTGGTTCTTCCTGGTTCATCCATTACCGAATATACATGTAAATCCTTATTATATGCTGCAAAATTGCGTCAAACCTATTAAAAAAAATATGGGCCCCGCATGATCGAGTGGTCTAAAGCGCTCTCCGTTACGGATCACTGCCATCTCATCCGCAAAGGTTCGAGTCTAAGATTAGGCTAATGTGGGTATGTGAGAAAGCTTGCCAGTAGCTTCTCGTGGGTCGGTGGTTCTTTCGGTGGGTTTTCCCGGGTTCTTCCTCCAGCAATAATACTGACCGCCATGTGTAGCCTATCGTGTGCTGAAAAATGGCGTTCAACCCTACAACAACAACAACAACAACAAAACCAAAAAAATTGGTATTAAAATACAAAAAGCTAATAATCAGACACATCTACCCAGAATGGTGTGTCAGGCTGGCCTCAGCACACTTCTATAACCTGTATTTCACTTGTTAACACCTGTGATTTACTGTTAACCACGTGCACGGACACATTTCCATCAATTTATAGCTACATGTATCTACGTACGTTGACAGTTTGGCAAGAACACCTTGAGTCTTGTCACTCTTTCAATTGAATAAATAATAAATTGCTACTATAAATTCTCCATTGATATGACCATCAGCGTCATTAATCTATACGCCAATGAAAAGTATGGACAGTAGTAAGCCATTCATTGTACAAGGTGCACGCGCTCGAGTGTGTGTGTGTGTGTGTGTGTGTGTGTGTGTGTGTAATCTTATAAGCTTGTAATTTATGACCCTGTACGACACGTGCCATGAATATGTGCAGACATACGAAGATTCTTGGAAGAGGTGATATCGTATCGTATCGTATACAATTACCTGTAAAGATTTATCTTACATAACAACGCACTTCTTGGGAGTGAAGACCACAGCGGAGGTTGGCATGGAAATACTCTGTGCATTTTCAATAATATACTACATATCTGATATAAAGTGTTCACCTGTGAAAAACAACTAACTGGAATTTGACACACACACGCACGCACACACACACACACACACACACACGCACACGCACACACACGTGCAAATACTCAGTACATAAACAACTGTTGACATAAATGCCACATTGCTGCATAAATAAAAAGGAAGCACAGGGGGAGGGTGGTGTAGCATGTACATTCATTAGTACGCCATTACTTTAATAAGTACACCGTATTTTTAAAAAGTTTTATGAGTCATCGATTTAATATTGTAGAAGAAAGAGATCGTTGGACATGACTTAATCTCGTGTGGAATGTTATATCAAACAAGTACACCTGAAAATGTACAGCTATTTTTAATTGCATTTTTTGTCGGCTTGGCTACTTTAACATTTCGCCCTTTTAATATTAGATTTTGGGTACCAGTATATTCTCTTTCATGGAAAATGATGTTTAGGTAGGTGGGGACAGATTTTCTAAACACCTACATTATTTGTTACTTTCTCAGCTATGCCAATCCAGTTCAGTGGTTTATTCACCTACAGAGTGAAGGAGAAAATGGTAAAGCTGTTAGTCTTCATTTATACCTCAGTGTAGTATTTTAAGATTTTATACATTCGACTTTGGGAATGTCAGTGTGTCTCTAGGTTACTCTATAATACCTCAGTCATGTGTTTTAAGATTTCACACGTTCACCATTGGGAATGTAACTTCACTTGACGGCAACTCTCTAACAGCTCAGTCCTGTGTTTTAAGATTTCACACATTCACCATTGGGAATGTAAGTTTGCTTAAAGGCAACTCTCTAATAACTCAGTCCTGTGTTTTAAGATGTTTCTAGGTTGCTCTGTACTATTTTATATTTCTATGCATTTCCACAGTGTTAAAAACTCTTTAGGTGATCCAAACGTTCAGTTTATCGTTTCGTTTCCTTATAAATTAGTTTCTACTAAAATTAAAATTTGTATGCTCAGAGGTGGATAAAAACTGCATTGAAAGTGGCCGAAAATAACATTATTATCTTGAATGACGACTACAGCTTTAATTTAAATTTAATTTGAACACATGGACTAAGCACGATCCTGGCGTATTTTACCGGTATTTCCCTAACTTATCTCTGTATTTCTCCAACATCTTTGTGCGTATTTTACTGGTATTTCCCTAACTTATCTCTGTATTTCTCCAACATCTTTGTGCGTATTTTACCGGTATTTCCCTAACTCTGTATTTCTCCAACATCTTTGTGCGTATTTTACCGGTATTTCCCTAACTTATCTCTGTATTTCTCCATCTTTGTGCGTATTTTACCGGTATTTCCCTAACTTATCTCTGTATTTCTCCAACATCTTTGTGCGTATTTTACTGGTATTTCCCTAACTTATCTCTCTATTTCTCCAACATCTTTGTGCGTATTTTACCGGTATTTCTCCAACATCTTTGTGCGTATTTTACTGGTATTTCCCTAACTTATCTCTGTATTTCTCCAACATCTTTGTGCGTATTTTACCGGTATTTCCCTAACTTATCTCTGTTTGTTTTACCGGTATTTCTCCAACGTCTTTGTGCGTATTTTACCGGTATTTCTTGTGCGTATTTTACCGGTATTTCTTGTGCGTATTTTACCGGAATTTCTCCAACGTCTTTGTGCGTATTTTACTGGTATTCGCTCCAGTTTACCTCTGCCTATTTTACCGATATTAACGAACGTCTCTGCGCGTATTTTAAAAGGTACTTCCCTAAATTATCTACTTCTTGTCTAAATTATAAATGCATAACCCTTTAAAAATGTCACAGATCTCTAACGACATAACACTTGCTAATTCTAATTCATTTTCTGGAAAGCTTCCAACACTTTTATATAGTTTTGTCTGCTAGAGAAATGGCACGCACTGCATTTTAATATTCAATAGAATTTACAACTTCTTTATCAACGTATTGAGTCCTAAAAATCCTTGTCGTATGTCACATTTTAAACAAGAGGTTAATTTCCGTTCTTTTGACTTATTGATTGAACACGGCGTCTGAATTATCAACTAAGATCAGCGACACAAATCTGACACTGAATCTGATTAATAGAAATGTCAAGTTTACTTTCAAATAAAACGAAATGTTCTCAAATCAAGGTTACCGTATTCAGCTGAATGTAACGTGAAAATCGCTATCGCGAACTACTGAAAATGAGTGCATTGCTAGGGCGTTTTGGAAAATTGTCTATGATCAGGAACAGTGATATGATGTAAAATGAAAATTCGATCCTTTACAAATATCAATTTTTAATAAATTAATTAATTAAATGCACCTTGCGGAAGTCTACAGTTCTCCAGACATATATATGTAAAGCTGATGGTATTGATGGTATTTCCGTATATATATATATATATATATATATATATATATATATATATATATATATATATATATATATATATATATATACGGAAATAGGGAAATACCATCAGCCTTACAATCGAAATGGTGTTTATTAATATAGTCTTTTCCTTCATACATTATGTCTGACTATTTACAAGTCATAATTTATGTCTGACAATCTACAAGTCATAAATTATGTCCGACTATTTACAAGTCATACTTGCTTATATACACAACGCCAAAAGCGTGCCTACTCAATAGGTCCACAAAGTTTGGTATCTGCAGAGCACGACACTTAGGTGTAAATTGGTCAGATGAGCACTGGAAACACACCTGCGTTTGGTACATATGTTTAAGCTAAAGAAATCTTCTTGCCAATTGTAAATCATTAGGGAATGAATACCATATTTATAAAATGTAATCATGTTTTAACTAAGTGCGTGACTGTAGGACCTGTTTCTTGGCAGCCATATTTTGAGTGTAGCCATGAAGGACACACAGTAAATGAAGAAAAAGAACTTAAGCGACGTAATGATCAAAATTGATTCCGTTGACGGATAAAAATTGTAAGTTATTTTGATGTCGTTTAAACTCGCGCATGAGTACAGTCCAATTGCTCTACCATCGCATGACTTGTTGGCAGATCAGAGTATATGGTCTTTGTTCTACAAATTGCTTCTAATTACATGTGTAGACCGAGGTCTGTGTGCGCAGCATGAGACGACAGATGTGTGCAGTTTGCATATGAACGTGACATATCAGCGGGCATATACAGTTTTCATTTCCTGTATTTTTTATTTCAGCAAATATATTGTATTGTTCACAAATTAAAAAATAAACAGTTGTCTTTATCTGATGCTAACCGTACATTTCGTGTTTATACTTGTGGTGTACGTAGTGGTATGGTGCTAAAAAAGAAATGAGAAAATTCAATAAAGAAATGAGCAAACGCATGATAATCATATGCCCGGGGGTGGGGGGAGCTGATCAAAATGGTGAGCGCAAGAAAAAGAGCGTAACGCGCAAACAAAGTGTCGGAACGCCATTTTCACGAGTTCTCACAGCACTATATCAATGGGTTTGTTCTCCCTTAAACATACAATTACACCTGATCAAAAGTACAATTTGGCCTTGGAAATTACTCAAAAGGATTTTCGATTTGAAAAGAGTTGAATGTTGTTTTATTTTATTATTTTCTTTTAGCTGTCTTACTGCACAGAGCAAGCAACCGAATTGTTGTGGACATCACTGTGTTAGACAATTCTTTTTTAAAATATTGAATATTCTTAAATTTTCTTCTCTATTCTACGAGATAAAACTGCTCATCTCTCATAGGGTCTAATTTGTGCAATGCATGGCATGTCCAGAAGAATGTTCCACAGAGGTCCCAGACAAGATACACCAAAGTAACATCTGACCTATATGATAGTTGCTCTGTCTGTATGTATGTATGTATGTATGTATGTATGTATGTATGTATGTATGTATGTATGTATGTATGTATGTATGTATGTATGTTTGTATGTATGTATGTATGTATGTATGTATGTATGTATGTATGTATGTATGTATGTATGTATGTATGTATGTATGTATGTATGTTGAACTTTACATTGAACTTGGCTTTTCATTTGTTTCCTTTCAACGATGTTGAAATCATTGCTGAGGTTATGTGTATTATAACAATTGTATCTCATGTCCTGCAAAATGTCAAAATATTAATCATGTATTCACGGAGTTCTTCCTTTCACACACACACACACACACACACACACACACACACACACACGTGCAAATACTCAGTACATAAACAACTGTTGACATAAATGCCACATTGCACATACATATATATATATATATATATATATATATATAGAGAGAGAGAGAGAGAGAGAGAGAGAGAGAGAGAGAGAGAGAGAGAGAGAGAGATTTCTTAGCCTTTTATGCAGTAGGTGAATAAGCTACATTTAAACATTGAATAACTATGTTAATATGTGTATTAACGAGACTGCAATGTTAAAAATTTGCAGAACACAAGGCAGTAGGAACTGGATACGACCCATTGTCGATAAACTAGCTTCAACGGAATTACTTTTTTTAACTCATACACCGACATTCAATAAAATTTCTGGTACATTGTATCTTTCTCTCAGTTTTGTGGATTTGCCCATGGATCTGTGCTTCAAATCTTAGCTTTCCCGAACCGAATTTGACCTTGTCCCGGGAGTCGGAGAACGTTGATTCGTACATCATTTACATATCAATAATACAAATTGAATATACATAACATTTTTCTACCTGACATTGATAATTGATTTTGGTTTTATAAACATCATGTTCATCTCAATCTGAGTCCAAAATATTAGAAGATTCCTTTAAAATTCCGGGTCTGTCTGTTGTTTACTATATTTTATATTATAAGTTTACTAACAGACTCTCTAATTTAAAGAAGATTTTATCTTGTGAACATTTGGAACCTATTACAATGAAATGTTCTATTATGTAATATATTTATAGAAAATGCTAATTGTGACCCGAGGACAAGTAGAGTAATATATAATCTTGTGTATCTAGGAATTATTAATTCGTGCTGTACTATCTTAGAAGAATCTGTTTCATTATTGTAGTGTCCAAGTTTTCATTTGGGCTGGAAGTTCATGTTGGTGGGACATTTTGTTACATGTCTGCGGCATGATGCCCCATTGATCATCGTAGCGATATGACTGAACAATTGTTACAGCTATGTGAAAAAATTTAAATCACACACACTTACACATACACACACACACACACACACACACACACACACACACACACACACACATTTATTTAGCAGTTGATCATAAACAACAAAGACCACAATTTGTAATCTTGTACAGAAATGCGACCGACGTGGGACGCATAAGGCAATCAGCATTCAGCCCAAAGTCAGATCAATGTAGGAGGCTGGATGGGAGAACGTTATGTAGTTGTTGTTGTTATATGGTTTAACGCCATTTTCAGCACAAGATAGGCTATACATGGCGGTTAGTATTAATGGTGGAAGAAGAACCCTAGGAAAACCCCGGAAAGAACCACCGAATTTCGAGAAGCTATCGGCAAGCTTTCTCATATACCCACATTGACCGAATCTGAGACTCGAACCCACGCGGACAGAGGTGAGATGGTAGTGATCCGTAACGGTGAGCACTTTAGACCACTCAGTCACTCGGGACCCCGAAAGTTAGGTAAGCTTCTCAATGACATCTATTATCTCTTCGTTCATTCCGTAAAAGCAAATATTTCATTATTTGCTCTGAGCTTTTGGGGTTTTTATCTTCTATTTTTTAAAATTTAGTGTTTGCTGTTTCTTTCCTGGAGCAGAGATAGATCGGCGCGGGGGTGGGTGGGGAGCACGGGCGGAGCAAGGGTTCCTGGGTGTCCAGAAACCTCTTTATGCTTAAAAGAAACACACACACACACACACACACACACACACACTTGTCACTTGAAATTTCTAAATCGCGTTGTTCTTTCGCACAATTATTGGGTAATAGCAGACTTTAGTAAATTGACAATTATACCCATGCTATATAATAAAATTAATAATGGTCTTGAAATAGAAAAGAAATAATCTCTTGACGATCTCTCAGAATTGTGCTTCGTTTTATGTCATGGTGTAAAGGTATAAAAGGACACTGACAGTAAAATGCTGATGGTGTAGATATAACCCATAGAGCGCATGGAAGAACCAGCTACCCACGGGAAGCTACTGACTTGCTTTCTCACATAATCACGTCGGTCGAGCCAAGACTCAAATCCACGAGCGCCTTAGAAAACGTTGCTTCCCGGCGGTACCCAACTTAATTCCGGTAATACTCAAAGCCATATTGTTTTGGAAAATTTCTTTTAAATTGCTATATACTGTAATAAATATTAAAAGTGTTGAAAATGTAATATCAACTCTCTCTCTCTCTCTCTCTCTCTCTCTCTCTCTCTCTCTCTCTCTCTCTCTCTCTCTCTCTCTCTCTCTCTCTCTCGATACACACACACACACACACATATATATATATATATATATATATATATATATATATATATATATATATATATATATATATATATATATATATATATATATATATATATATATATATATAAATTACCAATTACAGCATGGAATATTTGAACAGCTGTTTTCTTTGATTATGATAGTATAGTCCATACATTTTACGATTTCATTAAATGTATTTAAGGCGGACCTATATTGTTTACAATAGGCATATTTCCATAAATCTCATCTCGTCTTTCTTTACTTTTTAAAATTCAAAGCAAACCTCGAAACCTTGTGAAGCATAATGGTTTTCACAACACAGACCATTGTCAAGCAAGTAACAAGGAAATTATTTGGAACAAGACCATGAAAAAATGAACTGAACTTGTCAAGCATCGTTGTGTTCAAATCACAGACCTTTGTCAAGCAAGTAACAAGGAAATTATTTGGAACAAGACCATGAAAAATTGAACTGACAAAACGTATATGTTTTTTGAAATTGCATTTAAATTCAGAGGAGGCTTGCAAAATATAAATTGAATAAGCTTGTATGCCAATATTTCGCGAGTGTTCTCTGATGTCACGGAGTATTGTTGAAGGTAATACTTTATGCTTTGGAGTAAAATAGGGTCTTTAGCTTGACTTTGTGTTGAATTGGTATTGTCGGAAATGATAAGAACACACTATTAGTGGATAAAAATGGATCAAAGAGAAAAGGTAAAAAAATGGTTGATATTTACCATTGTATTTTTGCCTCTCTTTTATTGTTCCTGAGGCGGTCCCTCGAGTAGAATTTAAAGGCCTGTAACTCGGCAATTGACTCTTCATAGTATCTGAAGATATTTGCTCAATTCCAATAAAAGGAGAGTAGAGGGTATTGATACGTTATCCCGTTGAAGTTTGAGTACATCTGCAATTGGTGATAAAAGCCTTATTTTCCCTGCTGTCCCTATCATTACAAATCATCTTCCAATGCTTTGCATTGTTGCAATTCAAACTATAGAACTATTTTGATAAAATAAAACTGGTATTGTACGATATTTACTTTGTAGTTTCCTATACAAGAATCAAGTAGCATACTCAGAAGGTAAAGATTTAAATCGCGTAGTCCTTTGCTTCCTATCAGAAAAAATCACACCAAAAGCTTTGTGAAACATTTGTCCTAACATGAATAACTAGGGTCCTAACCTCAATGCACGAGAGGGATGTAATCGAGACCATCAATGCATGAGAGGGATGTAACGTCGTTGCGTATTTCAATTAAACGTGCTTTGTCTGTTCTTTTTCCTACAAAGTTACTGAAATGCAAAAATGAGAGAGAGAGAGAGAGAGAGAGAGAGAGAGAGAGAGAGAGAGAGGAAAAAGGCAAGAAATTGCCTCCATTTTCAGACGTTCTTCAGTCCTGCAGTGACGGATTTACCATGACTCAAGAAACAAAGTAAATGTTGAATTATTTTTGAAACTAATCCTTAATTCAACGGAATCGAAGTATGCATGTTGACAAATGTTACCTCGCTGTTATATCGCCTCTTGTTCCAGACATGTATCTGACATTAACGGCACAAGGTTGTATGTAAGTATTTAAAGAAGGTCTGAGTAGTTATATATATATATATATATATATATATATATATATATATATATATATATATATATATATATATATATATATATATATATATACAGTGGGACCCCGCTATAACCCGCCCCGTTATAAGCAACCATGTACAATACGAACACATTTTTGGATTTAATTGGGGGGGAGGGTGTACATAAAGACGGGTGCGAAAATGCATGGCACAATTACCATTTTTTTTTGATCAATATATCAATATATTAAATGAGAAAAACATTTGCTGTGGTAACAGAAATTGCAGATATAATATATTACTTTATTCAGAGAACTAGACGAAAGTTAGCAAATGACCACTTTCGGCATAGTTTCGGTATCGGCCGAAGCCAAATAGTTAGATTTCGGTTTGCTTTCTCTTTCGGCCGAAACTGATATTTATTGACTTTCGGTCATCATCCGAAGATCTATTTTAACTTTCAGAATGCAACGCTAGTGCTTGCTGCGTCTATTACTCTGTTTGTCGGCCGGTCAGTCGGCGCTAGGCAATTTGACATTTAGCGAAGTTCCCTTAATGCAGGCTCTGAATGATTACTTCTGTATTCGTTTTTAATTAGTGTGGCATTGCATCATGACCCAGGCCTGTTTAATAAATCTTTTGTTCGGCAACTTCGGTTTATCTTTCGGATTCGGTTTCGGCCGAAGGTGTAGGTAAACCTTCGGTTTCGGCCAAAAGTCAATTTTTAACTTTCGGTCTGGTTTCGTTTTCGGCCGAAACCAGAAATTTAGTTTCGGTCGGCCTCTACAGAGAACCATGCATTGGTACATACACGTATCTAATTTATATATACATGTATAATCTATTGCATGAAAAGAGTATCAACACCGTGTATTCACCAACGAATCTTGTAACATACATTGAATCCATAATACAAATATTTCCATCGAAAATATCCACACACGGATGTAAAATATTCAATAATTTTGTCACAGATCATTATGTGACTGAATTCAATGAAAAGAAAATAACAACAATTACGTAACGGATGTACGTAATGAATGATGAAATAGTACATGTCCGTAGATTAAATAATGGAAACTAAAGTGGATTCTTATAATAACTACATGTACATCTCAGGATCTTTCTGTCTCTGAATTCAGTCATTGTAAATTTCAGCACATTTTCCCACCCAAACTGCTAGTCAAAGTCCTTTGAACTTGCCGCCCAGCTATTGCGTCATGTTCTTTTGATGTACTCTAATAAATACAGCAGGCAGAACTGGCTGTATTTTGACCACATAATTATGTCACTGTAAATATCAGCACAGCTAAAATGATAAAGTAATTGACATTAACTTTGTCTCCCAGCTATTTGCATGCGTACGGAGGACTCCTGCATGGAGTGATTTATGTGTCCCAGATCAAATATTTACATTCAAATACGCGTAATTGTGTTTCCGAGACCTCTGTGTCGTATACATTTTATACCATTACATTTCTCATCTGTCAATAGTTATTATTTTTTGAAAAACTCTGATTTTTAGCTGCTTTCAGCTAATGTCACGTTTGCTCTTGGCAAAGTCAATTATAGTTCTCAGTTGCAGAATTCGAATTTACTAGTCAACAGATTGCATAAAACAACACCGCCAAGCCACGCAAAACATGTTGGCGGCTTTTTGTTTCTTTGACGCTGTATAAATCGTTTCCCAACGGTTTGAACAAGTTTAGCTCGGCAGTTCACTTTGATGATAAACAATGTACTTAAATTCATTGATTTATACATTCTGGTGAGAATCTTTTATCAACCCCCGCATTGGCTGTTGCTTAGTTGTGTATGAAATTAAGAGAACATATATTGGAGATTATTAGAGCAACGATTGTATTCGGAATGCATTCAAGACAAACACAAAGTAGACACGATGGCTTCATTGCTCAGGGATCAGTAATAATAATAATGACACTTATGAGCTGTCATTTTTCAACAATAAACAAAGATCAAAGTTCTCAGTAGGCCCAGCAATTGGTTTGTATTTCCGATGTTTATTCTGGCACAAAACTAGAAGAAATTTTTTAATTTTTGACATTTTAGGATTTCCTCCCCAAAATGATAATACATTTTCTACACGTTTTTATTTTCACACTTTTTAGACTTTGAGAAAAATACCTGTAATAAATTACCCGAACTTTCGGGAGCCATGTCACGACCGTATTATATCCGAATTCGTGTTATAACGGGGCGGGTTATAGCGGGGTCCCACTATATCAAATTGTGATCCGCCAATGGCGCAATAATACGCATATATAAACATTATCGTGGGCGTGTGCAACTGATTCTAGATCAATTACAAATTTTTAATTTTGATATGGTACATATATTCATTATAATGTTTTCTGTTCCCTTCACCCTCTCATGCATTACGGACAAACTACGCAGAAATTTGGGGTGAAAGAGAATTGGAATTTGGGCTGGATGAAAATCTTGAAATATTTATTCCAGCAAGTAGCCTCTACAAGAATAGGGTTTGTCGTAACTTATGTGTGTATTTTCCTTGGAATTTATCTACAGTGTTTATCTATGATACAAAGTTGCAAACCATGTCGAAGAGGATAAAAACACACAGTTTGTGGATGCAAATGGATCAAAGAAAAAGGCAAACAAATGGTTGATATTTAACATTGTATTTTCTCCTCTCTTTTATTGTTCTGAGGCGGTCTCTCAAGTAGAATTTAAAGGGCTGTAACTCGGCGATTGACTCTTCATAGTATCTGAAGATATTTGCTCAATTCCAATAAAAGAAGAGTAGAGGGTATTGACATATTATCCCGTTAAAGTCTGAGTACATCTGCAATTAGTGATAAAAGCCTTATTTACTCTGCTGTCCCTATCATTACAAATCATCCTCCAACGACATTATACGGTTACGTGCAACGTTCCCTCTAAGCTGCGAGCGCGCGCATCCCCGCGCGGCTGAATTGTCTATTTTTGCTCAATCCAACGTTAAATTTTGCTCGTCTCCGTAATGCTTGCGCAGTGCAGCGAGCACTGCGCGCACATCTACCATTCGCTTAGAGAGAACGTTGGTTACGTGGCACACATACTGTGATGTATTTAATGTTTAGTTGTTGTTTCTTAAACCTATTATAATGTTCTAAATTCGACTGATATTAATAAAATATGAAAATAACCAAAAGCCCACCTTCTTCAAATCCCTTGGCGGAAAATTGGGTCGTGAAAAAGGCATTTAAAATTAGCATATTGTTTGATAAACTCTCTCTCTCTCTCTCTCTCTCTCTCTCTCTCTCTCTCTCTCTCTCTCTCTAAAATGACGAGCGTAGACGATTCTCATCTGATTCATCGCACGATATATCAATATATCAGGACCTTATGAATGATGTTAAAAGTAAAGTCAAACCGACCAAAAGATGAGAAGGAGGGAGGGGGAGCATTTCAGCTGAACGCTTAGTCATTCACGTACATGAGCAAGGAAACAAAAGTGGAATATACCCAAGCAAAATGACGACCCGATAAGAGGTAATTAAAAGATTTTAATACATTTTCTTGTTGATCTATAATGTGAATTAATTATTCACATCACATGATGAAGAAATACCTAGATATGAATATGTGAAAAACAAAGCGTGATGAGTTGATAAATAGTGGGGTGCCTTATTCTTTTAATATTTTAAACACGTAACAATTACCATTTGAATGTCTTCGGCACTTTTGTCGTATTATATTTACCACTCCGGTAGCATTTTTTGTTAGAGTGTCATCCTCGGAAGGTCGAGGATTCGATCCCCTGCCAAGTCATACCAAAGACTTACCCCCACCCCAAAGAAAATAGCTGTCTCGCAAGGCACTCAGCATTAAGAGGTTAGTGTTTGGACTGGTCGGTCTATTGTAAGGATAATGTGACTGGGTGGGACATGATGCTGCATCTCTGTGGTATAATGACCGATTTCTAAACGACACTATGAATTGCCACACTGCAGACATCGTAGCGATATGACTGAACTTTTTTTTAAAGTTACCTTAAAAATACAAATCACAGTCATCTTATATTTTATATACCTTGCTTAATTTTAACAACTTAATCGGTTCAGTAAATAAAAGTAGATTTGTATCTCAGTATATATATATCTATATATATATATATATATATATATATATATATATATATATATATATATATATATATATATATATATCTATATCTATATATATATATATATATATATATATATATATATATATATATATATATATATATATATATATAACTTAGGTTGTAAATGGCCAGTATCTGTGCATGATTTATTTTTTGATGATACAGATTTCTGCTTTGAGTAAACACATGAATAACCATGGAAATGAGTGGCTTTTGGGGGATTCAGGGTACGCACGGTGACCTTAGCTATTTTCTCCCATATTCAAGACAAGGTCAGTGCTAGAACAGAGGTATAATTATGTTCACTCAAACACTAGAGTTATTGTGGATCAGGCATTTGGTGCATACAAATCAAGATTTAGGTACAGGTTAATGTATTCACCTATATTATTAAATGATGGTATGAAATACATTAAATATTACACCTTAATGTCAGAAAGACATTATTGATTTCCATTTTAGTATATTACCAGTCTTGTCATATTATGCAATGAATGAGTACAAGCTGCATGTATTACAACATAATTAAATTTGCACCTCACCACCTCTCCTTTCATGGCAACATTTGTCATATCTGAAAGTGAGTTTTATATCCCACTGACGTAACTCAGAAGTTAATAAAAGGTATTCATCTTGCTTCTTATTAACAAATATAATAATAATAATAACAATAATAATAATAATAATAATAATAATAATAATAATAATAATAATAATGAGGAGGACTTTGTATAGCGCCTAATCTTTAGAAGCTCTAAGCGCTTTACACCATCTATAATGATATGACTACATTAAAGTAATGATGCATTAATGGTAATATTAGTTGTACATGCATATGTGAAACAAATGTACGACTCATTTTCTCAATAGGGCTTAGTAATAATGCAGTTGCCATATTACAGCTATGCAAACATCATGATATTAAAAATTCAATAGCCTAATTATTTTAGCACCCTACAGAAAACCAGTAGTTTTTAATATAGACACATCCTTGATAACAACCTCTTTGGAAATGAAACAATATGAACTGCAGCCTTTTTGGGAGCTGCATGTCTTTCAAACATGTACTTTCAATTTTGTGCTAAATTCAGATGCTGATTTCCAAACTCAGGTATGTAGACGCACTGAAATTAGATCACTAAATTGTCTCTTTTTCTTTTCATTTAAGCTATGATTAGCTCTATTTACTCAGTGTTTCCCTTTACCCTCATGTGTCTTTCAGAGACCATCAAACTTTTAATTTGATCTCCAGTTTTGATATCAAAGTTTTATTTTACTCACCCTAACCCCCATTTCTAGCACCAAGGGGATTTTTGAGTCTCCGTCTTTCACCCCATAGGGTTATACTGTTACTACATTCTAACTTTCCTTTTAAACCAATCCTGGACTGCCAAACCCATGTATACTCTATTTTATCATCACCCTTTCTAGACTGGTTTCCATTTTTTCATGTCATTAGTACCGTGAATCATTCAACTCCACTAAATGATCTTTAAAATGTTTATGTATGGAGATTAATTTTAAAAAAATTGTACCTAAATTGCAAACAAACATTTTAATATTTCTGCCAAAATATTTCATGTATATTCTAATTACACGATCTAAGCTTTTCAAGTATAAATGTAACTCATTTGGACTGAACAATGTCAAGTTAAATTTTGTTTTATCTTTACTCATATGAATATATAGCTTTGTTTCTTGTATTGATATGTGTATCTTTAAAAAAGGAGGGTACCTACCCATACATCCCCCTCCCCAGGGCCGGCTTTAGACTAATTGGACCAATTGCACCCAATTGGGCCCCGCGTCTAGGGGGGCCCCGCACCTTGATTGGTGGGGGGGGGGGGTCAGTTCACAAGTAGTCTAGACAATTCAGTGCATTGTGATGCCACTGTGGTCAAGGGACACAATCTTTTGCCAGTGTTAAGTGTACAGGCCACATGATAACTGTAGCAAGTGCCAAGTGAAGAAGTACCAGCTATACAGTTATATTAACATTTAAAACCTGCAAGTCTGTCAGGCTACTGCCAAGAATCCTAGTGAAGCGAGTGATGCCATTTGTGTGAGTATAGACAGTGACAATTAATTTTTTTTTATATATAATTAAAAGTAGACTTTACCATTACTGTCTTATATTGACCTACAATACACAATCATGTGGTTCTGCTTTCAATAATTTGTTGAACATTTGAAAGCCACTAGTTGAAGTTAAAAGTCAGTATAACAAGAAAATGCAGCACTAAAGTGCTACTTTGGTCGCATGCTTTACAATGCTCTAGCATCAAAAGTATTATAGCTGTGCAGCTGATTTTATTTGTAGATAACAGTGGTGTGATTTAGCTAACATGACAATAATCAAAATTTATCCTGGCATTCATTGTCACTTCTTTGGGCAGGTTTGCACATATGAGGTGTTGTAAAGCTGATTTTGACTGGTTTTCATTTGGGCAATGGTGGATCTATTAAGCTTTCGATGGAGTATGGGTACGCATCCTCCCTGCTTTGTGCCAAGTAGATTCTTCTGTAGCCCTTTATAATTAGTCATTATGTGTTCACTGTATTTTGTTATAGAGACACGAGATTCCTGACCTTCAAATATGAGTAAAAGACCGAGAGATATAGGCAGAAAGTACCTTAGTG
Source organism: Unio delphinus (assembly GCA_029339505.1). Classification (NCBI taxonomy): domain Eukaryota; kingdom Metazoa; phylum Mollusca; class Bivalvia; order Unionida; family Unionidae; genus Unio; species Unio delphinus. The sequence goes on along the minus strand of JAQISU010000084.1, from coordinate 4,765,832 downwards.
GCAGTAAGAAAAGGGCAATAAGAAAGGCTAAGAAAGCCCAAGATGAAAGAGAAAGAGGAGCCATAGACAGATTTGTTTACAGAAATACATCAGATAAATGTGATGAAACAAATGTGCAAAACTCAGCTGAAAATGATCAGAAATTCAGTGATAATGATAGTGGTGCTGAAGAAATTTTACAAGATGAACACAGCTTTAAGGGTGCTTCTGCTGTTACAAACTCTTCGAAAGATCCTTCCACTTCAAATGTCACCAATGATGATGAGCAAGATCCTTCCACTTCAAATGTCACCATTGATGATGAGCAAGATCCTTCCACTTCAAATGTCACCATTGATGATGAGCAAGATCCTTCCACTTCAAATGTCAAGATTGATGATGAGCATTCACAATTAACTGATGATCCTGCAACCTGGCCAGAAGTAATAAGTCATGGTGTGAGAGACTATTTGCTGAAAAAACAACCACCAAAAGTTCTAAAAGATTTCCCTAAAAATGATAAAGGACCACACTTTTCAAAATACCACTGCAAACGAATGCTCCCAAATGGTGAATTTATAGAGCGACCTTGGATGTTATACTCAGTCTCAAGTGACAAGATCTTTTGTTACTACTGTAAACATTTTTTACCCGAATGCTACAGCCGCACTTGCAACTTCTGGTTTCAATAATTGGCTAAACATCCATACAAGGCTTGCTGAGCACGAGAATTCAAACAGGCATTTGCAAGCAATGCTCCGCTGCTGTGAACTACAGGAGAGGTTGGCTGTTGAAAAGACCATTGATGAAGTACAGGAAAAACAAATTAGAAAGGAAGCAAACCACTGGTATAAAGTATTTGAGCGACTTGTGGCCACAATACAGATGTTAGCAGAAAGAAATTTACCATTCCTTGGTTCTGATGAACACATTGGCACACCACATAATGGCATCTTTCAAGGTGTCATTGAGTTACTTGGGAAGTTTGATCCAATAATGCAAGAACACATACGGAAAGTTCAAAACAAGTAAATACTTGATCATTATTTGGGGAAAAACATCCAAAATGAGCTCATCGACATTATGGCAAATGTTGTTCAGACAGCAATTATTTCTAGAATTAAGGCTGCCAAGTACTATGCCATAATTCTTGACTGCACCCCTGACATCAGTCACCAAAAGCAAATGTCATTGGTTATTAGATATGTAGCTGATGGTACAAAACCAAACATCCCAGCTGGAGTGTATGAACACTTCATTAAGTTTTTAGTGGTGCAAAGCAGCACTGGAGAAAACTTGTTAAACTCCGTTCTGAAGGAACTTGAGGCATTAGGACTTGATGTTGCAGATATCTGTGGGCAAGGTTATGATAATGGGGCCAACATGAGGCACAATTTTTTGCCTCATCCACAAAAGGTGGACAATCTTCAGAAGTCATGTTACTGGCCTGTCCTTGAAACCTTTGTCAGAAACAAGGTGGGAATGCAGAATGGATAGTGTGAAGGCCATCAGATACCAAGCTTCTCAAGTCTGTGATGCTCTCGAAGAATTGGCAGACACTACTGAAGATGCCAATACCAAAAGTGATGCTCAGTCCTTGGTGAACCAAATGAGAAATTACAAGTTCATTGTGTCTCTAGTGTTTTGGCACTCATTGCTCTTTCAGGTAAATTTCGTAAGCAAGGAGCTTCAAGGTGAAACCATGGATGTAACAGCTTGTCTGAAAGCATTTGAAAAACTGTTCAACTGGTTAAATGCATTCAGAGAAAAGGGCTTCGAGGAATCACTGGTCGATGCCAAAGAACTTGCTGAAGACCTTGAAGTGGAAGCAGTTTTCAAAAGTGAAAAGAGGCGTGTGCGCAGGAAGAGGCAAATGTTTGACTACGAATCAACTGATGAACCTCTGTCAGGTTCCCAAAAGGCATTTCAAATTCAATGCTTTAATCAAGTGGTGAATAAAGCAGTGCAAACCCTTCAGCCGCGATTTGAACAGCTGACAAAGCGCTATGAGTTGTTTGGATTCTTGTGCAATTTTAAGGATATGCCCAAGGAAGACGTAAGGAAATGTGCTGCAGATTTGGAAATCGCCTTAACTGATTCCAAATTAGTTCATGCTGATAATGCAGCAGATGGAGTTACAACAACGAAGATTGCTGATATTGATGGTTTCATGTTTTGTGAGGAGATAGAAGCAATAAAGCCAATTCTCCCTTTAGAGCTGTTACAAAATCCTGCAAAAATGCTCGAGTTTCTAGCTTGCAATAACAGGTCTACAGCCTTTCCAAATCTTTTTGTGGCACTTAGAATTTACCTTACCATCCCAGTTACAGTTGCATCTGGCAAAAGATCCTTTTTCTAAGCTCAAACTTATTAAAACTTACCTAAGGTCTACAATGAGTCAAGAACGCCTAAATAGTTTGAGTATTATGTCAATAGAGTGTGATGTGGCCAGAGAATTGAGCTTTGAGGAAATCCTGAAAGACTTTGCAATGAAAAAAGCAAGAAAAATTAGCTTTTGAAAGCTTAATGTATTAAGGATACTAGTTGCTGTGCTTTTCTTAAGTGATAAGTTCCATGTTTCCATATATTGAGTTGAATATAAATGTATAAGGTTCCCAGTGACTAGAACATATTAATTAATAAATCAAATAAAGACAATATAGAATCTTTGTATTTGTTTAGACAGTTTAATTTAGGTTCATAATTTGCAGATTGACATGCTGTCTACTAGACTGGGCCTGGTGAATCACCTGTCTTGCACTTCTGCTTGCCAAGTGCAGTGGGTTGCAAAAGTGTTGGCCCCCTCAACATTTTTTCAATGATTCCTATAGAAAACAGCTCTCACTGTATCAAGTGTAACTTCATCACAATCTGTTTAGCCATATAAATTGCAGTGCTGTTTAATGATTCAAGACTTCAGTGGTCAGTATATTATATCAGGCATAAATGAAAAATACCACTATGCTATATTTTGCATTTGGATCACAAATTGCAAAAGTTGTTCATCCACCAGCTACTACTGGAATAGCAATAGAGGGGTGGGGATGAATAACAGATAACAGACCTTTATTCTTCACTTGAAATACTCAGTGAAATTTGTTTTACTGTCATTGAATAAAGTGTAAATAACAAATAACTTTTGCAATTTTATGACCCCTATGCAAAATGAAGCAGAGTCGTGCATTTAATCGCACCTAAAATAATATAAAATAAACTTATTAAATAGAACCACAATTTATAAGAACAAATGGGATGAGTTGAAGTTAATTACGCTTGGTGGAGTGAGAGCTGGATTCTATTGGAGTCAATGGAAAAATATTGAGGAGGCAAATACTTTTTCAACCCACTGAATATCTATACTGCTATTATCTATAGTATTATTATCATAACTTCATAAATGGGGGGCCCCGCCATCATGTTTCCAATGGGGCCCCGCACTTCCTAGAGCCGGCCCTGCCCATCCCACACCTTGTGTGAAGATTATCACAGCTGTTCTCAGTCTTTGATGAAAAGTTTCCTTATGGAAATGATGGCAATGGCAATGGTGATAATGATGATGAAGTGATATTTGATTGCCATGTCAATCAAAGTGGAAAGATTATTTGGCCTATGTTATTGAAACTATTTTGAAACACAGTTTACGATTTGTGTAATATATGCAAGGCAATGTTAAGTGTAATAATGATAAAATAATAATAGTGACCATGGAAAAATAAAATATTTGAATTCTAAACACAAATACACTTCAGAATACACCTGATTTACAGAAAGTAAGCACGTAATCACATTTGACTAATTATACCTTACACAAACTATCTTTGGGGTGATACGTCATACCAAAAATTATTATGACATCACTCCCTTTTTCAGTTGGTACATTTATTCAAGAATTTATAAATTTCTTCTTTGTAAGAGACATTTCTCCACTTCAATCTCCATTAGTCTGATATGGCATGTAAAAGCTTTCTGTGTATCTGCACAAGGAGCTAACAGCTTTGATATTGATTGATACACATGACATTGGGTAAGCGTCGTTAGTCATTCACATAAGCTGTTGTCATATTTTCCTCATATATGACTATTTTTGATTTACATTCCTTCAGGGGTTTAATAATAGTTTTATCATTGACACACAAAGAAAGCTTTCAGAATCATCCAACAGTGCATACCAGTGTCATCAATAGCGCATTTATTTCTACCTGATTTCTCTTACAACTGAGAAAAGCTTTTCATAGACAGTATGCGATGCGACATCTCTTTACATTTATCATTCGTACGCTAATGGATATGGCGTCAAATGGAATGCGTAATGCGCAATTTACCTTGGAAAAGGATTCTTAATCGGAGTTCTTAATCGTAAATAAAATATAGGACATTAGTACCACAGTTCAAAGGCATGTTATGCTTGTTATTTTCCGTCAGCCTTAGGCGCATGACATCATTTATCTGGAATTAAATATGCGCATCCTATCTACAAAATATGGATGACTTGCAATGCCTGTCGATAAGATGCACTGAAAATGTCAAAAGGCAATAAATAACTGTAAATATGGTCAACAGACCTGAACACATTCAGGATAATTGCTGACGTGATCAAATTAGTCAGATTTGCGAATATTTCAGTAATTTAAAACCTCTTCAATAAAGAATCCAGTTTTCGGAGCAATCGCTTAAAGCAAGATGCATAATGCTGAGAGACAAATAGATGCGGAACGGAAATTATTCCCCAGATACAAATATTATCTATAATTGTTGATGGCATCCGATTTCAAAACACAAAGCCATTGTTAAACTGGGTGTCATTATTCAAAATACATTTGTTTATTTAAAAAGTCTACTAACATGCTTGTGTGAATATACAACACTTTCACAACGAGTGTGTTCATATTATTAAATAATGATGTAAGGGGGCTTTAGAACATAAAACGACACTTTCACAACAAATGTGTTCATATTGATACTTAATGACGTAAGGTGTCTTTGAAACATAACATAACACTTTCACAACGAGTGTGTTCATATTGATACTTAATGACGTAAGGTGTCTTTGAAACAACACAACACTTTCACAACGAATGTGTTCATATTGATACTTAATGACGTAAGGTGTCTTTAGAACATAATACAACACTTACACAACGAGTATGTTCATATTGATACTTAATGACGTAAGGTGTCTTTGAAACATAACACAACACTTTCACAACGAATGTGTTCATATTGATACTTAATGACGTAAGGTGTCTTTAGAACATAATACAACACTTTCACAACGAGTGTGTTCATATTGATACTTAATGACGTAAGGTGTCTTTGAAACATAACACAACACTTTCACAACCAGTGTGTTCATATTGATACTTAATGACGTAAGGTGTCTTTGAAACATAACACAACACTTTCACAACGAGTGTGTTCATATTGATACTTAGAGACGTAAGGTGTCTTTGAAAAAAAACACAACACTTTCACAACGAATGTGTTCATAATGGTAGTTAATGACGTAAGATGTCTTTGAAACAAAATACTCTTTCACAACGAATGTGTTCATATTGATATTTAATGATGTAAGGTGTCTTTAGAACATAATGAAACTCTTTCACAACGAGTGTGTTCATATTGATATTTAATGATGTAAGGTGTCTTTAGAACATATTACAACTCTTTCACAACGAGTGTGTTCATATTGATACTTAATGATATAAGGTGTCTTTAGAACATAATACAACTCTTTCACAACGAGTGTGTTCATATTGATACTTAATGATATAAGGTGTCTTTCGAACATAATAAAACTCTTTCACAACGAGTGTGTTCATATTGATATTTAATGATGTAAGGTGTCTTTAGAACATAATAAAACTCGTTCACAACGAGTGTGTTCAAATTGATATTTAATGATATGAGGTGTCTTTTGAACATAATACAAATCTTTCACAACGAGTGTGTTCATATTGATATTTAATGATGTAATGTGTCTTTAGAAAATAATACAACTATTTCATAACGATTTTGTTCATATTGATATTTAATGCTGTAAAGTGTCTTTAGAACATTAAACAACATTTATTGGTCAGAAATGCAAACGTAGATTTATGTTTTAATCGATTTAATCATGCAAATATTGATTATAGTTATAATCGGTTTAACCACGCAAATATTGATTATAGTTATAATCGGTTTAACCACGCAAATATTGATTATAGTTATAATCGGTTTAACTACGCAAATGTTGATTATAGTTATAATCGGTTTAACCACGCAAATATTGATTATTGTTCCTATCGGTCAGCCATGCAATATTGCTTATTTATCACACTGATTGTACGGCCAGGAGATCATATTTGTCATGTGCAGGAGATTATAGTGATGTTATGGCTGGTATATCATATTGGCCGAATGGATATAATATAGGTCATAAGGCCATTATGATCATTTGACTTGGAGATCTTATTGATTCAATGACCAAACGTTTATATGGTCGTATATCCAGGAAATCATATTGATTATACGGCCTGAATATCCCATTGGTTATATGGCCAGGATATCGTATTGATTATATGACCATGATACCATATTGGTCATAAGGCCTATATATTACATTGATTATATGGCCAGCATATTACTGGCCATATGATTAGGGTATCATACTGATTATATGGCCATGATAAATATTAATTATATGGCCAGGACATTATATTGGTCATATGATCAGGATATTGTATTTATTATATGGCTAAGATATTTTATTGATTATACGGATATTATGCTAATTATATGGCCAGGACATCATACTTGATCATATGGCCAGGATATTGTATTGAGTATATGGCTAAGATATCATGTTAATTAAATGTCAGGATATCATATTGGTCATATGACCAGGCGGTCATGTTGATCATATGACCAGGATAGCATATTGGTCTTATGGCCAGGATATCATAATGGTCTTATGGCCAGGATATCATATTGGTCTTATGGCCAGGAGATCATGTTGGCCATATGGTCAGGAGATCATATTGATGGTATAGCCAGGAGATTATGGCCAAGGATTATAATAGTGTAGAGGCATGTTTCTAAAACGTGTCTAGTAATCACACAGGTGTGAAAGCTTTTTTAAAAACAAGTAAGTATGATAAAATCGTGTTGCCAACCGTGTACGTAATATGGATTGAGTTTTAAAAAAATGCAAATTAACCATCAGTTCAAAAGTTTATGATTCCGACTTTTTGAGTGTAAATCTATCAGGTATCAATAGGACATAATATCTACACCTATCACCAGATCGTTCGATAATGTCGTCAAATCATTAGGGGGTTCAACTTTTAGCAAGAATCTGCAATTATTAGATGTATGCAACACTTTTGAAAGAAAAAAATCTCTCACAAAATCAAGAACGTACACAGAAAAGTTATTGGTATTCGTCTTAAACCCGGTTAATTCAAGATGAATGTGCTAATTCAAGATTATGAAGTTGTATGAAAGCTTCAAACAATATTGGAAGTGTAACGAGATATCAAATTTAAAATTGGATTTGATGAGACAACAAATTTTGACAGTCAATATAAAACAAGGATGGTTGGCGACTGTGTAGCATCATGTACCATGAAAGAAACAGGATATGAGAAAATATTACCCAATAACCTGTTGGACCCCATCAAAAGGTTTAATCACGTAGAGCAAAGATATCGCAATTGAGTTTCTTATTGCTACGAATAGCTTTTCTATATTCTAGCCCTACGCAATAAATCTTTTACATTATTTAATATCACATAATAAGAGACCTTCCATTTTCTGAACTAAAATACCTATCGAGATTTGATACAAATGTGGCAACCCGGTGACCCAACCAAATTAGTAATTCAAGCCAGTTTCGTTTACCAGTCCCCTCAAAATTATTTGATATTTGCACAGCTAAATTAACAAACACGCAAGTGCGGTTTTAATACATAGCTTTCGCAAGGAAAAACAAATGCATAGATTTGTGATGGAACTATTGAACAGACCCTTTATTGCATAAATTTCTTCATCAGAAAAGCGATAACAACTGTTCGTTCCTAATCCCTGGCCCCATCAGATTTAATCTTGCATCAATTAGCAGCGAAGTTGGATGAAGAAAGAAATGCATTTAAAGCATGATAAATGGTGTGATCGGAATTTAATAAAATAGATGTCATGTCAAAACAATAGAAATTAAAGGAAAACGTATAATAGACAGATATGTAATGTATAAAGAATAACAATTAGCGAAAGCGTGTAGTAGTCAGAGATGTCATGCATAAATCAAAGCAATTAAATAAAAAGGTGTAATAAGAATGACATGTATAACAAAAAAGCAATTTAATTAAATGCGTCGTAGTCAGTTTTTAATGCATAAGGAATAGCAAGTAAAAGAAACGTGTAATAGAAATGTCTTGTATAAGGAACATAAAGGAAAGGAAACGTGAAATATAAATGTCATACATAAAATCTCGCAGATAAAGAAACTGTTTAGTAGTCAGAAATGTAATGTATAAAGAATAGCAAGTAAAGAAAACGTGAAGTAGTCTGAAATGTAACATAGAAAGAATAGTAAGTAAAGAAAACGTGAAGTAGTCTGAAATGTAACACAGAAAGAATAGCAATTAAAGGAAAGGGGCCCCGAGTGGCCGAGTAAAAGCGCTGTCCGTTACGGACCACTGCCATCTCACCTCTGTCTGCGTGTGTTCGAGTCTAAGATTCGGCAAATGTAGTTATGTGAGAAAGCTTGCCAGTAGCTTCTCGTGGGTCGGTGGTTCTTTCCGGGCTTTGTCCGGTTTCTTCCTCCACCATTAATACTGGCCGCCATGTATAGCCTATATTGTGCTGAAAAATGGCGTTAAACCATTAAAAAAAAAAAAAAAAAAAAAAATTAAAGGAAACGTGTAATAGTCGGAAAAGTCATGCATAAACAAAAGCAAGTAAAGAAAACGTATAGTAGCCAGTCATGTCGCCTTCAAATAATATAAATTAAAGGAAACGTGTCGTAGTCAGACATGTCATGCGTAAAAAAAAAATAACATTTAATGAAAACGTGTAATAGTCGGAAATATAAAGTATGAAGAAAAACAATTGGAAATGTCATGTTAAAAGAATAGCAATTAGAGGAAATGTGTAGTAGTCAGAAATGTCATGTTAAAAGAATAGCAATTAGAGGAAATGTGTAGTAGTTAGAAATGTCATGTTTAAAGAATAGCAATTAAAGGAAACGTGTAATAGTCGGACAAGTCATGCATAAACAAAAGCAAGTAAAGAAAACGTATAGTAGCCAGTCATGTCGCCTTCAAATAATATAAATTAAAGGAAACGTGTCGTAGTCAGACATGTCATGCGTAAAAAAATAACATTTAATGAAAACGTGTAATAGTCGGAAATATAAAGTATGAAGTAAAACAATTGGAAATGTCATTTTAAAAGAATAGCAATTAGAGGAAATGTGTAGTAGTCAGAAATGTCATGTTAAAAGAATAGCAATTAGAGGAAATGTGTAGTAGTTAGAATCGTCATGTTAAAAGAATAGCAATTAGAGGAAATGTGTAGTAGTTAGAATCGTCATGTTTAAAGACTAGCAATTAGAGGAAATGTGTAGTAAATGTAGTTAGAAATGTCATGTTTAAAGAATAGCAATTAGAGGAAATGTGTAGTAGTTAGAAATGTCATGTTTAAGGAATAGCAATTAGAGGAAATGTGTAGTAGTTAGAAATGTCATGTTTAAAGAATAGCAATTAGAGGAAATGTGTAGTAGTTAGAAATGTCATGTTTAAAGAATAGCAATTAGAGGAAATGTGTAGTAGTTAGAAATGTCATGTTTAAAGAATAGCAATTAGAGGAAATGTGTAGTAGTTAAAAATGTCATGTTTAAAGAATAGCAATTAGAGGAAATGTGCAGCAGTTAGAAATGTCATGTTTAAAGAATAGCAATTAGAGGAAATGTGTAGTAGTTAGAAATGTCATGTTTAAAGAATAGCAATTAGAGGAAATGTGTAGCAGTTGGAAATGTCATGTTAAAAGAATAGCAATTAGAGGAAATGTGTAGTAGTTAGAAATGTCATGTTTAAAGAATAGCAATTAGAGAAAATGTGTAGAAGTTAGAAATGTCATGCTTAAAGAATAGCAATTAGAGGAAATGTGTAGTAGTTAGAAATGTCATGTTTAAAGAATAGCAATTAGAGGAAATGTGTAGTAGTTAGAAATGTCATGTTTAAAGAATAGCAATTAGAGGAAATGTGTAGTAGTTAGAAATGTCATGTTTAAAGAATAGCAATTAGAGGAAATGTGTAGTAGTTAGAAATTTCATGTTTAAAGAATAGCAATTAGAGGAAATGTGTAGTAGTTAGAAATTTCATGTTTAAAGAATAGCAATTAGAGGAAATGTGTAGTAGTTAGAAATGTCATGTTTAAAGAATAGCAATTAGAGGAAATGTGTAGTAGTTAGAAATGTCATGTTTAAAGAATAGCAATTAGAGAAAATGTGTAGTAGTTAGAAATGTCATGTTTAAAGAATAGCAATTAGAGGAAATGTGTAATAGTTAGAAATGTCATGTTTAAAGAATAGCAATTAGAGAAAATGTGTAGAAGTTAGAAATGTCATGTTTAAAGAATAGCAATTAGAGGAAATGTGTAGTAGTTAGAAATGTCATGTTTAAAGAATAGCAATTAGAGGAGATGTGTAGTAGTTAGAAATGTCATGTTTAAAGAATAGCAATTAGAGGAAATGTGTAGTAGTTAGAAATGTGATGTTTAAAGAATAGCAATTAGAGGAAATGTGTAGTAGTTAGAAATGTCATGTTTAAAGAATAGCAATTAGAGGAAATGTGTAGTAGTTAGAAATGTCATGTTTAAAGAATAGCAATTAGAGGAAATGTGTAGTAGTTGGAAATGTCATGTTTAAAGAATAGCAATTAGAGGAAATGTGTAGTAGTTGGAAATGTCATGTTAAAAGAATAGCAATTAGAGGAAATGTGTAGTAGTTGGAAATGTCATGTTTAAAGAATAGCAATTAGAGGAAATGTGTAGTAGTTAGAAATGTCATGTTTAAAGAATAGCAATTAGAGGAGATGTGTAGTAGTTAGAAATGTCATGTTTAAAGAATAGCAATTAGAGGAAATGTGTAGTAGTTAGAAATGTCATGTTTAAAGAATAGCAATTAGAGGAGATGTGTAGAAGTTAGAAATGTCATGTTTAAAGAATAGCAATTAGAGGAAATGTGTAGTAGTTAGAAATGTCATGTTTAAAGAATAGCAATTAGAGGAGATGTGTAGTAGTTAGAAATGTCATGTTTAAAGAATAGCAATTAGAGGAAATGTGTAGTAGTTAGAAATGTGATGTTTAAAGAATAGCAATTAGAGGAAATGTGTAGTAGTTAGAAATGTTATGTTTAAAGAATAGCAATTAGAGGAAATGTGTAGTAGTTAGAAATGTCATGTTTAAAGAATAGCAATTAGAGGAAATGTGTAGTAGTTGGAAATGTCATGTTTAAAGAATAGCAATTAGAGGAAATGTGTAGTAGTTGGAAATGTCATGTTAAAAGAATAGCAATTAGAGGAAATGTGTAGTAGTTGGAAATGTCATGTTTAAAGAATAGCAATTAGAGGAAATGTGTAGTAGTTAGAAATGTCATGTTTAAAGAATAGCAATTAGAGGAAATGTGTAGTAGTTAGAAATGTCATGTTTAAAGAATAGCAATTAGAGGAAATGTGTAGAAGTTAGAAATGTCATGTTTAAAGAATAGAAATTAGAGGAAATGTGTAGTAGCTAGAAATGTCATGTTTAAAGAATAGCAATTAGAGGAAATGTGTAGTAGTTAGAAATGTCATGTTTAAAGAATAGCAATTAGAGGAAATGTGTAGTAGTTAGAAATGTCATGTTTAAAGAATAGCAATTAGAGACAATGTGTAGTAGTTAGAAATGTCATGTTTAAAGAATAGCAATTAGAGAAAATGTGTAGTAGTTAGAAATGTCATGTTTAAAGAATAGCAATTAGAGAAAATGTGTAGTAGTTAGAAATGTCATGTTTAAAGAATAGCAATTAGAGGAAATGTGTAGTAGTTAGAAATGTCATGTTTAAAGAATAGCAATTAGAGGAAATGTGTAGTAGTTAGAAATGTCATGTTTAAAGAATAGCAATTAGAGGAAATGTGTAGTAGTTAGAAATGTCATGTTTAAAGAAAAGCAATTAGAGGAAATGTGTAGTAGTTAGAAATGTCATGTTTAAAGAATAGCAATTAGAGAAAATGTGTAGAAGTCAGAAATGTCATGCATAAAGAATAGCAATTACAAAGAAACCGAGTAGTTGTCAGAAACGTCAAGTAGAAAGAATAGTAAACAAAGGAAACCGAGTAGTAGTCAGAAACAACAGCTATTAAAGGAAAGGTGTAATAGAAATGGCATGTAACAGTTAGAAGTGTGGTGCATAAACAATAGCACATAAAGGAAATGTGTAGTAGACAGAACTGTCATGTATAAAGAATAGCAATTAAAGGAAACTTGTATTAGAAATATAATGCATGAACAACAGCAATCAATTAGAGGAAACATCTGGAAGTCAGAAATGTCATTCATAGACAATAACACTTAAAGGAAACTTGTAGATTCCAGAAATGTAAAGGATAAAGAATAGCAACTAAAATAAACGTGTTATAGTCAGAAATGTCAGGTATAAAGCATAGCAATTACTGGAAAATGTGTAGTAGTTAGAAATGGCATGCACAAAAGAGTAGCAATGAAAGGGAACGTGTAGTAGCCATAATCGTTATGTTTAAAGAATAGCAATTATAGGAGACGTGTAATATACATGTCTCAAAAGAATAATAATTGAAGGAAATGTGTAATAGTCCGAATCGTCGTGTATACAGAAAAGCAATTGAAGAAAACGTGTAGTAGTCAGAAATGTGATGCATAAGCAATAGCATTTAAAGGAAACGTGTAGTAGTCAGAAACGTTATGTATAAAGATAACAATTAAAGACAATGTTTAATAGTCAAACATGGCATGCTTAAAAAACAGCGATTAAAGGAAACGTGTAGCAGTCAAAAATGCCATGTATAAAGAAATGCAATTAAACTAAACGTGTAGTAGTCAGAAATATCACGCGAAAACAATATCAATTAAAGGAAACGTGTAATAGAAATGGCATGTATAAAGAAAAGTAATTGAAGGAAACGTGACGTAGCAAGAAATATCAAACATAAAGAATAACAATTAAAGAAAAACGAGTTTTGTCATAAATGTCACGTACAAAGAATAGCAATTAACGGAAACGTGTAGTAGTCCGAAATGTCATCTTTAAAGTATAGAAATCAAAGAAAACGTATAGTTATCAGAAAGGTCAAGTATAAAGAATTGCAATCAAAGGAAACGTCTAGTAGTCAGAAATGTCGTGTATAATTACATGCTATTATTCAGAAATGTCGTGTATAATTACATGCTATTATTCAGAAATGTGTATAATTACATGCTATTATTCAGAAATGTCGTGTATAATTACATGCTATTATTCAGAATTGTCGTGTATAATTACATGCTATTATTCAGAAATGTTGTGTATAATTACATGCTATTATTCAGAATTGTCGTGTATAATTACATGCTATTATTCAGAAATGTCGTGTGTAATTACATGCTATTATTCAGAAATGTCGTGTATAATTACATGCTATTATTCAGAATTGTCGTGTGTAATTACATGCTATTATTCAGAAATGTCGTGTATAATTGCATGCTATTATTCAGAATTGTCGTGTATAATTACATGCTATTATTCAGAATTGTCGTGTATAATTACATGCTATTATTCAGAAATGTCGTGCTTAAGCAAGAGCAATTAAGTAAACGTGTAATAGAAATGTCATGCATAAAGTATAGCAAAGAAAACGTATAGTGTTCGGAAATGTCAAGTATAAGAAATAACAATTAAAGGTAACGTTTCGTGGTAATAAATATCAGGTATACACAATAGCAATTAAAGGATAGCTTGTAGTTTTCAGAAATGTCATGCATAAATAATAACAATTAAAGGTAACGTATAATAGTCAGAAATGGCATGCATAAACAATAGCAATTAAAGGTAACGTATAATAGTCAGAAATGGCATGCATAAACAGTAGCAATTAAAGGTAACGTATAATAGTCAGAAATGGCATGCATAAACAATAACAATTAAAGGTAACGTATAATAGTCAGAAATTGCATGAATAAACAATAGCAATTATACAAAAAATATAATGGAAATGTCATGCATAAAGAATAATATTTAAAGGAAACGTCAGAAATGTCATGCATAAAGAATAGCAATTAAAAGAAAACGTTTAAGAATCAGAAATGCCATGTATAAATAAACAATAGCGATAAAAGTCAACGTGTAAACGAAATGTAATGTTTAGAATATTGATAATTAAAGACAATGTGTAATAGTCAGAAATATAATGTCTAATTAATAGCAATTAAAACAAACGTGTAACGGTTACAAATGTAATGTCTAATTAATAGCAATTAAAACAAACTTGTAATAGTCAGAAATTAAGGAAACCTGGAAGTAGAAAATATAGTCTTTGACGAAAATTTACTTACAGTTGAAAAATAAATTAGATAATATGAACCACTTTTCCGTCCAATCGAATCACGTGTACTCTCCAAAAGAGACTCGAAATGTGCAAAGAAAAATCCTTATAAAAAAAACGTGTTGAAAAAAAAGGGTTGTAAAAGTTTCAAACCACCAGAGATGTCTTTGTAACTTAACATTTTTAATCTTATTGTTGTAAATGTTTAATGAAATTATTTTAAAATCGTTGTTTTGAATTGCATCCATCTGTTGCTTACGTTTCTATTATTGATGAGACGTCATCGAGTCATTATGAACTCAATTACATTATTAATATAGAATAATAGCAATCAGCTTGAGGGCAGTACAAAAATGGTCGCCATTTGACATTAAGGGGTCTTTTTCAACCTAGTTTAAGTCTGAATTCTTAACATCTTTGTTTACTTTCAATGCAATGCGAGTAGCCTCGACTCTACGATAATCGCAGTGATATTTCCTAAATTGATAATCGCAGTGATATTTCCTAAATTGATAATCCCAGTGACAATTTCCAAACTGATGAGTTACAGCGAACGAACATCGGGGTAGATGCCCGAAGAATAGATTTTTTTATTATAAATGAATGATGTTGAAAATACCATTTGACCAGGTCTGAACGATCAATTAAAATTCTTCAGTTTTAATCTTTAATATTCTTCCTGCAACTTTAAATCCATTAGCTCAAATAACATGAAACAATTGTTTACGTTATTACTAATTACGACACGTGATAACGTCGGCGTACCCTCGTGAAATAAACAACAACGAATTATGCGGCATTTCAAAATTGCCATTATTGTATTCAATGTTTTTAATCTATCAAGAAATAGGAAAGGGTGAGGACGTACCGATTCTCTAGGCCTGCCACAATCGGAACACCCTTGTCCTTGTCCATCGCAATGCTGCGGTGGCCTAGCGGTTGAGAGTCCATCTCGGATGCAGGAGGTCGTGGGTTCGAACCCCGACCGAGCCATACCAACGACTGAAAAATGGTACTTCCAATTGCCTCGTTTGGAGCTCAGCATTAAGAGGTTAGTGCTATGACTTGTCGGTCATGTGTTAGGATGATGCGACTGGGTGGGACATGATGCTACATGTCTGTGACATGATGTTCCAGTACTGACATCGCAATAAACTGTCACACTGCTGACATCGTAGAGACATGACTAAACTTTTTTTAAAGCTACATTAAAAATTCAAATATCACACACACTCAGAACACACACACACACACACACACACACACACACACACACACACACACTTGTCCATCGGGTGCCAGTTAAAAAATATCTGATGTTAAGAAATGCATGTTTAACTGCTCACAAACCCTTGTTTCTTATGACGTCATAATAACTTCTATAAAGTCACAATGACAAGATAATGTTTCATCATTTCCATCTATTGAAACTGAATCATTTTTTTTAAAATAATTTTTACAATAAGTTGCAGGAATAACATTCAAAATTAAAGTACGGTTATTGCATTTATTGTTGAAATGTGGTTGAGTATGTTTTTTTTGCATGTTTCTTTTTATAAGAACCTGTTTTTCCGCCAAAAGCTTACCAGTTCGGAAGTATCATTATTATTACGTCGGAGTCACTTTTAGAGATTCGAAGGTATTCGACTCGCATCGAAAACTGTTTAGAATGTTGCAAATTGGCATGCCCATACTGTATCTGTAATGAGTTTTTGCAAATTTCAGTATGGGGAAAATACAATAAATTGTAAACTGTTTACATTAGGAAGATATAATTTGATCATAACCCTTATAACATTATGGCGATCATGATGTCATAATTGTATGAAAACAATTACTTGCTGCTAACATATAAAAAATGGATCTTACCACATTCTTCATCATTTGCATAAAGTTTACTTTTGCTTTCATTAAATGGGTAATTTGGCGTGCTTTTCAGTATTAATTAATTAATTAATTAATTAATTAATTAATTAATTAATTAATTAATTAATTAATTAATTGATTTAATATGCTTTTTTCAAAGCTCATATTACCGTCCAGTTTTCGTTTCACTTAGTTCACTTGTTTTTTTCCACATGCCACGATTTAGCATTATATCGATTGGCAATGACAGCCGAAGAGGATTGAGTGAGCCTCTTTTTTTTCTTCTTGCTTGCAATATGCAAGACCAGTGACATTCATTTTGATATGCATCATTCACTATGATAAACGCCATGGCTGCTACTGCATCACGAGAAACGTTCAATAAATATTTAGGGCTGGAGCATGGTCAGTAAAGTATGTTTGAATTTCGGATGATTCGATTTCATTCGATTTCATTCGATTTCATTCGATTTCATTTTGACTCTCATTATGCAGTATGTAACGAATAATATCCACTCATGGCGCACTTAAGTTTGCTACATCCGGCGAAGAACTTATATGGAATTCTTGTAACTCAAATGCGTTGAACGAATTCTAAGCTTACTTACTCTTTACAATGGTTGCTTCCCTTGGTTGTGATAATACCACTGTCGGAACTATGGTGATATAATGTCATTGGGAAAACAGCATATGCTTGAAAAATCACATAAATTTCGATTACATTTTCTCCGATCTTTACTCCGTAATTGGACGATTTTTCCCAGTGCACAGGAGGCACAAACCCAATGATGTTACAAGGTTGACGTCACAATCAGGAATCTTGCTTTGAGTTTCCAAGGTCATTCTGAATATATTTTCATAGATTCTGTTTGGGTTTCTAAATGTGGTAATATGTATAGGGGCTTCCAGAACCCTTAAAGGGACACACATAACATTTTATGTAATCCGAGATCTCGGGTTACTAATCAGAGATCTCGGATTTCAAAAACAAAGTGAAGCGTGTTCCTTCACGTGCTCCGTATGGGGGGTTATTGTCAACAAGCTGATAATATTAATGCCGAAGTCCATGCAGTAAGGTTTAGCTCACGCCGTGGTAAAAAAAAAAAAAAAAAAAAAAAGGAATTCCGGCAGCATTATGTTCTGAAATAGCATGACCAGTGAAGAGCGTGCCAACTTCGGTTTATATAGCTATGTAATCGCGAACAAAACCACGACTTAGTGGAAAACAAGAAACTATGTGACTCAATAAAAACAGTTCAAAACGGCACATATTTACATCCAGATTCTTCTTCTAGCATGTGACGAAAATGGCCAAAGACCTTCTGAATGTATTTGTCTCGGTTTTGTTATCTCAGGGCAGGTCAATATCTTCCTCTGTGCTTGTTTATATCATACGTATAAAGGTAGCATTCTCTTTGATAGTATTAAAAAAAAATTAAACTTAAATTAAATTTTAAAAAATTAAAGAATATGACAGCTTAGAATGTTTCATGACGAAAATATGTTGAAATTCTGTATCACCAATAATATATACAAAATTAGAGAGAGGGGAAACACAAATAAGAATATACGAATTCTGCATTTAATACTAAATAGTCCATAATCTAAATTAAAATATAGATATAAGTAAAAAAATATTGTAAATATAAAAGAACATATAAATCATACGAACAAGTACACAGATACATCTATAACAATTAAGTTTGCCTTGCATTAATAAGAATGAAATTAAGTGTCACATTTAAAGAGTAATTTATTCCATCTACTAATACTATGAGAATTTAAATAAAAGTGTGTGTATGTGCGTGTGTGTGTGTGTGTGTGTGTGTGATGTCTGCAGTGTGACAGTATATAGTGATGTCTATCACTGGGGCATCATGCCGCAAGACATGTAGACATGTAGCATGATGTCCCATCCAGTCACGTTATCCTGAAACCTGGCCGACCAGTCTTAACACTAACATCTTAATGTTGAGCGTCAAGCGAGACAGCTGTTAGTACCATTTTTTAAGTCATTGGTATGACTTGGCCTGGGATCGAACCCACGACCTCCCGCATCCGAGACGGACGATCTAACCACTAGGCCACTGGAGCGGTGAATCAAATGTGGGAAGTAGATCAGATTTGATACTCATTAAAGTAGGACGATGGTCGGACCCTACTAGGGTGTGTAGTATTCTTATATTACTTATAACATTAGCAGACTGTGTAGAAACACAATCATCCAGCCATAACAATGTGTTGTGTGAATCACTAAGTAAAATTTGTTGTGTGATCTACTTACTATTAGTTTTAAGTCCGAAATGGCATAACCCCATTCGTCACAAAATAGGCGAAGTTCATCATCTAAAGGGAGTGGATTTGATCTTATTAGCATGAAATATGAACAGAACAAAGATGAAATATAATCTTCATTACACGTGGAATTTTAGAAGTGACATTAATAATCTTTCACGTCAAAATTGAGTGCTTTATTATCGAATAAATCTCATGCTGTCATTGCCCGTGAATATAATGTACGTGTTCATCTTTAAAGTAGATACCGGACACCGCGTGTTTGCAGTGATTAATGTCATTTCATGCTGTATATATATTTCATCGTTTGCTTCCCTTTATCTATCAAATCACACATTCACATTTAAAGCTGTACATTATTGTGTCTGTTAAATGTGATTCTAACGACGCTGTGTGACAGGAGACTGATGAATCATAAATTACTTTAATACTAAGATAAACTTTGTTTAGCATCACTATCTCAAGCTCTGGCTTCGTCTGTATTGTATCTTGTTGACAAGTATATGACCTTCTATTGTACACGTATGAAATCTCTGTAATAACTCAAGATTTATAATTGACAATAAGTCTTCAAACTCCTTGGCGGAAAATTGGGTCGTGAAAAAGGCATTTAAAATTAGCATATTGTTTGATAAACTCTCTCTCTCTCTCTCTCTCTCTCTCTCTCTCTCTCTCTCTCTCTCTCTCTCTCTCTCTCTCTCTCTCTCTCTCTCTCTCTCCAATTATAATTATTACCAAGCACTCCTATCCACATATATGCAAAACATATTACACATGAAATATGCAATGCATAATACAAAACTATACAGCATTAACTATTGTAATGTTGCCGTATCCCGAAATAACGGTTTTTTCTAAAGTCTTATTTGGTGGGAACAGTGACATCATTTAAAGTCAGCGTTTGGCAATAGCGATGTTCATATAATGCATCATACCTCAAAATTGAAAAATATTGGAACTATTTCAAACTTTCGACGGGATTTGTATTTAACTAACCCTTGCAGATATTTAAAGCATTATTGATTTTAAAATTATATTTAAAATACATTCATTGTGTCATCATGATGAGCGCATTGTTTTTCTTATAATTTTGTATTGGTCTTTCATCTCTACGCTGAATGTGTGTGTGTGTGTGTGTGTGTGTGTGTGTGTGTGTGTGTGTGTGTGTGTGTGTGAGAGAGAGAGAGAGAGAGAGAGAGAGAGAGAGAGAGAGAGAGAGAGAGAATAATTATATAGACTCAAGCCAAATTTGCCTCTTGTTTTCAAAGTTTCAAAGATTGTGTGGAATGTTTCATAGAACAAGGTCAAACAACACACTGCTGTCGTGGATTATCATGGCACGCAATTAAATAAGATTAATATATTTAATTTGTAGAAGTGCTTTAAATCTAGATGACTTAGAAGAATGTTTTCTAAAGAGTCGAAATGGAAGTTTGTTAGTTTTCAGGGTCAAATAATAAATATAACTTCTTACCTCAGCATAAACGAATCTCAATCAATTTTTCGGGAAAAATCGTTTCTAAAGCATATTTAGAAAATTCATATTTGGTCACACTTTAGAATTTTGGAAAATAAATATATGGCTTAATATATATGGAATAGTGTATGCTATAATAGATGGTTTCAAATAGGTATTAGATTTGTTGCTGATTTTATTATTGTTAATGGCTCTAAAAAGAGCTAGGGCAGTATTTTTTAAAAATCTGATAACATTAATTTTCATAGAATTTCAATGTCGATCTGTCGCGATAGTCATTCAAGCTTAAATTAACATCAGTTCTACTCTAGTCTACACCAATTCTACATACATATTGTTGTGTATATGATTATAATAAATAAAAATATAAATGTACATACGACAAATATATTAGAAACAATTAAATATTAGCTTCAAGAAGGAAATTTAATTTTGACCTTGGCAATTTAGAAGATGACTACTGGTAGCAAAGAGTGCTATATATTGTGAAATATATCTTTTTCTTTCCTAGTCTATCTATTTTCTTTAGGATTCTTTTCTTTACTGTTATAGTCACATAATGTAATGTCTAAATATGATTTCTGCCAGTTTTTATTTTATTACATGAATGTGTCAAACTTCATATCGATACAACTTTGGGGATAAAGTTTTTTTGCAAAAATTAAATTGTTGAAAAATTATAAAGTTTAAGTTACGTTTTCTTTTTTTATATATAATGTGATAACATAAAATGAATTTATTTTGATGTAAGACTTGGTAAGGTCTTATTTTATTAAAGAAAAAAAATGTGACGGCACACAAGCTTCTGTCCGGGTACACAAACGTTTAATGAAATGGTGACTTGATAAAAAATCAATATTGACTTTTAAAAAATAGTTCACTATATAAGTTGCACACTAAATTTATGCTAAGGTCCATTTGCTCAGGATAAAATATCATTCTTGATTGTCTTCTATACATTGGATAGTTATTTCTTTGTATGTGTTCTAAGACTATATCAGCCTAAACTTATAAACTGTCGTCTTCAAGTTTTATTTTTACCACAGCAAATTTTTCAAATTAAAATAATCTATGCAAATTACACCTTAGCTGTAAATACATCAAACACACAATTTCAAAGGTAGCAGTTACATTTAAATTAGGATCAAATCGGAAAAGTGTCCATATAATTTCTCTCCAAAAATGAATACTTATCACTCTTATTCAATTACAAGTGTCGATATTCAATTTTTCGCACAGTATAAAGAAATATCAAACGACACACCTGAGAGAAAATGAATGGCCATTTTGTATTTGGACCAAACATACGAAATACAATGGGCAATTCTGAAAGCCATGTGCCCGATGACCTGACCATAAAATATAATTGGTGGTGTTTATGACTACTGTGCGTAATAGACACAGAGATTTTTATATCTCTGTCCAAATTATGCCCTTTGATCTTCGTCATTTTCTATATTGGATATAAAAACACCATCAACCTTAAAAAAAAGATTATTGTGCTGCCGACATTTTGGATCTTAATTATAACCTATAGAGGTATAATGAATTCGTTGGGATGATACCGAGGGTTCTGCTTTGTGCGACCAGCACTAAGAAAGCAAGGTCTTTACCGCCAGTCTGGAAAATAATATCTATCTCGTTTTGATTGATATACTGTTTAATCGCTTATAGATCGGTACCAACTACAAATAACATAGACACTGGTCTACAGACTCATACCTAGTCGATATATCAAGGTCTTTGTTGTTTGCTATGCTGATTGCTTCTAACAAATTTCATTTGACCCAGATCTGCCGGTCCATTAAGCGACGACAAACTTTGCTCTGTGCAGTTTGCAGTAAGAATGAAGATTTATAAGCGAGTAGATACGTTAAACGAAGAAGGGATCATTTGATCCCAATAATTATGTATTGAAATAATCGTACAGAAAATATTAACGACAAATATTAACGAAGTTTTGTTATGAGAAGGACAAAAGACAGAAACAATACATGATGCAAAATAACAAATGAAAAATAAACATTTATCAAGAGTGTAAGAGAATGGCCTGTCATTTTCGGTTTGGGTGATTGAGGATTTGGGAGAGAATTAATTCTTTTTCTACAAATAGGAGCGAAAATATTTTTAAGCTAATTGGTAGTCCGGAGATCTAATTTCCAATAAAATGCTTTACTCCAACCCAAGCCCAGAGAATTTTTAATTACCAGTCCCTAAAACAGGGCGAAGGCGATATTGATTATACAAGTAATCGCGTTTTCAAAATCCCCGCCCCTAATGAATACTCAAATGTGGTTGCATTTGCACAACATTTAACATCGTTTATAATGTTCCCATTTGACTTTTAATCCTCAATTTAGAAAATGTTTCGAATACTGTGAATTCCAAAAATTTTGATATGAATCCAGATACAGTCTGGAGTGAAGTTTTCTAGAAAAAAAAATTACTCCATTTGCTGATGTAAGCATGTTGGTTAGCAATGCACTCTTTGCCCCATCTACAATTCTGAAATACCGTTTTAATTGCAGGGTCTAGAATTTTATTGAGCTGGATGTTTCTAAACAGTTTTAGAAGTTATGTTCAAAAGTCGTATTACTTCATTGAGTTGGTACTAATTGGCGGCTTAAATATAATTCAACATTACACATCTATATGCGGGAAGTAATTACGTTAGAAACAGTTTTTAACAGAAAAATGTCAAGAAATACAAGCCGCACAAGCCAAAAATGAAAGACCAAAATATAAAAAAAAACATATTTTTATTGCATACTAATGCCCCCAAAACGTTAATATAAAATGTCTTTCTGCTTCAAACTGATCACTTTTGAACAATACAACCCCCCATTTATTCAATAACGTCAGTCAGAAATTTTCAACGTTATCTGAGGAATGTCCTTTGCTGGTCAAAATCAAAGGACATCCGATTTTATCTTCTGTGTACAGACCAGAGTAACGAATATGTCATTCCTGTTTTATTTACGTGTCACATATTTGAGTAGTTATACATACTGTTCATTAGTTTGCAGTACGTCAAACGAGAAATGGTAGTTAAAAGTAACATAGTTCTTGTTTTGTTTGTGTAGCATTGCTGTTTATGATGTTTTCTCTAAGGAAATTTAGTCATGAAGAAAAATCTATTTGATTTTTACAGACTTCCAGTTTATGTATAATTTATCACTAGAAGGGTGTTACTGAATGGTCTTATTATGCACATCACAAGGAGGGAGTGGATCATAAGAACAATACACCGGACATTAAAAGTAGGGAGTGGATTATAGGAACAATGCACTGAAAATTAAATTGAAGGAGTGGATCATAGGAACAATACACTGTTAATTATAAAGAAGGAGTGGATCATAAGAACAATACACTGGAAAGTAAAAGGAGGGAGTGGATCATAGGAACAATACAATGGAAATTAAAAGGAGGGAGTGGATCATAGGACAAATGCACTAGAAATTAAAAGGAGTGCGTGGATCATAGGAAAAATACAATGAAAATTAAATGGAGAGAGTGGATCATAGGAACAATACACTGCAAATTTAAAGGAGGGAGTGGATCATAGGAAAAATACACTGGAAATAAAAAGGAGGGAGTGAGTCATAAGAACAATGCACTGGAAATCAAAAGGAGGCTGTGGAATATAGAAGCAATACATTGGAAATTAAAAGGATAATAGTGAAATACACTGTAAATTAAAAGGAGGCTGTGGATAATAGCAGCAATGCACTGTAAATCAAAAGGATGGAGGGTGTGATAAAATCAATACACTGGAAATTAAAAGGAGGCTGTGGATAATAGCAGCAATGCACTGTAAATCAAAAGGATGGAGGGTGTGATAAAATCAATACACTGGAAATTAAAAGGGGGCAGTGGATAACAGGTACAATACACTAACAAATACACTGAGGCAGTGGATCATAGACACAGCACATCATCATCATCATCATCATCATCATCATCATCATCATCATCAGTCTCTTGACCATTTGTGGTCGTCGAGGCACTGTGCTGCTGAACATCTGATAATTTCCCCCACTTGCCTCGACCATGTGCCAATGCCTGTGTCTCCGCAAAAATTTCCCTGCTCCGTTATGTAATTTTTTTCAGTCCACTTTTTCTCTGTCCATCTATCATTTTGACACCATGGACACTGCCATGCAGGACTATTGTGGATAATTTATTCGCTCTAGTGACATGGTCATACCATTTCAGCGTTCTCTTTTTGACGATGGTGAGGAGGTCTTCATATTGGCCTCATGTGGATCGTCGGAACAGTTAGCTGAAAATCAAAGGGAAGTGTGGATCGTCGGAACAGTAAACTGGAAATCAAAGGGAGGGGTTATTGTCGGAACAGTAAAATGGAAAGCAAAGGGAGGTGTGGATCGTAGGAGCAGTGTACTGGAAATCAAATGTAACACAAACATCAGAAATTGTCTTTTCAGTATTTAAACATTATAAAACTACTCACTTGTGAATGCATGTTTATATCGGAAGTCTATATACGCCAGTCTTGGTGCATCTTTGTCCTGTCTTTGCGCATCTTTGCGGTGTTAAGTAGCTTTGCTCAAAGCCACGTTTCAAAGGAAGTATATAATTATCTGATGACATCTTTTGCTAATGTCTCTGAGTCCAACAGTATAAAAAAGATCAGTATTTGTATTGTAATAAGGTACCTTGATGTCTTTACAACAAGCATTCTACTAACGCTAACATTAACTCTAACGATAACCGTTGGGCAGGAAAATCGGGAATAAGAACGTAATGTAATTATTGCCGATGCCCCATTGATCATAAAAGGCTGTGATATATGTAAATGTATACTTGAGTGAAACCATTACTGTTTTAAAGCTTGACGTACTTGTTTCCTTTCATGTAAACATACACTCAACTAAAATATGTTGGTAGTAATCATGTGACCAATGCATTTTAGTATCAACATATGCTGGTACACGATGGTTACTACACACCAAGACAGAAATCATCGTGGTCCTTCTGGGTGTATCTGTTCTGTTTGACAACATTTGTTGTATTTGATAATGTTTTCGATTAATTGCAACCTGCACATTTTTTGAAAATACAAAATGGCTTCTCTCGTATAAAAAAAAATGTCTTTGCCTAACATATGATGACACCGTTGAAATTTCTAAGTACAATTACTGAGATTTCGTCCATATTCGAAGGGGTCTAAACTGGGTTGGAATAATACCATTTGAGGCTCTGGATACAGCCAACATATGGGGCCCGTGGCTATCATGCCTTGCCCATAAATATGGTTGCAGTACTATTAACAATATTCCCTGTGAAGTCAAACAATACTATAGAGGGCACCTTGAGTTTCGAGGGCCCTGCCTGTGAAATCACATGACAATATTCGGTGCCACTTGAGCCTCGGGGGTTCCTGAGCATGTTACCCAATTCGCCCGATGGTAACCCGACCCTTGGTCTAAAGATCACAGACTGTACCCCTGTTCAGTAAAATAGTTTGGGATGCCTTCTGTTTCCTTCAGATTATAGTCAGGAACCTATTACACATGTAAATACACTTCAGCAGTCATCTTTTTAAGTTCATAAGTTTCATAAAATATAATTCAAATAGTTATTTTTTAACGAATAGGATAATTGCAACTTTGAGTAATTTGACTATCAGAGCAAATCTTCTCACGTTCCTTAAATAATTTGACGGGAAAATGTATATCTTTAACATCACCAGGTGACACCTTTTGAGCACGTGAGTGTTTAATCATCGTGCAAAGGATTCATCTCACAAATGCAGTAAGTAACAAAACTTCTGGACCATGGTGAAATTTAATCCAACTACACGTCTTATTTGCGTTAGCTTTTCCCACGAATACTAAATGAATAAATGATAATATACAGAAATTCAGATGCTTCTAATTTCCATACTACACTAATATTAATAGACCAGACAGTCTCAAAGATATCATTTCAGAAATTTAAAAAAAAAATTGAATAGACATGTCATTTTGTCAAGACAATTTACAAGCCAACACAAAATAATAAAACCTTTTTACACTTCATAAATAATGACAAAGAGCTGCATTATATTGAATTCAATAATTTTCAGAGAGGCGATAAAAATATTTCATTAGCTTAGAATGAAAGCAACAACGGAGAGATCTGAAGATAATATACATTTGGTTATGAGTTTGGACGAGATGAAAGTGTGAACAAAGCTAATTGTGACACAGAACAATGTTAAAAAAGTTAACTTATTAATAAAAAATGCATGCTGCTAAATTTCAGAAAAGATGCAGATTTAATGACGGTAATATTGAAAAAGAAATCGCCATCAGTCCTGATAAATTTACATCAGTGGTATAAGTAACAGATACAATATGGATTTCATACAAACATACATTTATAATAGACTAGATTTAACCCAGAAGCAGAAGATCTCGTAAACTTCACAAGGCGAATTTGCAACAATTTATTAAAAAGATGAAAACGAAGTTTGATTTTAACAAGGAAATGGAACCTCACAGTAGTTATAGCAGAATTAAATAATCTCAAATTCTGCTAAATTTTTTTAATTATTCACAAATTTGGAAAAAAAACTTAGGTAACGTTGGAAATTATTGAAAGCAAGATTATATGTTGAGACCGTTGCCTTTTTTTAGTTAGATATAACATCTTAAAAAAATTATTTTAAATTATTTTCTTGGCGTTTTTGTTTTGTTTTCAAAACTTTACTAAGAACAGCATTTTCTTTGAAACTATAAGTAAAAATGTTCGGACAAATATTAACTGATGGGAGGTGAGAAAGGTGAGAAAAGTGCACTGAAGTAAAAGTGACAAAGTGAAATATCCATATACGCTTTCAAGCGATAACAGATTTTCATCCAGAAGGGCCAATGCTAGTAACGTGGAGGACCAATAAAGGTCGAAATTGTTGCAATCCAAATAAACAAAAATGTTATGATGGATATAAATACACCTTGACACCGAAAGGTTTCTCTAAAATCCCCTTCAGCCCAGGAAGTGAAAAAAAGAAAGGTGATAGCATAAACGACATTTTCTAAAGAATTATTTTAAAAGAGAAAAACATGAAGGTCACAAATTGATGAAGTATTAAAGTTGGGCAATATAATCAAGAAAAAGAAATAAAACTCTACAAGACAGAAGATGACGCCTAGTTTTGCTTAAACAAAAAGAAACAAAAATACAAAGACTAGAATGAGGAAATGCTTACCTCTAAATGATTTGTTTGTGTTGTATTTTTGGTCTGTGTTTGTTTGAATACCTTATTGTCCAAAGCATGTCAAGGACGTTAGAGGTAAGTACTGTACCAAAAAATAGAGGCTGCATATATATATATATATATATATATATATATATATATATATATATATATATATATATATATATATATATATATATATATATATATGAAATTTTCGCTAATTTTTAAAAGAGACAATATTACATTTTTCCCACACATAGATAATGTATATCCGGTACAAACAGAATCAATATAACATTTTAGAACATAAAAATCGGATGAACGGAGTACACACGTGGAACGCGACAAACAACATTGGTTGGTTCTCGTCGTACGGTAATAGATTCCAACTCCAATGAACTACTCTCTACTTTTACATGCAGTATGTGACAGAGACAAATAGACATACTGTATCTCGTTTTATCTCGTTGGAATTGACTTCATATTTATGACACTAACATATACAGCGAAATACCCTTGTACAATTTAATACGGTAAACTGATTATCTCGCTTTAGCCAAGTTAACACTAAGTATATTGAACGCGAATATATATATATATATATATATATATATATATATATATATATATATATATATATATATATATATATATATATATATATATATATATATATATATATACTATGCTTTGAATCTGCTAACTAAATTGCCAGGGTGAGTAGTTATTTAAAAAATCTATTTGAAAAAGATTGGGTGAGAAAATTAATCTATGTAATTTTTGCACCAGGACAAAGAAATCTTTATCTGGGTACAAATCCCAACATAGGTTATATTAATCCATCGAAAAAATAAAGCCAAATATTTTCCTTTCTTGTTCATTTTAGATGAAATACTTATACCATCTCAACTTCAGAATTCTATCAAATGTTTCTACTTCGGATGTCTTTCTTAATGATATGTTATTATGTACTCAATATTGCCTCTCTCTCTCTCTCTCTCTCTCTCTCTCTCTCTCTCTCTTTCTCTCTGTTATATATATATATATATATATATATATATATATATATA
This sequence comes from Unio delphinus, assembly GCA_029339505.1. Lineage (NCBI taxonomy): Eukaryota > Metazoa > Mollusca > Bivalvia > Unionida > Unionidae > Unio > Unio delphinus. The sequence continues at coordinate 4,737,365 of JAQISU010000084.1, read as the reverse complement.
TATATATATATATATATATATATATATATATATATATATATAGTCTAATTTATGCTTTGAACATACTCTATAATAAAAATCTAATCAATGTATAAACTGTGTATGTACATGTATAAAAACAGAGTATATTTCTTCTCGCATGCAAGAAAAATAAGTACATGTATATTTCAAAATCAACAACTTTCGTGCAAAGTGTGTCATCCATTGTATTGCCTTGAAACAAATCATCCTTTATTGTCACTGAAATTTAAGCAAACAATTAGATAGATAGACATACATACATACATACATACATACATACATACATACATACATACATACATACATACATACATACATACATACATACATACATACATACATACATACATACATACATATGTATTTTCTGGATATTTTCGACCGATTTACGTTGGACCTGGGCGGTATTTTATTTATGTCATTCGTTTTGCTTTTAATTCGGTGAATTCTCGCTCTATCTAATCTGCTACGTGATCAAACACAACATTTCCAAAACAATCTTGTGGGTTCGATGAGTAATAAAACATTCCAAACAATTTCTGGTTCGATGGTCAGCTTTGCCAGGTGTTTTTTTTAATATAATTACAGGATGAAAAACAGCTTTACGGCACTGAGGAAAATGGAATAAAAATAGCCAAAGATTTCATCTCGAAAACTTGTTTTTGAACTTCGGCATCTAAGGTGTGGATGCTTATTAGTTTTGGATTTAATATACATTTGATCGATTGTATACTGGCACATAATCGCAAAATCGTGTTACCTTTACAGAATCTGGCTAGAAAATGTGTATTTGATAACTGTTTATTATTTAACCCAGTCTCGCAAATATAGATGTTGACTGTTCTTTTAGTCATCACATTCTGCACTATTAATTTATTATCACCTACTCGTCTGTGTGCGATTATTATTTTTATCGTAGCTTTGCCAATTCTTTTCAGTCTGCAGTGAGGCAGTTTATAGTGATGTCTAGCAATGAGGCATCATGCCGCAGACATATAGCATGATGTCCCACCCAATCACATTATCCTGACACCAGATCGACAAGTCCTAACACTAACCAATTAATGCTGAGCGTCAAGCAAGGCAGCTATTGGTACCATTTTTGTAAGTCTTTGGTATGACTCGGCCGGGGGATCAAAGCCACAACCTGCCGCTTCCGCGGCGGACGCTCTAACCACTAGGCCACTGTAGCGGTCTTTCTTGTCTAATTATTCAAAGATTCTTAATGAATTTAACTGTGTTCGCCTTCCAATGGAAAAATCATAACTCCTCACAATATATTAACATATTTAGGTTTTGAACAAACATAGTTTGTGTTCAAGAACCATGCATTTGAATTATAGGAATAAAATTCACTCTGGCCATGAAAATGGCCCTTTCGTAGCGAAATTCGTTATTTAATGCACCTTTCATTTTATGTATATTTAATTTATATTGTTTACTGACTTTTGTCATTTGAGGGATGTGTCTAACTGATTGTTGTCATTTTTAAAAAATTTTTTTTACTATTTCAGTTCAACGGTTAACCTTGTTTATTTGTTAGGAATGTTTTGGAAACGGGCTTGTTGAAAAGTTGATGGAATTGTCAGTTGGAATCACTTGCATTATTGCAATGTTACTTTTTGCATATACATAGAGGTTTTGTGAAAAAAGCCTGTATTCCTGTTTAATATCAGCCTTTAGGAACCTAGTTATAGTTTCATTCAGATATAATTTGAGGTGATTTTTTTAATTATAAATTATTCATTGACATTTTGGACTAAAACACTACTTTGGAATTCTTGCAAAACTCATTCAGAGGTATTTTGGAATATGTCAGTTTTGTGCATCAAGATGTTCAATACTGTTGGAATTCATTCGGAACATTCTATACTTTAAGTCTTTTGATAGAACATTGAGAATTATTTGGGATTACCTCGCAATACTGTAAGCGTTTTTAAAATTTTCACTTTGTAAGATATGAAAATAAATGAATGGTTGATTGTATTAAACTTTTATTTGCTTCTTTCATTGGCGTAGCCTAAGACCTAAAGCCATAATATTGTTAAGAGTGTTTTTTTGTACAAGTTGCATAAGTACGTAATGTGAATGATTGGCCTCGAACTCATTTACCCTTATCGATGATGGAATCGAGGTTCAAACAGCGATCACACTGAGCTCATTTCGCCTTACTATTTCATTAACAAAGTTTTGTGATAAACGCATCTGATAGTATCATTCCACTATTTCATTGACTGAATGGGGTTTGTATATTACATGGAGAGGACTGAAATAAGCATTTGCAACTTTAAACTACATTACTTAAAGTATTTTATCGTTTTATGCTTCATAGACACTTTACAATCTACCGAAACTTTATCATTTTCCTAAACATACACAAATTTCAGAAAATGTTTGGAAATAATGCACATGACACGGAAGTGAATAAACAGTAGTAATATGTGTCGTATCCATTTGCTAATTGACGTCATGTATGTCTGTTTTCTAACTCTTGGTACATGACTGTATCTATATGTATGTATCATTGTTATTCATGATTGTATCTATATGTATGTGTCATTGTTATTCATAACTGTATCTATATTTATGTATCATTGTTATTCATGACTGTATCTATGACTGTATCTATATGTATGTATGTATGTATGTATGTATGTATGTATGTATGTATGCATGCATGCATGCATGCATGCATGTATGTATGTATGTATGTATGTATGTATGTATGTATGTATGTATGTATGTATGTATGTATGCATGTATGCATGCATGCATGTATGTATGTATGTATGTATCATTGTTATTCATGACTGTATCTAAATGTTTGTGTCATTGTTATTCATAACTGTAAATTCTAATGAGTATCTACAGTTAGTATATAAGATAGCTAATGTTTTTAAATGAGTATAATATTATCTTTGAAGTTATTAAGTGTGTATATTGTATAGGATCTATATATATATAAGTTATTAAGTGTGTGTATATATATATATATATATATATATATATATATATATATATATATATATATATATATATATATATATATATATATATATAATTTATGAATAAATAGAGATAAACAGTTTTATTTTTATATATATATTACATTAATGAAGGTCGTAAAGTGCTTTGGAATTTAGACCTTTTGGATATACTGTATTAAGACGGTGAATCCAGTATGTTTCTTTTAGCAAACGTTCCATTTCTGATTCAGCTATAACAATAGGTTGAAAGGAAAAATCTTGCACAGTATGAGAACTATTGTTAAAGTGTACGGCAACATGAGATGAAAAAGATTTATGGATATAATTTTTTATGTCAGATCTATGTTGGTTCATACGTTTAGATATTTGTTGACTAGTTTGTCCAATATATTGGACGTCACATTTTTTGCATGTGATCAAATAAATATGTAAAGCGAAACATTAAAGCGAAACCGGTCACAACATTAATACGTGTTGGCGTTGTTTATTTTATATTATATATATATATATATATATATATATATATATATATATATATATATATATATATATATATATATATATATATTGCTTAAGTAGATGCTTACGATCATTAATACTATTATCAATGACAAAACCTGTTGACAAAGTTGGGTTAATATTTCAGTGTCTGGTGAAGTCCGATGGGTCCATAGAAGAATTAAATTATTTCACATTGGAACGGATTAAATCAGGTGGGTTATTTTACGATGTCGGATTTTGCCAAAAAATGTCACTTAAAAAGTAGGCGCCTTTTTGCCCTTTATGCTTGTACATAAATTACTAGAGCTGGAATCACTTTTTCCTTTTCTTGTATGTTCGTGCTGTAACATCAGTCTGTAGACATATTTTATGTTGTGTTTAGATATTATTTGAGAGGAAACATTTGTTTTACTGAATACATTGGAATTACAAACTGCTATTTGGACTAAAATACCATTCTGGGACTATTGTGAATTATTGAAAGGAGTTCTGGTCAATGCCATTTTTATATATCAAGACTGTTAACAGTCCAGTGCATTTGAGGATTTGAAACTCATTCAGATCTTTCGATTCTATTCGTTGTTGTTGTTGTTATAGAGTTTAACGACGTTGTTCAGCACAATATAGACTATACATGACAGCCAGTATTAAAGATGCAGGTAGAACCCGGGAAAACCCCAGAAAGAAACACCGACTCACGAGAAGCTACCGGCAAGATTTCTCACATACCCACATTGGCTGACTCTATTTAGACCACTCGGACACTCAAGGCTCCCGATTCAATTGGACGTAAATAGAGCTTTTTATGATTATTTTGAATTCATTTCATAACACTGAGTTTCTCTTGCATTTTTAATTATTACAAAACTTGTTAGTTTTCCTTCTTTCTATTAATTAGTTTCTCACGATAGAGTCGTAACAATATCCATTTGCAGAGATTTCATATCCATTCGCTAATTAATGTTTTATGTCAATTGGGTAATCCGTTTTTCATCTCTAGTTGATAATTGATGCTTTCTATCCATTTCTAATGAGTTAAGATAAATGAGAGTTCACCCTGTTCACAGAGTGAAAGAGTGAACCCTGCTTAATTACATAAAGCATATTTCTCCAGGAGATTCAATTCAACCAGAGTGTGCTAGAATATGAATATATATATATATATATATATATATATATATATATATATATATATATATATATATATATATATATATATATATATATATAATGTTTTAAAACATATTGATCTTGTAAAGGTCTGTTTTGTATGATCCAAATATTATGATCCTACTCTAAAATAAGTTTATCGAGTTTGAGTATGTATTGTTTTAGCTTCATATCGTGTATGGCAGACTTGAGTAGCTTTTGTGGTTTGGGAAGGAAATGTTTGTCGCTGATATGTAACAAACTTTGCTGTCTAACGACCACGAAAGGGACTGACTATACCCCGATCCGCTGCCGTGCGTGTAATATAATCCATCGAATTATTTGACAGAATACTTTAGATACCGGAGAACGGTAATAAAAGCACAGCAGCTTTCAGTACTTCGTTGTTGTCCAGGCTACTGTCAACACATGCGAAGATTTTAATCGAATTTTAAGAGATCGGCATTCAACGGTTCTTTGACGTTTAAATATGTGCCTCTCTGAAACATGTGAAAGACTTCAAGTTCCTGTCGTGGTTATTGTGTTTTTTTGCTACTACATACCTAGAGACCATTAAGAAATGTCTTTGTCATCTGCCACAACACACAATTTTTTTAATTATATAGTTGAAAAAGATCATTTGAAAAGGGGACGTGTCATCCCATAGATGAACATCAATCGTGTAAGTATCCTCCTCACGATATCGAATAACTTTGAATGGAATATTTTTATACGATACCCAACTCGCCGTGTCAGAAAAAATAAAATATCCTCAATAGGTCAGCAAGCCATCAAAGTCCGTTGAGCTATGCCCTGTACCTAAATAATAAGTGTAAACCTCAAATAATAATAATAATAATAATAATAATAATAATAATAATAATAATAATAATAATAATAAGAAGAAGAAGAAGAAGAAGAAGAAGAAGAATAAGAAGAAGAAGAAGAAGAATGAGAACTTTGTATAGCGCCTAATCTTTAGAAGCTCTAAGCGCTTTACTCTATCTTTAATGATATGACTACACAATAGAAAAACAAATAACAAAAACCATGAAATTGGAAAATATATAAAAATGCTGAAAATATTAGATACAAAACATTATTAGGTCTCTAAGTTTGTCCCTGCAGTCGAGAAAGGTGAGTTTTGAGAGCACTCTTAAAAGAGACCACTGTGTCTTTGTGTCTAATTTCAGTGGGCAATTCGTTCCACATCGCCGGGCCCTGGTATGCAAAAGAACGTTGTCCATATGAATTCGTTTTCACAGTGGGAACAATGAGTATACGATTGTCAGAAGAAGAGCGTAAGTATCTTGCTGGTGTATACACATGGGTGAGGCCGGATAGGTATGTTCGGCTGGAGCCTGTCAGTGAACATAGCACAGAGAACAAATTTTGTGTTTGATTCTGTATCGAATTGATAACAAGTGTAGGGTACAGAGCAGTAGTGAGGTGTGCTCTGATCGAGGTGCTCTAAAAATGATCCGTGCAGCTATGTTTTGAACTTTTTGAAGTTTCTGGAGTCGATATTGTGACGAACCAGACAGAATTGAGTTACAATAGTCCAGTCTTGAAAGTATTAATCAATACACAAGTGTTTTAGTGGCATCAACATTAAGATATTTACGAATGAAACTGATGCGTCTCAGTTCAAGATATGCAGCCTTGCATATGTTCATGACATGTTGGTGTAATGTGAGAGTACTGTCTAGAGTAACACCTAAGTTTCGTAGTGACTGTGAAAATTTAATGTAGGTGTTGATGATATTTAATGTCTGAGGTAAGGGATGTGAATAAGAACGTATTTGTGTTGTGATCAGAATAACCTTAGTTTTATCATCATTCATCTGCAGCTTGTTACATGTCATCCATGATTTCACATCAGAAATGCACCTCTCTACTCCATGGATGGTAGAATCAATTTCAGGTGGGTGGCCAGACTTTTTATATATTTGGGTGTCATCAGCATACAATTGGTGAGATTCTTTGTGATGATCTATGATACTTGAGAGCGGCTGAGTGTATAAAATGAAGAAAACAGGTCCAAGAACAGACCCCTGTTGATCATCACAACATACGTCAACTGGGCTGGAATGTATTCCATTTGCAGATATAATTTGTGTCCTGTTGACTAAGTAGGACTTCAACCACTGTGAGGCTATATTCTGAATGCCAAATACATGCTGGAGACGGTGAAGTAATATATCATAGTCTATTGTGTCAAATGCTGCAGACAAATCCAGGAGAGTGAGGACTGTAATCTTTACAGTATCCAAAGCTGAGATAATGTCATTAAATACTTTCAGAAGAGTAGTTTCCTTACTGTGGCAAGGGCAATATGCAGACTGTACATTGTTAAAAAGACTGTTTGAATTCAAATTAGATGCAAGTTGGGTTAGAACAACCTTTTCTAAGATTTTTTTTTATATAATGAGAGATTAGAAACTGGGCGTTAGTTCTTTAAATCATTATGGTCAAGTGTTGGTTTCTTGAGCAGAGGCTTTAAGATGGCAGTTTTGAAAAATGATGGAAATTCCCCCGATGAGAGAGCGATATTAATAATATTAGTTAGTAAAGGCAATATTGGGTCCAAGCACTCAAGCAGCAGTGATGTCGGAATTGGATCAAGTTCACAAGATTTTGGTGCATTCTTCATCACGATTGTCCGTACTAAATCAATAGAGACAGGTTCAAACATGCTCCTAACGGTTGTCCCTGAAATTCTGTATCATAACGGTGACGAGTCAGTTGAAATTGTGCTGTTAAGCGAATCTCTAATGGTTTATTTCTCACCCTTGTTTGTCACGGAAGAAATTTGCAAATTGGTCCGGAAGGTCTACTGGAGAGAAGGTAGTTGAAGTGGTGTACATTGGTTGCTTAACATTAGTTTGTTAGTTATCTCGAAGAGCTCTTTGCAGCTGAAACTTTCCGTTATCTTAGTACTGTAGTGGGATAATTTGGCTAAATGGACTATGTTTGTGACGATCTTCTTAGCGGCTTCATAGATTTGTTTATGAATAGTGAGTCTGGTGGAAAGCCAAAGCCTCTTTGCTTTTAGGCGATGTCTTGTAGCAGTGCGAAGCTGGTCCCTAACACTGCTATACCATGGAGAACACTTCTTTATTGATACTCTGCATTTGGTGGCTAGTGCGTGTTTTTCAAATAATGAACACAGGCAGTTATCAAGTTGTTCAGCTGTTGGATGTAAGAAAGTTGTTAGGTTTTCTTGGATGTCATAAATGAATTTGGTTATATTTATCATACGGAGATTTCTCTTTGTAGCAAATAGAGGCAGAGGGTTAGGGACTGATACGTCGAGATTGCGTATAATGCAGAGGTCATCTGATGCAAGCTCGTGGGATACAAGGATGGATTGCAGAATATTATCATCAGGTCTATAAAGAAACCAGTCTAATATATGACCAAGTTCATGTGTGGGTTGGTTAACTGACTGTTTCAGATTGAATACATGAATAGAATCCAGGAGTTTTGAGGTGTATGGGTTTCCAAGACAGTCAAAGTGAAAGTTGAAATCTCCAAGAATAGTTAGGTTGCCAGCTATCGAATTTCCATACTCCGGAAGATTTGGAAACTGCTCCAAAATGAGAGATTCAGCCAGCTTGTTTTTTTTCTACTAGGAGTAGGGCGGTAGAGACAGAAAAAATGGACTGACCTTTGTTCCAGTGTGAGTGTTATTTGGACTAGTTCAAGCGATGTGTGGCAGAAAGTGAAGGTTGTGTTGTACTTAAGGCATTTTATCATGGTCTTTCTGATGACAGCAACTCCACCTCCACGAGAGTTGCGGGTGAATGACTTGATGGAGTAATCGCTGGGTGTTAAATCCACACACGTGGGTTCATCGCCTGATGGTCTGAGCCATGTTTCTGTCAGGAAGAAGACGTTGATATTCTGGTCGTTGATAAAATTAACTATTTCTGTTCACTTTTCTGGTGATCCTACTGATTGAGCGTTGAATAATGCAATACGCAGTGATATCCCTGGGACATTTGACACAATTTAAGAGGAATTTGAACCAGGTTATCAAAATTAATGCAGAATTTTTTACTTGTTTATCTGTTACAGACGAAAGGGAGATAACTGAATTCTTTTTCCTGTTCTACGCCGGCCAGCTTTTAAACAACATTTCCTTTTTTTGCTTCCGTTTACATTTAAGTAATGATGAATGTAGTCCCAGTTCGTTTAGTCTTGAGCACAATGAAGTATCAAAAGCCAAGGTGTGATCATTTAATGCAATTAACGAGGGTCCATCATATTGTAAGCGGTTTGACTGGCGATCACGTGATGTCGGTTTATTAAAAAACAAATGACGTCTTAACAATGGAACAAAACAGCTGAGAAAAATTATAATTGTTCCCGTTTCTAAAACAAGGAGATGAATTAACACATACGAACTGAACAGCCAATGCATGATGAAACACAATAATGTAGACGAAGATAGACAACAAGCACATATATCATGAAAAATAGCACAGAATCGGAAGAGCGTTCCTCAAGCAGTTAAGCGATGGCGGAAATCTTTTCAAGTCAAATACACTAATATATGCCAAAATTACGTTTTATATAAATATTTATTTATTGAAAAGAAGAAAAATCAGCAACATATCATAACAATTAGTACGGTTCTTATGCATTTCTATCATTTGTTTTACATTTTTATGACATTCAGAACATTTGTTGCCACAAGACGGTCTTAATTAGGTTAAATATTGACCTGGGGACGAGATATTAAAAACAAAACAGCACTGGCGCTGTCGAATGTACCCGAAACAGCTGTTTCTGAACGAAATTATGTTTATTGCAGTGCATGTGACCTTCCACAATCGAGATGAAAAACACCTTTTTCACTGTAATCTTATGAAAAAGCCAGGAGACTAAGTAAGCATTGTATTCTCTGGTTAGGCTTTGTGAAAGAACATTTATTACTACTGGTTAGGAACATTAGCTGAAAATAAGAGAAGTAAAATTCATGATATTTACTGACTATAATAAGACCCAACTGGATCGGATCAGGCAAAGCTGAAGGGGAGAGTTTGCAAAATTTCAAAAGGGTCCTGACTTTATTCGAAAGGGCACCAAAGCAAATGTCTATGTATATTTACTCAAAGTGTGTATAACTCCCAATTATTGTGTACAAGAATAAAACGATGGTCAAATTTCAAGTGACAAGTGACCGAATGTATGTATGTATGTATGTATGTATGTATGTATGTATGTATGTGTGTGTGTGTGTGTGTGTGTGTGTGTGTGTGTGTGTGTGCTGTTTTTTCAGCCTTGTGGTCGGAAACCCCGGAAACCTCATCCCACCCTTATCTTGCTCCCTATTACTACTGACTGCACAGTTATTGAAACTGACTGGCGCATTTAGTGCAGAGATACGTTTGAAGAGATGACAAGAGCTGCACCTTTAAAATACATTTGATTTTGCTGTATTTGTAGAAACACTGAAGCATGCCTGTGGAATCTGATTTGTTATAAAGTGTGGTTTGCCTGTGAGTTCAAATGCATCTTAAAGTCACCAGTGTCGTGTAATATCAGACAAAACTTTAAAGTCCTATCACAGGGACTCACTCATCTAAAATCCATTCGTAATTTAAAGATTGAAACTTTTTATAACCAAAGCGTCTTCAATAATCTTTTTCTCTTATGAGAAATATGCCCGAACTAATTCAGCTTCCAATTTCTCAATAAATGGATCTGGAGAAAGTAATTCATTTGTAGTACACTTAAAGGTATGTATGAGACGTTTTCAGAGCCATTTACAATTTTCCAGAAAAAAAGCACATATATTAGGTACATTAACAGAGACAAATATACTTTGGAATCCGAAAGAGTATCAGACACTCATTTGCTTACATTTTTCAATTGTCAGAACCTATTTACATGTTGTGACATTTAGAATATGATGCCTTCAGAACCATCCCTGTGGAAACTATATTACAACTGACCAGACAAATGGAACCAATAGATGCCTTTGTGTCGTCCCCAATAGAAAAATGAAACCCTTTGCGAAAGAAAATGGCCAGACGTTATCTGAGTTCATAACACTTGTTAAGACAGAAAAATCATTACTCCAGTCATGGTGTTAATGCATCATAAAATACCATGGTCCTGTTATATTTCAAACACCAAACCGTCTACATATATATTATTCACTCCATAGTTGTGTCACCCTAACATCTACAAGTCATTTCAAGCTACACATGGAGGTAAATTGGCTCCACCCATTGTGATGTTGATGTTAAAGTGATGACAGACACATGCAGCACAGTCATGACAACAGCTGCCCAGGACATAAATAAAAAGAAAAAAAAAACCTGGGTTACAGAAGAGATTCTAAATCCGAGTGAAGCCACAAACGATGATGATTGATGATTTCCCCATCCTCAAAGAAACGTTGGAGTCAGTAATAAGAGCACTTAAGAATGGGAAGGCAGCTGGAGTAGAAAACCTCCCAGCTAAACTTATCAAGAATTGGGGGAATAAGTGATAGAGCTACTAACACAAATCTGCAACAAGATCCAGCAGACAGGTGAATGATCTGCACATTGGACGCATTTACTGATTATAAGACTTCCCCTAAAAAAGCAATCTCCAGCTGTGCCAAAATTACAGAACTATCAGTCTGATCAGCCGTGCTAGTGAGGTTATGCTGAAGATCATATTGAACAGACTGCAGCAACAAGCAGAATAAATCATCGCAGAAGAAGCACCACATAACAAATACTCAGTCTCACGTTTTGGTGTGTCAATTACTTGCAATAACAACAAGACATCTATTATGTGTTCATATATTTCAAGAAGACTTTTGACAAAGTGTGGCATGAGGCATTGTGGGCCACAATCACGAAGTACAAGGGTTCAAAGTTGACCAATACCATCAAGCAGCTATACGTCAAGGCAACCAGTGCAGTAATTACTCAAGGGTATGTGGAGACTGGTTCACGACAACAGTTGGAGTACGTCAAGGCTGTCTCCTGTCACCCACGTGTTTCAACATCTAATTAGAGTGGATCATGAGCAAAGCCCTGGAAAACCACTATGAGACAGTCAGCATTGGAGGGCGTAACATCATCAACCTTCGCTTTGCAGATGACATTGATGGGCTGGCAGGCAGTGAAGATGAGCTTGCCACATTTGTGAAGAACCTGGATGAAACATTCTCCAGATTTGACATGGAGATAAGCGCCGAGAAGACAAAGCTGATGACAAATAGTGGCAAATAAATCTCAGTCAAGATTAAAGTCAGAAAACAGGAACAGTGAGACAGGTCAAATATCTTGGTTCCATAATCACCGAAGAGGGATCAAAGGCAGGAATGTTGTCACGAGTAGCACCAATAACAGCAGCAATGTCAAAGCTAAGACCCATTTGAAGAGACAAGAATATCGGTCTGAAAACTAAAATCAGACTATGGAGAGCACTAATCATCTCAATGTTTTTGTATTAATGTGAGGCATGGACCCTGACAGCAGAATTACAACAAAGATTCCAGGCCCTTGAAATGACATGCTACAGAACCATCCTTGGCATCTTTTACATGGACCACATCACAAATGAAGACGTGCATAACACAATCAGGCACAAATTAGGCCATTATGAAGACCTCCTCAACACTGTCAAACGAGAAAGCTGAAATGGTATGGCATTGTCACAAAAGCCAGCAGTCTATCCACAACAGTACTGCAAGGCAGCGTCGAGGATGGCAGAAGGAGAGGTAGACAGAGAAATACGTGGACTGTCAACATCACAAAATGGACCAGGAAAAGTTCTGCAGACACACAGTCATTCATTGGCACATGATCGATACAAGTGGAGGGAAGCCAACAGTCTATCCACAACAGTACTGCAAGGCAGCGTCGAGGATGGCAGAAGGAGAGGTAGACAGAGAAATACGTGGACTGTCAACATCACAAAATGGACCAGGAAAAGTTCTGCAGACACACATTCATTCATTGGCACATGATCGATACAAGTGGAGGGAACTGGTCAGATGTTCAGCATCACAGTGCCTCAACGACCACACTAGGTCAAGAGACTGATGATGATGAATTGTACCACAAGTGTGAACCAAACACCTTAAAGCAGCAAGTATATAATCAAGCTAAGATTAAGAGAAGTGTAAAGCGAAGCAACCAGGTGACAAATTACTATCCACAGCAGATGCGTTCGTTAGAAATTCCTTGCTGAATTTGATGTTATCTGCCTTTACAAAGGATCAGCTAGATTTGTCAGAATTCCTTTCTTCAAATATGTATCAAGGTCCTGATCTATTTTGTATTTACGTGCATGCATAAGATGAATTAGCTCTGATTGCATCTGGCGTTCGTTTTTAATTAACAAACACCGTGGATTTCCTCTCCATGAAATTCAAGGCAACATAGCCCTATTTTTTTTTTAACTTGATAGTATAGTTGCAAACATCTTTCTTTTGCTCAATAATGTTTTCTTTATTTTTTAATTAAAACTTCTACCATTTGAAAACTTCTCGATATAACTGTTTTATCTCTACTCTGCTTGTTAGTATAATTCAATCGGCGCTCGTTTGTCGGCGCTCTTTTGGTATTGAGCTGTTTATGTCTTGTGCTCATTTGTCGGCGCTCTTTTGTAGGCGCGTTTTTGTCGTGCGCTCTTTTGGTATTGAGCTGTTTATGTATTTTGCTCATTTGTCGGCGCTCTTTTGTAGGCACGTTTTGTCGTGCGCTCTTTTGTCGGGTCACCATAACGACCATTAGTATCAGTGTCAGGTAAATTGCCATCACAAACTAAAAAGTATGCAATAACAGCTGACTGACCCAATTAGTGTAGTGACAGATAATAGCTATGGGAAGCAATGTCAACAAATTACAAAATAATTCAATAAGAAGCGTTGTTTGTGTTTTGCTATAGAAAACAACTCAAGAAATACTTGAATGTGAGGCATATATTGAATATCTATTAGTTCTCACAAACCAAGTTTGGCAATTCGCCGAAGAGCTATTTATAGAAAAGTCAATAAATTACATATTGCCTTTATCATTTCTGACACGTCTTAAAGCTCAATAATTGGAAAGAAACTTGAACAAGAGACTAAAGCGTCCAATCATTTGTCAACGGATATTTTTATTCCTGGAGTCGCGTTTCCTTGAATTTTTTTTAATTTAAAGAAAGTATTGAAATTGGTTAACTTTATCTTTATTTGATCGACTTTTATTACAAGCATCAACAGCTTGACCATGTCATAAATTGTATTTCTTTCTTTCTAAAACCGAACTGAGAGGAATCATTTCAAGAGAAAGCGCGGAGGAAGGAGCAAGTAATGGAGAAATTTAGTGGACAGATATATATATATATATATATATATATATATATATATATATATATATATATATATATATATATATATATCCAATTATAACGAAGCTTATGTGCATGCCACTAAATAGCATGTACATAGCAGAATGACCGTACTGCACATGTTGCGTAACGCAAGAAAACAATTTTGACAGTATTTAATTACAAATTTGTATTTAAGTCTATTTTCATTTATATCCTACTACATCGATCAATACATTACAACAGAGACATTCTCAAAGCAGATATCAATTGTATGAAAACAACTGAATGTGGCAGGGGATAACACACTCTACGGCCATTAAAACAGTTCTCAGAAAAATCCATTGAAAATCAGCGTTATAATTATGTGATTGCAATGTTAATTGTAATTGTTCCATCCAATAATATGTGCATCTTTCGTCACACTACGCATGTGTTACCTACATTTAATAACTAATTTTTATGCAAAATTATGTCAATGGATTATTGGAAATAAAAGTCATTCAAAAGACTTTTAAGCAATGTATCAAACTATACAGCCTCCTACGGTTTCTAAACTTCTGCTATATGAGATAGTAAATAAATGTAATCAAGTGGATCTCTGTTTCAGATTACTCCGAAGTATCCATGGGGATCAAATAGCATCTAGAGCAGTACAGCTTGATGACCTTTCATTGAAATTAAATACACCAGTTCATTCTTGACGCGTAGAATAGGTTTTAGATTTCATTTTCGACGGGTGGACTGGATGCCAAGAAAGATCAGAATGTCAAAACATTTGATGAGTGTCATGAAATGGATTACCTCTGACTTAAGACTAACAAAAGTATTTCTCGTGCTCCTGATGCCAATGCAGCACGTGAAAAGTGTTTGCTCCCAACTTGATGTCGTGCAAATTTTCAATAGACTGCGTAGTTTAGATCTTAGACAACTTGAACTAATGTAAAATCAAAAGTGCTGCAGATGTCTACCTTAAACATTTATCAAGCAGACCGTGTAAGATTGACATTGAATCTTATTTTCGTTTGGCTGCTTGTAAAACGAAATATACATAAACAGTATCGATTCTAAGGTTCAAGTGGCGACACATTGAAGAACGCGCAGTTAACATTAATACAAATAACATTTAAAGTCGGCGACCATAGTACAAAGGACACTTTAGACCATTCACTTAATTGTTTAACGCGCTAGATGTTTAGCACTTTCAGAAAATTCAAATGTTTGTTACACTAGTAACCGTTGATTAAATTATCTCCTGTATTTTAAACGGCACGTTCTTTTAACAAAAAAGTGTTTTGTTGATATTAGCATGTGACCTTATGGTGGCTTAAGTGGTTAAAGCGTCCGACGATGATGATGAAATATATAATTCTATGAATGTACAGTTACATTAAATTAGCAACAGATTTTATTTTTCTGACACCATTAGAAATAAATACTCACGAAAGTATCATCAGTGAGCTTTGTAAACCTATCTTTTGTCAGATTTTAGCTTCATTAAGCATTAGTTGTTTCGGATACAGAAGAAGACTGGGGTTTGTGTTTATTGCGCATGTTGGTGTTTATTGCGCATGTTTGTGTTTATTGCGCATGTTTTCTGACACTTGTTCTAAGGAGGAGTAGGTGAAACGTTCCCAATGCTTTGATATAACTTTTGTTTCTTTCAACCTGTCAAATAGTTGAATGACGACAGATAGACAAATTAATGTCATATAAATAAGCTGCACTGCAAATGCAGCACACCAGACGCCTGCATATATACATTTAACATAGGTAAATTTAACATAGGTAAATAACAGGTACGTACAAATGTTAGAGGAGAAGAACATTCAGCTTCTGAGCAAAGAGTATACTGTAAATTCTTGACACTCTTAAGTTACACTCTGACTGAAATAAAGACAGACTAGGATAAACCATAGGATCTAATAATCACAAATCTGATGTGATATCATCGTTGTGAAGATGGTCGCGAATCCATGGAACGTTGACATTTTGGACAAAATAATACATTGGGATTATTATGAATTCATTCAAAGACATTCTGACTTATATCGTTGTGATACATGAAGACAATCAGTACATAAACTTATTCAAAAATATTGGTACATCAGCATATTCAATATTGGAATTCATTCGGAGTACTCTATACCTTCGGAACGGTGATAGAACTTCAGAATTATTTCAGATTTAATTCACAATCTTCCTCATAAATTTTCACTTGATAACTTAGATAAATAAAAGTATTTACAATTGTGTTAAACTGTCATACTTTTACTTATTTTAAGATCATAAAGTCGTTAATTTCTAATATGGGTCAGAACATTAGAAAGCGTGCATGCTGTTGGAAAGTTTGAACCCCATGCCCAACAGTAAATACAAAATTACATATGATTATTAGGTAATCTGATTAACAAACATTGAGTCGCATGGGGGTGTATTTTGTGTGGATTAACTAAAAAAATAATTAAAAAACTGTGTTGAGATGTTAAGAACATTTTAAATACCATTCGCACATTTAACTGAAACGGTCAACGCTCCTTCTATTTTGTTCAAAATGACAGTGCTGGCGTGGATCAAAGTACAAGCCTGAGACATACAGCAAAACTCATGTAAAAAAGACCTTATCGGTCAGATGGTCACTCTGAAAGGATTTTATCATCTTAATATTTTATCGCCAGATAAATACTTGACGGAACGTTTGGGTTACAATACAAGATGTCACTTGTAGCAGGTTCGTAAAGAAAGCTATAAAAGCTAATATTTGCATTTTATTTTAAAATGATACTCGAGGTTACAGTATCTTTCTTTTGATGGTAAGCCTTGGATGGATTTGATGAAATTATGCATGCTCTGTGAAGAAACTCAAGCATCGTCAAGAGTAAAATATTCAGATAGTATGTCCTAACAGATTTTTTGTTGGACATATAAATCACTTTATTTAGTGCCGCCAAAGAGATTAAAAATATCAATATTTTGAATAACAGAGGTGAAATCTAATTTTACACCTTCCGAGCAAAATGAATACAGGTCACAAATAGCTCTACACACATGCTTCTTTCAACCTTCAAAACGTTGCTGGGTGTCAGACACATCCTTTAAGGACTGTGATTGAAGTTGTTCTTGACTGATTGGCACAAAATTGCAAGCATTCACCAAACATATTTTGATAGTTTTATGATTTCACTCGTTCAGCAGGAATGTCAGGCAAAATGTAAATATACTTTGGGATTGTTTGTCAGACAACATTGTCTAGATGAGTAACTAAACTACACCCTTACGCATATCAGACAAACAATGGTCAATCTTGGATATTCGAAGTGGAGTTATGTGCATTTCGAAATTTTGACAGATTTATAAAAAAAATAATAATACCATATTTCATCCGTCTTCATCTTGTGGGCAAGAATTGATATTGCCCAAACACATGTTGTTGTTTATCTTAAACCTAGTTGATTTTGAGCACTTGTTTCTATCGAGAGAAAACGAATGTCAATATGCGCAACAGAGGTATATATGTCCGAGGAAGAAAAACATTCAAATATTTCTCGAAAGTTTTAGATTCAGATGGTCTAGACAATAATTATGTAATCAAAGTTTTCATAGTACTGAAATAAATGCATCAATACATTGACTATGTTAACAATGTTTAAAAATTCTAGCGATGAAGGGAATCCCGGATGAACACACGCTAACAGATGTACTCGAACAATATTTATAACATAGTTTGGAAATTTAGTCATGTTTTTATATACAGTAGCTTCCTTTGTGTGCTTTTAAAATTGAGTGAAATAATGCACTAACAAAGACAAAGAAAATCTCGTCATCTTTGAAGATTGATTTTAGTAATGTTTCTGTTGTCAGCCAGCGTTACAAAAATCGCTTTAAATACAAATCATTTACTTTATTTGAAGTAATCGGTTTTTTAATCATGTTAAAATAAAAATCATTTACATTATTTGTCGTACTCCGTTTGGTATCGTGTTAAAATAGTAATCATTTACCTTATTGGAAATACTCCAGTTCTTATCGTGTTAAAATATAAATCATTTACTTTATTTGAAGTTCTCCATTTCTTATCGTGTTAAAATAGAAATAATTAACTTTATTTGTTGCACTCCGTTTCTTATCGTGTTGAAATAGGAATCATTTACTTTATTTTGAAGTTCTCCGTTTCGTATCGTGTTAAAATAGGAATCATTTACTTTATTTGATGTTCTCTGTTTCATAGTGTGTTTATAATTTTAAAAAAATGAGTAAGTGGCGACCAATAAAGGATTTGTTTTAAATGTAACATTAGTTTAATGCCTTCAGATTGAACTATTAGCACTGGCTGTGGTCAAAGGTCATTTATTGTTTTTGTACATGCATATTCGAATCATCTAAACAAATTTAGACAAGTAGAACAATAGGAATAACATATGTGAATCGTTCGCCGCAACATTCTTAATACCCACAACAGCACACTATTTATCGTTCTTCGACAAATGTTTGTTTTGTTTTTAATATTTTCATTGCCGTTTTTGAATTCTTGCCATGATTGTCAGCAAAAACATTTACACAAGCTGACACATGCACAATAGATAAATCAACGCTGAAACAACATGGAATGATGGAATTGGGGATTTTCAAGACTGTAACATTCTAGAAAAAACATGAAAAGAGGACACATAATACAGTAAGTATATCGTAGATACATTTTAATTTTATAGTATAGGGTATCAAAATTATCATCCAAATGTGACACCAAAAATTTCAGTTAGAAAAAAAAGTACCGGTCAGCACGGACGCCACATGTTCAATACCACTTGCTTCTACTGCTGCTCAGTAGAGATGGAGACTAGGCACCAGTTGTCGGAGGTGTAAGTGTGGACTGTCTCTGGTTCTCAGACAATTGAATGCCTAGGACAGCTCACAAAAGTCACAATTTGGAACCGTTTGAAAAAAGAAGACTTTGTGTCGCAGATTCTACCTGATGAACAAGCTGATACATTTAAAATATGACAAAACATTTGGAACATGCCTAACATGGGGGCGGCTTCGGTGATAATCCTGTCGTCTGTAATGTTCCCAATACACTTATTCCTATATAAAGTGAAATGTGCGTTGTCATGGATACTGAAGACAACACAGCTAGATGTGTGCACACTTGAAGCACATACCCGTGTCACAGACCCTTGTTGAATGTACGAATGCAATAAGCCCTGATGCTAAACTTCGTGATAATTTTGTAAACCATTTGGTGCATTTCCATTCATGAACGGCGTGGTATTGTGGTGGCACCAGAAGCTTGTAAGAACTTTACATACACGGCATGCCTGAACGAAAATCATGATCCAATTGATGTGTAAAAATCATAAGCTGACACGCAATTATTTTATTTGTTATTCCTAATACGTTTGGTAGTGTGGCGTATTCCTTTAAAAATGAGTATGCTAAACTCTGGCATTACTAATCATTGGTGTTGACGTCGTATCATTAATGGATCATTTGATTCACTGCTGTTAACTTGTATACGTTTTGAAACTGAGTGGTTGAGCAGTGGATATGAGTCAGTGGTTCATCGCGAGCAGATGAATTAATTGATACAGAAACTGTATACACGACATTTGCTGAGCTAATCTCTAAACCATTTTAAACTTTCAATGAAGAAACTTAAGCTAACATGTTATTTCTAGGAATGTATGGTAAATTTATCAATCTATAATGAAAATACAGTGTTCATGATATTCAACGACTTATCTCTCTCTCTCTCTCTCTCTCTCTCTCTCTCTCTCTCTCTCTCTCTCTCTCCACCTTTAATTGATTTAACTTCTTATTTAAAAAGACGATGGCGCATTATATTACGTTTCCCATTCGAATTTACAAAAGGTTCCTGAATCATACATCAAATGTGGATGCGTGTTGCGTTTGGATTTTATTGCGTTTTATTCCGATTCGTAAGCTAATGATTACGTTACACAGCCGGAGGAAGTAAAAACCATTTGCAAACCAACTATCAAATAAGCATTTTAGCACTC
Source organism: Unio delphinus (assembly GCA_029339505.1). NCBI lineage: Eukaryota > Metazoa > Mollusca > Bivalvia > Unionida > Unionidae > Unio > Unio delphinus. The sequence goes on along the minus strand of JAQISU010000084.1, from coordinate 4,717,360 downwards.
ATTATAGCACCTTTTTAAGCACTCTAACTTTGCTTCCTATAATTATGAATAGAAACATTGACCTACTGGTGTTAGTAAAGGTGCAAATGATTTAAAAATGCAAATGAACAACATGCCATGTGCATCCTGTCAACATAAAAGTCCATATCGAAAAAAGATAACACAAGCTTGATTTCTATTGATAGGGCTTTGCAAATGATCGCAATCTTACCGCTTGTTTATCAATTACTGATACAAAAACAAAAGCTTAAGGAGAGAGCTAGCATATCCAATTTCTATTTTGAAAGAAATTGTTTGTTTTGTTTTTTTTTTCTCTCCATTTTCTTTGGCCCAACCAATCCAATTTTTTCAAATGATTAGCCTTTGCGTGAATTTAGAATCAGATTTTCGCTCAGTCATTTATACGACACCTGCCTTAATGTGAGGTGTAAAATATGATACATAAAGTTTATGACTGATTTAAAACATAATACCAAAAGCGTATGACTGATTCACGCCACTCATTTGATAAGTACGTCATTAGTCATCATCTATCCCTGTAATACATCAGATCCATTTACTCTGATAGTTCTCCTCAAATTTCGTATTCAAGATAAGGGCTATAAATGTGGCCGCACGACAGTAGGCGGATGAAACAGTTAATTTTAAATTCAGAGGTTATGTTGTGTGACATTGATATCCTTTGATCCTCGGTACTTTCTCTTCCAAAATCTTGAATATTGTCGACGTGTTTATATGACTATTCTTTGTATCCCCTTTTGATTTTCATTATTATTTAAGATACATTTATTCACAAGACGATAAAATAGAAATTATTCAGGCACTAAAAGCCAAACAGAAATTGGATTGTCCGGCAACCTTTTCTTTGATAGACAGGGTTTCAATCAAGGTCACACACCAGGTGTTTATGGCTTTACATATATAAAACTTATGCGTGGCCCTTATGGAAAGTGCAACCACTTAGAATAATATATCAAAATCACGTTCGTTTTATTTCAGTTGGAGAAACGGATTAGTAAATACCCAATCAGAACCAATTTAACATTCAAGATCTTAGAACAGAAATAAGGATGATATGTCTTGTACATTTTGATTGGATTTTAATGCATGAAGTAAATTAATACAATCTTGTGGTATGGAATAATCGATTGGAAAATGTTACAGCCATATACTGATATTTCTTGCCATACTCTATGACACTGATATCATAATACTCGAAATAGCAAAAACAACTCTATACCAAACTTAGCTGTTGGCGGAAGCCTGGTTGCAGGTAAGAAAGCCTTTGTTTAAGAGTGACAGTCATTGCTTAGCAAACTCCAGCATATATCATCTCGTATCATACCAGTATAACCATATGTTTTTAGATACTAAAACAGTTCAGATCATTGGAACCTTCATGTAAAAACAAGACTTCTGGGAAGGTGGACGAGGCGATTTAGAAAATAACGACTTTTGCTGCAGCTCTTTTTAGGGTCAAGTTTTCTCGGAGAAAATATTGTTTTGACAGTTATACCTCAGTTACCCATTTAAATTCGAGAACAAAAAGACATTTGTTCAAAGCTTCTTTTGCGTGATGTAGTTTATCAGCCCGATAGAAATTTGACACTTCGGCTAGACAGGTCATTTCTTCAGATAATCGTCAGGCTGATCCTTTCTCAGGTCGGGAGAGAAGATGCCAATGATGTGTCAGGATTAATACAGTTTATAAATGAAAATGATTTCTAAGAAATTATGTTAGTTATGCTTATTTCATGCAGGATTAATTGGTTATTTTATTCGGAGGCTCACCTGTATTCATTACAGACAAAATCGATATGTTAACGAGTGCAGCTTTTGCTAAAGTCACATTTAGCAGTCTCTAAATATTTGTAAAGACATTTCTGTGGCTATTTTATATGCTGACTTCGTTACTTTAAATCATTTCCCGAGAGTGCACCCGCTGTTTGCTCATTTTAACACTAGAAACCTCGACATTCTATGTAGCAATTAAAACTTATATTAATGGAATCAAACTTAAATTTATTATTAAATGTGTCTATAGATTCATAATGAGATCTATAATCTTTATGTTCTTATTTATAAGCTCCCATACGTGTTATCTATGAGTTTGTTTTTCTTAAAGCCTTTTTCCTACTGTCAAGAAAATCTAGTTTGGTTCCAATCAGGGAATTTTATTTTGATTCTAATAAACAACTAACTACATTAAAATCCACGTCCTTATCCAATTTCACTTAAATTTCAATAACCCAGTCAAAGCAAATCAGTTTCGTGAAAGAATGCTTATTATTTCACTTGCACAAAATATAGAGATCTCGTGTATGTCTTGTGGGAACGTTTCAAAACCATATGTAAATAATCCCAATCATTTTAAAAATCTCTAAATTATGTGGTTTAAACAATTTGCATACATTCATGTATTATATATTCAGTTTTGTAAAAGGCTACCAAATTATCATTTAAGTAGTCCATATACAGATCGTATCTGTGTTAGTCTCGGAGGTTTAAAAATGAGTATGATAGCGTCGAGTTTCATTACAGTGTACCATCTGGGCTAATTCAATTTCAGGGCTATTGAATTTGTAATCCATACAAGAATTATATTAATTTTCCAGTAACTGGTTTATCGAAAGATGTACATATACTACTATTATTCCAAGTCTTTTTCTTTCGGACTTGATGAAAACTGAACAGTGCTTAATCCATACTCAAGATTAACTCACATATTGTATGTATATATATATATATATATATATATATATATATATATATATATATATATATATATATATATATATATATATATATATATATATATATATATATATATATATATATATATGGGGCTAGTCTCTAGTTTCATGTAAGTAGTAGTATACAGATCTATTTGATAGCACATATAATGTCCATAGTATCTCTTCTACAGTCAGTATAACATGTTCACAGTTATCAGGAAAAAGTGTCGACACGGGGGATGCGGTGGACGGGGATGCGGACCGCACCGGGTGACATCGTCAGAGGGGATGACACCAAAATGACATTGCTAAGGATTCTGTATGGTCTGTTACGGAACGAGTTCAATGGGGGTGACGTCATCAGTTACTGCACTGCGTGACACCAACGCTAGTAACGACATTGATAACGAAACATGTTAAGATTCTCTTTTTGACAGCCCTATCATTTCATTGCCAATTTGTTTTTGAAGTTACTGATTATAAAATTGAAAGTGATCAACAACTCTGCAAGGGAGCATTGCAAAACCAGAAGTGTGCAATTTGTAAATACCATAGTCATTCTTATAAACCCTCCGAGGTTGGTGCACATTCCAGGGGGGTGGGGACTTTATAAACCGTACATCCGTTTCTAAAAACGTTTATCACTTATTGGATTTCTTATGTTCTGTTTTAATTACCTGGATGTACCATAATGGATATATATATATATATATATATATATATATATATATATATATATATATATATATATATATATATATATATATATATATATATAAGCCTACTGAAAGGTAGATATATCCTTCATTTTGTAAAAAGGGGATATTAAAACGAAACATCTATTAGCAAAGTCCATATTTATGTATAAAGGGGAACAACTCTTACCTCGTAGGCATCTATGTCGTTGCCACCACAGCTGATTGGTTCGTGTCTTAGTTCAAAAGAGATAGTAACTACATTCCCATTGCCGGGGGTATGTTTCCTTTTCGTAGAACAAAGACAGGATTATACTTTCTTTTTTGTTATCACTTATTTTATTGCCTCAGTAACCACTATTTAACTTTAACTCACTTGTGAGTGAAATTCATCAATTAATTTAACTTTTATTATGTTCTTCTTGTCTCTGGACACGTGTGTCAGAACAAATATAGTTCCACTCCAAGTTGAGTTATTACATTGTTTGACAAAATACAACGGGGTATAACGGTTCTTGAAATGTTCCGTTTGTTAGATAATATATTAATAAGCAAGCAACATTTCCAATTATTCTAACAATTCAGTTAATAGGATTCATAAATGATTACTTCGATGGTAAAGTTTTATTTCAACATAATGTTCCGATTTGAGATAATTCACTGATATGGTTAAAATTACACTGTTTATGCTATTTTTTATTCTATACATACAAATCATTCATTAACACATTGTTTTTTAAATACAGAGTCCAAGCACAAAGCACATACATATATATATATATATATATATATATATATATATATATATATATATATATATATATATATATATATATATGTGTGTGTGTGTGTGTGTGTGTGTGTGTGTTTTTCTTCTTCTAAATATTATATCACTTCAATGTTCTATATAAATCAGTCAATACTTATAAGTATATTATAAGCACTTCATTCTTCTGTATATATCATACAATACATTACAGTATAATATAAACACTTCAATGTTCTATATAAATCAGTCAATACATATAAGTATATTATAAGCACTTCAATTCAATGTTCTATATAAATAAGTCAATACATTACAGTATATTATAAGCACTTCAATTCAATGTTCTATATAAATAAGTCAATACATTACAGTATATTATAAGCACTTCAATTCAATGTTCTATATAAATCAGTCAATACATATAAGTATATTATAAGCACTTCAATTCAATGTTCTATATAAATCAGGCAAGACATTTCAGTATAATATAAACACTTCAATGTTCTATATAAATCAGTCAATACATATAAGTATATTATAAGCACTTCAATTCAATGTTCTATATAAATCAGTCAATACATATAAGTATATTATAAGCACTTCAATTCAATGTTCTATATAAATCAGTCAATACATATAAGTATATTATAAGCACTTCAATTCAATGTTCTATATAAATCAGTCAATACATATAAGTATATTATAAGCACTTCAATTCAATGTTCTATATAAATCAGGCAAGACATTTCAGTATAATATAAACACTTCAATGTTCTATATAAATCAGTCAATACATATAAGTATATTATAAGCACTTCATTTCAATGTTCTATATAAATCAGGCAAGACATTTCAGTATAATATAAACACTTCAATGTTCTATATAAATCAGTCAATACATATAAGTATATTATAAGCACTTCAATTCAATGTTCTATATAAATCAGGCAAGACATTTCAGTATAATATAAACACTTCAATGTTCTATATAAATAAGTCAATACATATAAGTATATTTAAGCACTTCAATTCAATGTTCTATATAAATCAGGCAAGACATTTCAGTATAATATAAACACTTCAATGTTCTATATAAATCAGTCAATACATATAAGTATATTATAAGCACTTCAATTCAATGTTTTATATAAATCAGTCAATACTTATAAGTATATTATAAGCACTTCAATTCAATGTTCTATATAAATCAGTCAATACTTATAAGTATATTATAAGCACTTCATTCTTCTGTATATATCATACAATACATTACAGTATAATATAAACACTTCAATGTTCTATATAAATCAGTCAATACTTATAAGTATATTATAAGCACTTCAATTCAATGTTCTATATAAATCAGTCAATACTTATAAGTATATTATAAGCACTTCATTCTTCTGTATATATCATACAATACATTACAGTATAATATAAACACTTCAATGTTCTATATAAATCAGTCAATACTTATAAGTATATTATAAGCACTTCATTCTTCTGTATATATCATACAAGACATTTCAGTATAATATAAACACTTCAATGTTCTATATAAATAAGTCAATACATATAAGTATATTATAAGCACTTCATTCTTCTGTATATATCATACAATACATTACAGTATAATATAAACACTTCAATGTTCTATATAAATCAGTCAATACTTATAAGTATATTATAAGCACTTCAATTCAATGTTCTATATAAATCAGTCAATACTTATAAGTATATTATAAGCACTTCAATTCAATGTTCTATATAAATCAGGCAAGACATTTCAGTATAATATAAACACTTCAATGTTCTATATAAATCAGTCAATACATATAAGTATATTATAAGCACTTCATTCTTCTGTATATATCATACAATACATTACAGTATAATATAAACACTTCAATGTTCTATATAAATCAGTCAATACATATAAGTATATTATAAGCACTTCAATTCAATGTTCTATATAAATCAGGCAAGACATTTCAGTATAATATAAACACTTCAATGTTCTATATAAATAAGTCAATACATATAAGTATATTATAAGCACTTCAATTCAATGTTCTATATAAATCAGGCAAGACATTTCAGTATAATATAAACACTTCAATGTTCTATATAAATAAGTCAATACATATAAGTATATTATAAGCACTTCAATTCAATGTTCTATATAAATCAGGCAAGACATTTCAGTATAATATAAACACTTCAATGTTCTATATAAATCAGTCAATACATATAAGTATATTATAAGCACTTCAATTCAATGTTCTATATAAATCAGTCAATACTTATAAGTATATTATAAGCACTTCATTCTTCTGTATATATCATACAATACATTACAGTATAATATAAACACTTCAATGTTCTATATAAATCAGTCAATACTTATAAGTATATTATAAGCACTTCAATTCAATGTTCTATATAAATCAGTCAATACTTATAAGTATATTATAAGCACTTCATTCTTCTGTATATATCATACAATACATTACAGTATAATATAAACACTTCAATGTTCTATATAAATAAGTCAATACATATAAGTATATTATAAGCACTTCATTCTTCTGTATATATCATACAATACATTACAGTATAATATAAACACTTCAATGTTCTATATAAATCAGTCAATACTTATAAGTATATTATAAGCACTTCAATTCAATGTTCTATATAAATCAGTCAATACTTATAAGTATATTATAAGCACTTCAATTCAATGTTCTATATAAATCAGGCAAGACATTTCAGTATAATATAAACACTTCAATGTTCTATATAAATCAGTCAATACATATAAGTATATTATAAGCACTTCATTCTTCTGTATATATCATACAATACATTACAGTATAATATAAACACTTCAATGTTCTATATAAATCAGTCAATACATATAAGTATATTATAAGCACTTCAATTCAATGTTCTATATAAATCAGGCAAGACATTTCAGTATAATATAAACACTTCAATGTTCTATATAAATAAGTCAATACATATAAGTATATTATAAGCACTTCAATTCAATGTTCTATATAAATCAGGCAAGACATTTCAGTATAATATAAACACTTCAATGTTCTATATAAATCAGTCAATACATATAAGTATATTATAAGCACTTCAATTCAATGTTCTATATAAATCAGTCAATACTTATAAGTATATTATAAGCACTTCATTCTTCTGTATATATCATACAATACATTACAGTATAATATAAACACTTCAATGTTCTATATAAATCAGTCAATACTTATAAGTATATTATAAGCACTTCAATTCAATGTTCTATATAAATCAGTCAATACTTATAAGTATATTATAAGCACTTCATTCTTCTGTATATATCATACAATACATTACAGTATAATATAAACACTTCAATGTTCTATATAAATAAGTCAATACATATAAGTATATTATAAGCACTTCATTCTTCTGTATATATCATACAATACATTACAGTATAATATAAACACTTCAATGTTCTATATAAATCAGTCAATACTTATAAGTATATTATAAGCACTTCAATTCAATGTTCTATATAAATCAGTCAATACTTATAAGTATATTATAAGCACTTCAATTCAATGTTCTATATAAATCAGGCAAGACATTTCAGTATAATATAAACACTTCAATGTTCTATATAAATCAGTCAATACATATAAGTATATTATAAGCACTTCATTCTTCTGTATATATCATACAATACATTACAGTATAATATAAACACTTCAATGTTCTATATAAATCAGTCAATACATATCGGTATATAATTACCACTTCAAGATTTTCGTATAAAGAAGGCAATACATTACAGTATAATATATGCACTTCAATGTTCTATATAAATCAGTCAATACTTAAAAGTATACTATAAGCACTTTTTAAATATTGTACATAAATCACGGTCTTCTTTAAACTTTTTAACATTTGCCGTTACGCTTTGCTAGAAGTCAGACAATCATTTATTAAGAGATGTAACTAATGCTAAGAATGCTGAATCATACAACTGTTCGGTTTGGTGCTTTGACTTGAGCGTGATATGTGTGTACATGTAAACAAAGGCAACCTTCATTCCCCTGTATCACTGTTAAATAATATCCCAAACACCCACAGAAATATAAAACGGACGGGTATAGTTTTTACCTTTTAAAAACACGAAAATGTTTGAAAGCTATGTCAAAACAAAGATGTATTGATTCAGTGCTTGTTGCACTTTTCTTTGTTAAAGAGATATTGAAATATCTATTTACGAAATCCGTGTATGAAATACAAACAAATTCATTCTGGTATCAAGTCAAATAAGTGGATGGGATGACGTAAGGTTAGCTACGGACCGTGTTAATACGTAAATAATCGTTCAATTAATTTGTTGTGCAGATAATTACATTCAAAGAATTACATTGAAAACACATGTCTTGCAGAACTCTTGCACAGGACGATGATGTGTAATACAAGCACATAAGCTTTTCAAACAATTTGCTAATGTAGTTTAGTTTTTGCCGTGTTCGAAATGTATCCGAATTCTGAAGTTCAACTAATAGCATGATAAGAAGACCAAATAACATGGATCGAAAACTACCTCGAATTAATGATGATAAATTTCGTGGTTTTTTAAAGTATTGAATTTTAAAAACCCACATAAACTGCCTGTCATAGGTATTGCCAAAAGATAATATTTGCTAAACCACTAAGATGCATCAAATCAAACTTTATGTTATATATTTCAGCTTTGTTTTGAAGTCCATGCATGCTCTATAGGTAAATGTATATATGGAATGTGTACAAGAATGGGCACCTTACAAACACGACACACATTGTGTGTTTTGGAAAGGGAAAAGAACTCGTTGAATGTGGTATATGAACAAATATTATTCTGATTTTCGACTTGTCTCTCTATACCATATCGATCCTTTTGTTTCCGCCAGTTTGGTACAGATCACCTACGTTTTTTATGCTGTATTTACTCTACAACCTTTGCGATGCACATTGTATCCAGTTATCCTTCCACTTCTATTGTTTCTATCTGGATCAGACGTGTGTTTTATTCCGACATGTCTCATTTGATTTTTAATTTATATTCATCTTGTTTAAATATTTCATAACATTTTGTGTTTGCTTTCGTTATAATATATTCAGATAATCAACGTGTCGCCTTTGTTGTTAAAGTTTATAGACATAAAAATATATTTTGAACAGCAAAAAGGCCTACATTTTAGAATATGTCTCAATAAATGCGCTATTGGTGATCATAGATGTAATCAACATGTATTATTTACATAGGTAATGTGTACCTCTTTGTATGTTGGTTGTTTTATGCGTACAATTATGACTTTGTTGCTTGAATTGTTACATGTGCTTTTCGTACTGTTTTGTATGTTGCTTATTATGTTTTGTTAATTGTATGGTGGTCCTTTATTTACAGTGTGATGCTTATATTTATGCATAACAATTTTATTGAAGACTACAAAAGATCTCTTTCGTTTGTGAATTACAGCTGGCCTGCGTTCATTCCATTTCCAATTTATTATTCAAAACCAAGATGAGATGGGACCTGCTAAAAAAAAAAGGAAAACTTAAAGCATAATACAATTTTCTTATACAATTTAAGCTTTAAAGCCAGCGTGAAACCAATTAGGTTAATCAGCAGCGTACTCGACACAAATTATTTAATTATGCATCACCTGAAAAGCACAATTGCCCAAATTGCTTCTACAACATGGAGGACTGTTGTGAATGCTTTGGCAGTTTATTTCCAAGAAATATATTCAGAGCATGACTGAAGTGTTCGGTATGTTCCTCATATTTTTTTTAACATATCTGAGACGGTTTTGAGAATTTATATGCAGCATCATTGCGACAAAAATCAAAATGCATCATATTACGGTTTTGCTCTTTCAGAATTAATATATTTTCGGTCGACTTCGCGTTTGAACTTATTTTATCTTCGTAGTGCATGTACACTCAACGTCTCTTTCTGAGAAGGTATTAGATTGTTTCATTTATACGTCCAAAATATTTTTGCTTTATTATTTGGGTTTCTTTACATTTCACCTCTTTGATCGAAACTAATGATTTTTCTAACGTGATACGGAATTAATACATTTTTTAACGTGATAAGAAATTAGTTTCTTCTTAAATGCACGTGCAAATTATCCAGGAACAACACTTTAAATATTAGCATTACACAGCATATTAATATATGCAGCGTTTACAGCAACATGAAGTATCAGTATGTTGTTAAGAATGTTTAATTTCCATTTTTTACGTTGATATAATTATTAGTATTTTGCTTCATATATTTAAGTTGCTTCTTTATCCTTGTTAATAAGACCGCCGGGTCCATTTCAGTATAAAATTCACGGGCTCCGTGCGGGCAGTTTTACATAGTTTCCCTTCACAAAAGGATCAATCAATACACGTTCGGTATAATATGATAAATAATTCCTGGTGGTGATGGACCTCACGGCAGTTTAAAGACCGGTCAGTCACCTCCTTCGATTCGGTCCATAAACTTGTCTCGAGGTGATTGACATATTTCATAAACTGCCATGAGTCACTTTTATCGTATTTTCAATCTTATCATGACTATACTTTCTTTTACAATGTATACTAAACGTTAATTGAACAATGTAGAGTGATTATGGATGGATTTGGATGTTAAAATTATAACCGCAGAAAGTTTAGTTACAAGTATGTTGGAAATACCGCCTATGATAAATGTTCGCTCCAAGTCACACATACTACGTTCCATAATCAAATATTATGTAAGAGCTCCTCTACATTCACATCTTCTGTATCAGCTGTTCTATGTTCAAACATTATGTATCAGCTGTTCTATGTTCAATCATTATGTATCAACTGTTCTATGTTCAATCATTATGTATCAACTGTTCTATGTTCAATCATTATGTATCAACTGTTCTATGTTCAAACATTATGTATCAGCTGTTCTATGTTCAAACATTATGTAACAGCTGTTCTATGTTCAATCATAATGTACCAGCTGTTCTATGTTCAAACATTATGTATCAGCTGTTCTATGTTCAATCATTATGTATCAACTGTTCTATGTTCAAACATTATGTATCAACTGTTCTATGTTCAATCATTAGGTATCAACTGTTCTATGTTCAAACATTTTGTATCAACTGTTCTATATTCAAATGTTATTTATTCGTTGTTCTATATTTTACCATTTAATATCAACTCTTCAACGTTCAAACATTATGTATTAGTTGTTCTATATTCAAAAATTTTGTATCAACTGTTCTACATTCAAACATTATGTACTATTTGTTCAAACTTTATGTATTAGTTGTTCTATATTTTAACATTTATATCAACTGTTTTACATTCAAACATTATATATTAGTTGTTCCATATTCAAACATTTTGTATCAACTATTCTATATTCAAATGTTATATATTGGTTGTTCTATATTCAAACATTTTGTATCAACTGTTCTACATTCAAATGTTATGTATTAGTTGTTCTATATTTTAACATTTTGTATCAACTGTTCTACATTCAAACATTATATATTAGTTGTTCCATATTCAAACATTTTGTATCAACTATTCTATATTCAAAGATCATGTGTCCCTGTTCTGTATTAAAACATTTTCTGTCAGTAAAAATATCTTTCTACAGATCACAGATGTTATCTGTCAGTTAAAATATCTTTCTCCAGATCACAGATGCAATATGGGATTGTTTCTAAATGTGTGTTTATGACCAGTTTAAGATTTAAAACTATTCTTAAATTCAACAATTTGTAAATGCAGGCTGAAGCAATAATTATGCAAACTTGAATTTCCCATTTGTATTGACTGATCGTGCCATATGAACTTTTAACTATAATGACTTCTTGAGAGGCGAAATGAAATCCCACGTTAGCTGTAAACGTAACAGAACAAAATGAAGGCCAAAACTTGGATAACAAACGTTTTATTTAAAAAAGATAAAAGTTCTGTGTCATTGAATAAGAAAAAGTTTGTACTTTCGACCTTTAGCAATGATTTTCCGATTGCGTCTTCCACGCCTACTACCATCTTCTATAGATGCGTGTAGAAGAATGTTTGCCCCTCATTTGACCATGGTAATTGGAACTAAAATGTATCCTCATAATTAAAATTTAACCAAACAGAAATATAATCTGAATGGCACTACCATGTCTCGTAAAGCTCTTATTTCCTTGATGAACAGGAAAGAAACTCACTTGTCACAGGTCAGCTCTATGTGTCTCGAAAAGATTCATTGATTTCTGGAGAACATCTGTCTACTGCCTATATAATAAGACTTCATCTAAACTAACATGTCCATTTATTCGTGGGCGTGAAATCTGTTTAAAATTTCTTTTCAACTGGGTTGTCAAGAGAGATTTAAATGTGAAAGCAGTGGATGCATGTATAGATTTTTTTCCGAGGGGACCACCCCTAACTAAAACACGACTAAAAAGAGTTCCACTCATGTTCCTGAAGACAAATGAAGCACGCGTTGAGTGTCTGCTCTTGACTAAATCTGTTGCGATTTGCAAACTGTTACATGGACGAGGTAGGAGAATTGGAGTAATGTCGGATAAAAGGTGCTGTGTACAAAAGAACTATCATCGTGTTGGTAAAGATGATGTGACAATGTAAACGTACCATTCACAGCTCAGCTTGTAGTGTTTTACCGTTCATTCAATGTAGCAAACTAGAAACCCTTCATAAAAATTAGCAACAATGTGTCTAGTGGTTCATGCAAATATATCAAAGTACTATCCTCGTTTAACCTGACTCATGCATCAGGTGCAATATACTTATTTCTTGAAAAAAATCCCGAAGTTCAGGAGGTGTAGATTTTTCAAAACCTTATTTACAGAAGCTAATGCTTGTACGAATGGTTAAAGTACAAGTTACAAATTATCATCTCATATATATATATATATATATATATATATATATATATATATATATATATATATATATATATATATATATATATATATATATATCCATGCATGCATCCATCCATACATACATACTTACATACATACATTAATGAATTCAGGTATTCACCTTTATTTAACTGCCGTTTTAAATGATGCTTATAAATAGATGTATTTGAGAAAGTTCAATGCAAATGTTGTTTCTGATAAATGAAACTTTAAAATATATGTAAATCAGTTTAATGCATTTGTTATATAAAGAAAAAAACCGCAACCTTTCGTCAGTGACATGGTTTAAATGCAAGACTTTCTCCACCCCGTTCTACGTCCTAGGTGTAATCTTCTTCATTAATAAATACAAGCTCATGTACTAGTGCCATTTTATGGAATCAAACCTTACTAAGCTCCAAAGACGAGTTCTACCAGTGGAAAGTGCGTTATTTCGCGAAATGCGTGACTTATAATTAAATGTACTTAATATGTGTTGAATCATTTTTGAAACACAAGAATTCACCTTTCCTTCCAAATATATATATAAAATAGGAAGTATGTGTTAGCATGTAAAAGTCATGCATCACACACCTATACAAAATAGGAAGCATGAGTTAGCATGTAAAAATCATGCATCACACAGCCATCAAATATAGAAAGCATGAGTTAGCATGTAAAAATCATGCATCACACAGCCATCAAATATAGAAAGCATGAGTTAGCATGTAAAAATCATGCATCACACAGCCATCAAATATAGAAAGCATGAGTTAGCATGTAAGAATCAGGCATCACACAGCCATCAAATATAGAAAGCATGAGTTAGTAAATACTTAAGCTAAGTAAACTGGTTGGTTATACAGTCAAGTAGACTAGAATTCCAGCTGATTGGTTATACAGTCAAGTAGACTAGAATTCCAGCTGATTGGTTATACAGTCAAGTAGACTAGAATTCCAGCTGATTGGCAGTTGGTCAGAGAGTTTAAGTCTATTGATAAAGACGAATTATGTTAAGAAGTGACCCAATGAGCAGAATGTGTACAGCGATGTCTAAGGGAATACAGAGAACAGTAGGCGACAGAAAAAGAAAGATTCAGACAAGCTGAGGAAAAAGAAAGAGAAAGAGATGTAGAGTTAGTCAGATTGCAGGCCGAAGAAAGAGTAAGGGAGAGTGAACATGCGTTATCCATAGAGAGACTAAGCGTCGAAGCTTAAACTAGAAGGGGCGAAGAACTGAATGAACGTTCAGGGCCCCTAAGCATGAGGTCAAAGGATAGACTATAATCCAGATAACAAATGCCAATATTTATCGACAAAGATGAAATCATCAATAACTTTTTAACCCAGTTTGAAAGGTTTGCTTTAATCCATCATATACCCAAATACCAGTGGGCCATTAATATATCTGCAGTTTTGCAAGGAGCTGCTAAGGATGTCTTTTACAATATAGCACCGACTGAAGTAGAAGATTATGACTTTCTCAAGAAAGTGTTGTTAGGACACTACTGGCTGCTGGCTAAAGGTTTTCGCAACCTTTTCAGGGTCGTCTAAACGACCAACGGAGACACACGCACAATGTCATACTTGTGTGAGCGTGCTTTTTTTATAAATGGATTAAAACTGCGGGCACCGCGCTCACTTACGAAGGCATACGGGAGGAGATCTTGAAAGAACATGTCTTCAGTACGTATCGGAAAGACCTGATCGTATTTTTAGTGGATCGTGTTTTTGCGACTTTAGAAGTTATCATTGTGATTTCTGAGCGATATGGTATTGACCCAGAGTCATAGATATTTTTTAGGACTACCAGGTTGGCAACTCATAGTCGGATTGGGCAATATGGTGGGAAGCGAGGGGCTGATAATATCAGCTATGATCAATTATGGGTAGATAGGAGTACCTCTGGTAGGAAATCTGAAGTTGTATGCTATGGCTGCAACAAACCAGGCCATATTCTCAAACAATTTATCTAACATCGTTCCACGATAAATACAGTGACATCAGGCACTGGTAGAAGTGTAAACCAGTAGAATGGTCAAATACAGCAACAGCTACTGTCAATGGAGAGAAAGCTACAGTGTATGACATCGGTTGTAGTTACCCGGCCTTGGTAGATTGCAAATTTGTCAAACCTGCTGAGTATACAGGTGAGACAGTGGAAGTCTAATTTGCAAATAGGACTAAAGATTCTCTCCCGGTTTTCTAAATTGGCCTTGATTGGCATGTGAATTCAAGCAGCGTGCTTATCAAGATTGTTGTAGAGAAGAGGTCTATGAAGGGAAGGCCAGGGTCGAAGCCGCTGGATCCCTCGAATTCGCTTATAGACAATTTTCTACCTGGTGAATTAAGACGACGTCTAGAGGAAGATTCTATCCTTAACAAGATACGCGTGTATGCAAAGGAGAAGTCCTTGCGAAACATGCAGACGGTGACCGCAAAGTACCCTAAGCTGGTCTGGGATTTTCATCTTTCAAACTAGTTTATGAGGACGGTGACAGGACCAATGGCTGTATTGAAACAGTTATGGACAGACGGAAAAGCATCCGAGGAAGTACGAACAACGTATCAGTATGGTGTTGATCTCCATAACAAGCTGTAGAAGGTTGGCAACTTGGCCCAGATAAATCTCCATGACGGACGGTGACTTCAAGTCAAGTACTACCAAAATTTGAAGTAGGTGACATGGTGCCATTGTTGTTACCGTTGAAGCACAAAAAACTCCAAGTATCCTGAAAGAGACCCTTCGTTGTAACGGAAAAGAAGTGTGGACAGAACTATCATATCCAGGTAGAAAAAAAAGAATTGTACCACGTTAACAATCTTAAACGCTATTGTGATAGGGAGACACCCACTGAGTTCGTTTTTTTTTTTTGCTATAGTTGTAACTAGTGAACTCGACGACAACGGAAGAGTGGCGGAAGTACTTTATATTTGTCCTTTGACGAGGGATGAAATTTCATCTTTGAAAGTCGTGGATCAGATACTCCACGACTACTCGCGCATCTTGACAGAAAGACCAGGCATGACGGACTTGGAGGAGTTCAGTTTGAAGTTGCTGAATGAAACGCCTATGAAACTGAAACCCTATCCACTACTTCATGCAATGTTAGAAACTGTACGAAACGAAATTAGAACTATGTTTTACTTAGGGGTCATTGAACCAGCCGAATGTACATAAAGTTCACAGGTTGTTTTGGTCCAGAAGAAGGATGGTAATCACCGCCAAATATATTTCTAAAACAGACTTGTCCAAGGGAAATTGGCAAATTCCAGTTGTTAAGGAAGACGTTCAAAACCTTGCCTTGACAACACCAGAAGGAAATTCCCAATGGGTAGTCATGCCGTTAATGGTCCAGAATGCACCAAGCATTTTCAACCGAATGATGAGGAAACTGCTAGAACCTTAAAGAACAAACGGAGTTTCGAATTTCATGGACGATTTGTTATTAGCGACACCGAATTGGGAAGAACACGTGATCTTAATGAGTTCTGGAACAACTTAGACAGCCAGGGCTAACAACCCGACCCTCACAATGTCACATGGGATTTAAGAGACTGACCTGTCTAGGACACACACTCAGTGAAGATACATTAACCCTAGACAGTGCTAAAGTCGACCAACGTCGGAACGCCGAACGTCTAACTGCAAAATCCCAGATTTTTCTCTTACCAAGGAGCTTATGTGAAGTGTCGAAATTTGAATAAGCATTGAAACTTAAAGTTGAATGTATTGAGCATAAAGATTGTATCTCATTTAGACCGGGCAGAATTGAATGAATGTGATCCAAATTTTCATACTTGTAACATTTCTATCACAAAAAAATGTATAAAAGGCAGTACATTTGAAAATATTTCTATTCAAGTTTAGAAATAAAGCAAAGCAAATAAAATTTCAGTTTGATACAAATTCATTTTAGGAACGTTGCTCCATCATTATCTATCAGTGGACGTTGGTAATAAATGCAATGTTATTTGGTCTTCACCCTATGATGAGCTAGCTGTATCATTATGTATGTGCTCTACTTTATATTTGGAGTATTATGCATGATCTGTTTTATATTTAGAGTATTATTCATGATCTGTGTTGTATTTGGAGTATTAGTCATGGTCGTTGTATTTGGAGTATTAGTCATGGTCTGTTTTATATTTGGAGTATTAGTCATGGTCTGTATTGTATTTGGAGTATTATTCATGGTCTATATTGTATTTGGAGTATCATTCAAGGTCTGTTATATTTGGAGTATTATTCATGGTCTGTCTGTGTTGTATTTGGAGTATAATTCATTGTCTGTCTGTGCTGTATTTGGAGTATAATTCATGGTCTGTGTTATATTTGGAATATTAGTCATGGTCTGTGTTGTATTTGGAGTATTATTCATGGTCTGTGTTGTATTTGGAGTATTATTCATGGTCTGTGTTGTATTTGGAGTATTATTCATGGTCTGTGTTTTTTTTGGATTATTATTCATGGTCTGTGTTATCTTTGGAGTATAATTCATGGTCTGTGTTGTATTTGGATTATTATTCATGGTCTGTGTTATCTTTGGAGTATTATTCATGGTCTGTGTTGTATTTAGAGTATTATTCATGGTTCGTGTTGTATTTGGAGTATTATTCATGGTCTGTATTGTATTTGGAGTATTATTCATGGTCTGTGTTGTATTTAGAGTATTATTCATGGTTCGTATTGTATTTGGAGTATTGTTCATACTCTGATTTAATTTTGAATGAAAAGTCTCCAAAAAGAAAGTTTGACTTTACCCCGATTGAGAATCCCAAAATGGAGAGGTCAAAAGTAGAAATTGGAGCCTCTCATAAGTGTTCGTGTCTAATCTACCTAATCAGCTGATAAAGAGTAGCTTTGAGCCTTTCTAATCTTTTGTATATAATGTCGCATGATTCAGATTAAATACATTCCCTCTGCCAAGGAAAATCAGGTACATTTTGAAGCTATTGTGTGTGATCTCCAAAATATTATAGGCTGTCACAGATAGTCCACGCACTAAAAACCCCTCAATAGCTAGCTACTATATCGATATGATTTTTATGTTAAGCGTATCCAGATGATCAGATTGGAAAAGGTTGTTAATGTCGTCATGGGTGGTCCATTTCATTAGTTCATCTCCTATGCCCATCAAACCAAAGCCTTATGTGTGTTCATGGTTATTTTACATTCGATAATGGCTTTCTTTCACTTAAGATGCTGAAATACTAAGCACTTAGTTTGTATCGCTTGGAAAGACAAAATAAATGTCTATTAGGACACCCATATTTTCATTAGCAAGGTGAAATTTAATGTTATGCTTTTTAGACAAGGTGAATACATGTGACGCGCGATCACACCCAAGGAAAGAGTGCGCAATCACCATATGTCCCTTTTAAACCTTATCACAAGAAAGAAAATGACACGTTTACAAAAACTTATCATTAATTTGGAAATCGTTTAACTACAAAAGCTTTTAATCTGGCAACTTTTTGAAAATTAAGATAAATGACATATCCAAAAATGTTCACTAAAGCTTATGGCTGCGACCGTCGAATGTGATGCAAAATATACGCAGCTAATGTAATAGATGTGTACAATGATATGATGTAGGTCTCTTCGAGATGGCACTCGAGAAGGTGTAACTAAAACCTTCTCTTTCCTGAGAAACATTTTTTCTTAAAAAAGTGGAGAAAACTATGAATACATGTCAGCGAAGAATTGGATGTCGAGAAAGTTTAATTGTTGATATAGTTATTAACAAATGAAAAGCTTTATCCGTATTCAGGGACCTCTCCGTGTTTTGAATTATCTAGAGATCATAGAGTTGGAAATATTATACTATATAATGTATTAGAGGCCGACCGAAATACGGTTTTGGTTTCGGTTTCGGCGCCGAATGTTGGCAAATGGCCTCTTTCGGTATAGTTTCTGTTTCGGCCGATGCCAAATAGTTAGCTTTTGGTTTTCGTTCAATTTTATTCCGAAAATCTATTTTAACTTTCAGAACGCAACGCTAGTGCTGCATCTATTACTCTGCTTGTCGGCCGGTCAGTCGGCGCTAGGCAACTTGACATTTAGAGAAGTCCTCTTACTGCAGACTCTGAATGATTACTTCTAGATTCGTTTTTAATTAGTGTAGCATTGCATCATGACCCTGGCCTATTTAATAAATCTTGTGTTCGCAACTTTGGTTTATCTTTCGATTTCGGTTTTGGCCAAAGCTGTTGTTAAACTTTCGGTTTCGGCTTCGGTTTCTGCCGGAAGTCAATTTATAATTTTCGGTCTGGTTTCATTTCCGGCCGAAGCCAGCCAGAAATTTAGTTTCGGTAGGCCTCTAATATGTATGCATATAACTTACGACTCGTAACGGAAATAACGGATGCATTCCGTGTGGTGACGTGTGCTGCAAGAAGGTGTGTCTGGCACATCACAAATTTTAAGATAAGATGAAATATTTTATATATATCGTTAAAATAAATAAAATAGAATTACTATGAGACACTTGTAAGAAGAGTATGTTGTGGAAATTTATAGACATAAAATGTTTCAACTAAATGAAAAATACTGTGTTTGTTAATCTCACAGACGCAGAGATCGTACCAAAAAGCGTTTTTGGAATAAACTATTTGCCTACTACCGATTCATGGCTGTTGTTGGCCTGCTGGGGTAGTGCTATCGGTATGATTATTAGGCAGAAAGAAGAAGTAAAGATACATATAAGCATCAAATCTCTCTCTCTCTCTCTCTCTCTCTCTCTCTCTCTCTCTCTCTCTCTCTCTCTCTCTCTCATATATAAGACTGTGAAATATAGATACTACAACCCGATGTGAACAAAATTAACAAACGATCGCCGGATATGTATTGTACATCTCTCTTTTTGTGACTGGCAGCCAAACTATTTCTTTTTGCCAAGCAATACTATGTCAGTCAGAAAGAGAGAGTCCAGACGATTTTGCTAACAATAAGCTCAGCATGAAGCAAACTCTACTTTTATAAAAAAAAAGCCAAGATCTGTACTATTATAATAGCCGTTGATATGTACTATTATTTTAGCAGGAGATCTGTACTATTATATTAGCAGGAGATCTGTTATATTATAATAGCCGGAAATCTGTACTATTATATTAGCAGGAGATCTGTTATATTATAATAGCCGGAGATCTGTACAATTATAATAGCAGGAGATCTGTACTATTATATTAGCAGGAGATCTGTACTATTATATTAGCAGGAGATCTGTTATATTATAATAGCCGGAGATCTGTACTATTATAATAGCAGGAGATCTGTACTATTATATTAGCAGGAGGTCTGTTATATTATAATAGCCGGAGATCTGTACTATTATAATAGCAGGAGATCTGTACTATTATATTAGCTGGAGATCTGTACTATTATAATAGTCGGAGATCTGTACTATTATAATAGCAGGAGATCTGTACTATTATATTAGCAGGAGATCTGTTATATTATAATAGCCGGAGATCTGTACTATTATAATAGCCGGAGATCAGTACTATTATAATAGCAGATCTGTATTATTTTCTTTGTCATTCTGATCCTTGTAAGCATTTCTGTATTTGTGTTTTCCTTTTCTGACTTAAGCTTAGTGATATAGTCCTTTCATTATTCACGTCTATAATACCGCAAGCACACTTACAACTGTCTCAACACTGCTACATTTCTTGCAATGAATGACTTCTTTCATCCTAACTGGATTATACAGGCATGTACTACTTTATCGACATGTATTCGGTCTTATTTTAACTTTTAGTACAAAATGAGGGGGAGGGGTAGGTAAAATTGTATACATTGTTACTATTGAATAAAACTTATGATCCAAAATTTACGCTTTAAAATTTTTGGATAGCTATCATTATCACAGCGTGTATTTGGAATTTCGCTTTTACCTCAATAATAATGGTCGGTGTAATTTAAGAGGCATAACAAAAAACGAGTATTAACAAAGGAAGGCCAAACACTTAAGCTATTCAAATGCCCTCTTTCCTGGATCAATGAGCATACGACATACGTCTACCTGGGTAAATTTTGTCGTTGTTTTCGTTTCTTTAAAAAAAAAGTACGTTTCTAGAACGGCTTTCATTTATTACTACTCATCACACTGTATTACTGGAATATTTGAAATATATTATGTATTCCCTTTTTTTTAAAAAAAAAAACACTCCGATAAAATGAATCTTTGGAAGGGTTAAAATTTTAAAAAATTACCAACACGGTGCCAAGCAGACTTTAAAAAACAGTTTAATAAAATTACAATGATGAAAGAAAAAATATATTTGTAATTAAAAAAGCTTGTGTTTGTTAGTGGTCTAATACACTGCATCAATAAGGTTCATGCGTTTAATTATAAAATTAAACACAAAACTAATATGGCATCTTTAGCATTTCCAGTATTTCTGTGTGTAGCGTTTTTTTTTTTTATCTTTAGCGAAGAAAACAATCAAGTTTGTATTGATATTGAAGCATGCAATATCAAGGTTGAAGCTTCCGTATTCTCTGTGTTCTATGTAACCCATAATGTGTACGTGAGGTCCACGTTCATGCATAGAAGAATATACTCATACAAGCCATGGGTCTTTGCTTGACCGAGCGGTTGTCAAACCCTGGCGCGATTCCCGCTAAGTTTAACCCAAATTTTCAAAGACTTCCATACAACTTCAGTTGTAAATAAAAAAAAAAGCCTGACGTGTCCGTTCCATACATTAACTTCATTCTAATCAATGCAAGACCACGGATCTCCAACCTATCAAATATATATAAACCGCACATCCGCATGGTTTCTCTTTGTCAGGTCTCCGTACCGCCAGCAGTTCACGCCGTAGAAACTATACAACTGTCCCCTAATACAGGGAACCATTTTGACTCCGCAACCTTACGTTAGTCAATCTATGGTTTCCATGCACTTTTCGCCGATATAACTGCACAACATGTGCCCCCATGACGACATAAACAGTATACGCCGAGTCCCTTTTTAGCTATTCCTTTGTGAAATTTGCCGATTTCCTAAAGTAACTACTAACTCTGCAGTCACACCACCAATGTATACTACTAGCTTTAATTGAGGACTATGTTACTCAATGGACATTTATTCCGCATTGGCTTGAATTCACTGCTAGTGAAGCATGATGACATCACGGAAACTCACTAACACTTCACTACTAGTAATTATTTCGGGTTAAGGGTATTTTCATTGTGGTGATTCCAATAATCCCACAAGTAATCACACAAAACTAAGAATTCATTAAAACGGGGCGCTGTAACCAAAGTTATTACAATACCTTAAACACCGAGGGCATGCAAATCTTAGGTGAAGCATGTGTATTTCATCCTCAACGAAAGGAATTCAATATTTACTCTTTCCTTTAAAGCGTTATGTCTTCTATCTCAATTATATTTCCTAATTTAGTATCCAACGTGTGAATGCTTCTGACAAATTCATTTTCGAATAATGAATCGATTTCCCTTAATTGTAACATATTAGTTTTTTAACAAGAGTTTGTGAATGCGATAACATATTTTTTTTTTAAACAAGAATATTGATATTCTAGGATGCTAACTCCGTTGTATGTATCCATCAGCCACTTGTCATATTTCTAGATACATAAGACATAATAGCACTAAAGGGATGAGACAACCTAATACCTTCATTACCAAAATCAGCTGGCCACTAATGTTAATGGATCTTTGTGTTATTGCTCCAATTTTGGAACATATTTCATCCATTTTCATCGGAAATTTATCCAATATCCTTATTTTTTTAAAACCATCTGATTGGTGGAAGTGTCAAACTGACACGCCTATGCAATACTAAATTACTGTCTCATATCATTTTAGAAGGGAGTTACAGATAAGAGCAGTTTCAGTTTCTTAGGAAGGTGTCAATAGCATACCAGTACAAGTCAATAGCATACCAGTACAAGTCAATAGCTTATCAGTACAAGTCAATAGCATACCAGTACAAGTCAATAGGGATCTTATGCTGGCATACATATTTACTACACGCACATCCAATATCAATCTAGGCTGCATTCGGAGGTTCCAAAATGACCAATATAGCTATTACTTTTAGTCCGATTAAATTCACAAGAACTGCATCCATGAATTTGGCAGTACTGTTAAAAGCTAAGCTGATTCTTGTGTGATGCATCCTATTGTCTACAACTGTTGCACTTATTATCTGCGTAGGCTTTTTTAGTGGGATGAATATCTCGAGATATGGATATAAATATCTAAGTTTTAATGTCAAAGATATTGCTTTCAGTTTTTCTCTTAAACATATCAAACTGAGTAATCTAAGAAATGTTGATGTAATATTTAACCTGCTTTATTTATTCACGACCATATGCTGTGAATGCTAATTCTTTAAAGAATTATCTGCGCGTGCGTGCGTATTTGTGTCCGTGTTTGCCCTTTGTGGTTTAGCATATTATTTAGTGCGTCAATTCGTTTTGTTTGGGTTTTTATTGCTTTTTCTCGTGTTCTAGAACTCTACAAATCGTACCATTTCCTTATTTCCTACATTTTAAGTACGATGATATAATGTTTAGAGACAGTGGCGAAAGCTGTTAAGACATGAATTATTTTCTTTTCAGTAAAGCCTTAACTGATAGTGAATGCTTTATTCGTGCACTTGCTAAATTTCGTCGTAACCTATTAATATTTTTTATAAAGAGGAATACAATAAAAGACGTTACATTTCATGTGCCATATACATTCGCCCCAGTGCTAGACATCACTAAAAACTGCCTCACTGCAGACAGACATCGTAGCGATATGACTGAAAAATTATTAAAGCTACGTTAAATAAAATTTCGTCATTCATAGACGGGTCTACGGTTTTTAGATTTGTCATACAAGTATGCCTGCTTAGTGCTACTTTGAAAATACAGACGTTAGCTTATTGTTATTTCAAGGATATATGCTTCTCCATTTTGATTTGCCGAAGCTCCTAATAAGGTAACACTATTTCGATATCTATCTGAGATAAGGTTCTCATTTATTTGACACGCATTAAGAATATTTGAAAGCGTGGGAAAATGGTAAAGCTGTCTAGACTTAATCAATTAAAAGAAGAAAAACTTAACTACATGCAATATTGAGGCGACCTGTCACAGTCAACAAAGCCAATGTGTTATAATTAAATATGGTGTGCTCACTTTACTGAGGTAAATTTTGCCGCATTGAATAAGCGTGTATTTCTCAACCTGTAATTCATAAAACCGAAAATATGGTCCTGTTTTAGACGCTAGTTAGACCAAATACAAAAATGATGGCGTCTCCTTTTCTCCATCTTGTTTCTAGACCTAAACTAAAACTAAATATGGCTGCTCCATGGGTGCGTTATTTTGGTTACATTTGGTCGAAATCAAATATTTAAACAAGAATAACCAATGTCACCAAAACCTTTTTCAGAGCGCCTTCAGTTGCGATCTTGAATTGAGTCAACTGGCCTGTAAAATGTAGAAGCACATGGGAGGAATCGACAAACGTGAATGATGCCGTGTTTGTGCACTATTCGTGAGAGAGAGAGAGAGAGAGAGAGAGAGAGAGAGAGAGAGAGAGAGAGAGAGAGAGAGAGAGAGAGAGAGAGACTGATGTGTATTGACGTGTATTCAATGCTATCATACCTTCCTAGACAGTGTTTCTTTGACATTTTTCAATGCCGTTCGTTATTCCCATTATGGGTTTTGCTAAATATAGTTTTCAGCCTAATGAGGTATATGCTAATACTAAAACGTCTCCTTTCATACATGACAGCTTTGAACTATGAACTATGAACTATGAACTATGTTATGGAGAGCAAGTAATTTGAGGAAACAATCAACACGCTGATAAATTAAGAAAAATTACATTTACCCCGGATGTTCCAGAATATATAAGACGAAATTATATTATCAACAAAGCCAACGTTTAACAAATTCACTCTAGAAAAAGGTGACATAAATTATTGAAATAGTTCTTTGCAATACATGACCAATTACAAAAGGAATACTTCATACAAGTTGGGTAATGTATAATCGTTGAACTCCTTTAAAACATACTATCATGACTGGGATTATGGTCTGTGGTGATGACCATATTCTAATATGATAATAATGAAATGTAACGAAATTTCCTGAACTGCAAATATAATGCTAAAAAGGACGACGATTGCTGGCACGTCTGCTTAAGATCGAAAAATCTTCCTGCTATTTGCTTGTGCAGAAAGGAAGAGAAAAGAATGAGGCATAAAGTCATATGACTAGTCAAGCCATTGTTGGGAAGATTATTGTTTAGAATTAATTGGAATTATTTTAAAGGAAGCAAACGAGACGAACATGTCTAAAGCGATTCTTTTGTTTCTACAACAAAAGCTTTGCTGCTTTTTTATAACCTAAATCTCCTATCACCCCAATAGTTAAAAACAGACAGAGTGTATTGTCGCCTCGTGAAGATGACGCCAATAATTTTGTAAGCCATGTAAGTGCTTAGTTACAAGCATGTAATTTATCATTCTGCTTTATTTATTCATAACGAAACCCTCCCTGACATCCTTCTTAAACCAAAGGCACAGAATACGTGTCTTCATAAGTATTTGGAAGTATACTAATGAGTAACTGAGATTTCGTTGGATTTCATTTCGTGTTTCCCTAAATCTTCTGTGTATCTTTTTCAGTCGTTAATATTGCTTAGTTTTTTTTTTCTTATTTCATCGACACTTCAAAAGTAATTCGCTGTTGACTCAATAAAATGGGATAAATTCAAAGAATCCAATAGGTAGTTTGGAACACGTATTGCAAAGGAAATGTCTACTTATAACAGATTTCAGATTTACACATTCATAGTAAATAACTCATATGCAGGGAATGGTCTTAAATTTTTTAATATTCTCTTTGTTATTTTACCCATATCCAGGGAACGGTCTTAAGCTTCTAAATATTCTCTTTGGTCTTTAACCCATATCCAGGGAACGGTCTTAAGCTTCTAAATATTCTCTTTGGTTTTTAACCCATATACAGGTAAAGTCGTAAGCTTCTAAATATTCTCTTTGGTCTTTAACCCATATCCAGGGAACGGTCTTAAGCTTCTAAATATTCTCTTTGGTCTTTAACCCATATCCAGGGAACGGTCTTAAGCTTCTAAATATTCTCTTTGGTCTTTAACCCATATGCAGGTAACAGTCTTAAGCTTCTAAATATTCTCTTTGGTCTTTAACCCATATACAGGGAACAGTCTTAAGCTTCTAAATATTCTCTTTGGTCTTTAACCCATATCCAGGGAACGGTCTTAAGCTTCTAAATATTCTCTTTGGTCTTTAACCCATATACAGGGAACAGTCTTAAGCTTCTAAATATTCTCTTTGGTCTTTAACCCATATCCAGGGAACGGTCTTAAGCTTCTAAATATTATCTTTGGTCTTTAACCCATATCCAGGGAACGGTCTTAAGCTTCTAAATATTCTCTTTGGTCTTTAACCCATATACAGAGAACGGTCTTAAGCTTCTAAATATTCTCTTTGGTCTTTAACCCATATCCAGGGAACGGTCTTAAGCTTCCAAAGAGAGCTCTGAACTCTTCTTTTTTTTGCAGCAAATCGTGACGTTAGTATCAAGAAAACGTCTGAAAACAGTCCCATCAGCTATAAGTAAAAATCAAAGAAATAAAATGACCACTCCTCAATCTATGACTCTCCGAAACTGATGTCACGACGATACACTACACTGTGCACAGTTGCATATTCAGCTGTAGTGGAAACGAAGTAGATGTTGTTATGGTATACATTTTATTCAGTGGTGCATACACTTCTTTGGTAGAATAAACGAAATCAAGCACTTGAATGTAATAGGAAACATGACAATAATTTTTCATGGGTAACAATTGCTTGGTCATTTAGCGGGCGTGTCGAAGAGGGGACACATTTATTTCAATAGTAAATACCGAGAAAATGAGTCAGTTTGGAGAGGTTATATTTTTACATTCGTTTATGTGTATGATCGTGTTTTCCAGTGTTGAACGCTGGCGGAGGATTGCTCTATATTTTATCACGTGACCGCTGTATTTAAACACCTGACGTTCTTCTGCGAGCTTGATGCATACAAAGTGGCAAAACCTATCCGGTTTCCATCCACGTATGAGTATTCCTTCACCACACTGATCAATATAAACCTAATTGCACACATGTACCTACTAGAAGAAGCTGTGGCTTCATTAAAGGGTCCCATTAACAGAACGTTTTGCATTGATCTACCGAACTACATGTACAGCTTTTTTTTTATCCAATATTGAGTAGAAAAAGTTATGGTTGAAATCATTTTTTTGGCAAAAAGAATTTTCTCATTATCATTTATGAATACCAAATTAATTCTAGATCAAAGTTGAATCGAGGACTTTGGCATTAATTTTTAGTATACCTCAGTTAATCTTATCAATCAGAGAGAACTTTTTTCACATGTTCACACTTTTAACAATATGCAAGCTATGTGCAGTATATAATTCGGAATGATGTGCATGCATTATTATTTCCTTAGCGTCCCAACCACCGTGTTTCAAAATTAAAATGTGTTTTAAATGTTGTTTAAAGCTTATCGTTTAAAGGTAACTTTTGTACGCTCTATTTTAAGAATAAAGAAATTCTTAGTTTATGTTTTGCTATCTGAACGTTGCATCACTATTCACAATATACCATTTTCGATTTCGACTCTCACTTTTTGTTGCGGAAAGTGAGAAACAGTCCTTAATTATTTCTTGTTGCTGGATAAGAAACTTGCACACTCGGATTAAGAATGATCATCAGACGGGTGGCATTTTAATATCCTACAAAGATGCAAACGATGGATTTTATTGATGTTTATTGTTTGTTCACATGACCATAGGAAAAATATCGCTAGGCTATAATTGAAATAATCTAACCCACGCGTCACATTTAAATAATCTCGACCAGGTGACATCCATAAATGAGAGTATATTTTCGACTTGTTGGCTCAAGTGCCAATCATTGAAAACTGGGCGGGGGAGGCTGGTGACCGAGTTTTCATCTCACCTCTGTCCATGTTTGTTCGAGTCTTCGAGGCCAAAGTAGATATGTGAGAAAGCTTGCCAGTAGCTTACCATGAGGCCTTCCCATATGATTCTCCCACCAACGTATTACATACAAGTAAAGTATATCGTGTGCTGAAATAGCGTTATATCCGACAAAACGAAAATCATTCAGAACTGCAATGTACAATAGTTACATATAAGACTGACCAGTTCTGGCTTCAAATATAATCGAAAAACAAGATATTTCTTTTTTTCTTGCAAGCCGTTGTTACAGCGGCTACATAACCCAAATTTTAAACATAGCCTGTGAAGAACGCTACATTTACTGTATGGCGTTAGCCTTCTTCACTATATAATCATATGACCTTTTGAAAATCCCTGAAGCAACACAAAACCATTTACAGATCTAATCGATCTGACATTTTGATCACCTTCAATTGAAGAGTGTTAATATTTTTTTCTTCTTTGCATAAAGTTCTTAGTTATCGTTTCGTTTTACTAAAGTCTCTTTTTGATGCAAGTCATTTTAGAATTTCTTCAACACCTAACATTCTTCATTTAAGGTGAATACCCTTTGAACAAAACCTTCCTTTCATTCTCTCATCTTTTATATTCGCGTGTTTTAATCTATTTGCCAAAAAAAAAAAAAACTAGTCGACCAAGGTTTCATCTGATTTGCGTTTAGTCTCGCTCAACTGATAGAGTATGTTGAGAAGTCTGCGTCTTTGCATTATTGTTTTCATCGAAACCGCCAGCATGTAAAGCATTCGCCACGCAATTGGTGTCAACAATCACCAAAGTCATAAATCTCTCACAAAATGTAACGATATTACAAGACCAGAAACACTTGATTAAAGTAAATAATCGAAGCTTGGAAATGTATGCGTATGCTATAACAATGCTCCCCGCGTAAACAATTCTGTTCCAGGTGTCACTTCCGTTAGGTCACTGTAGGAAATGATTGAACCGTTAACGATTCTGAATGGAGGGTACAAAGGTGTCAATGAAAACATTCCGCTTAACATGCAGATATTGTAAGTGAGTGAACAGGAATGATCACGTGCTTGATAAAAGACCAAGTATAAGTCATCAAAGTATTTTCCTTTACATATAGTCCATTTGTTACTTTGAATTTTTGACGGTAAGATCTAATTTGACAGGTCAAACATTAATACGATTTGGCACAAACTGGTGCCTGAAGAAAAGAAATTGTATACTCTTTTACGAAACGAACCGTATGAAACTCAAATTTTTTTGTATTTCTAAATCATGCATGGAAGACTGTTTTAATATTCACTCTTTTTCTATTAGATTCGAACGTAAGGATTATTTATGTTTGTTTGATTTATCTTCGTTTGTAATCAATTAAAGTGCTACCGATTTGAGCTGATGAATGCAAACAATTGTAATGAATACTCTCAGATGCGCATTTACTGTAAGAAATGCGAATAATATGACAATATGCCATATGATAATGTTATACATAATGGTTATATTATGCCTAATGATACTGTTATACCTAATGATAATGTTATACCTAATGATAATGTTGGACCTAATGACAATGGTATACCTAATGATAATTGCATACTTAATGATAATATTGTACATAATGACAATACTATAACTAAAAATAATTGTATACTAATGATACTGTTGTACCTATGACAATGGTATACCTAATAATTGTATACCCAATGATAATTTTAAACTTAATGATAATGTTGTACCTAATTATAATTTTATTCATAATGATAATGTTATACCTAACAATAATTTCATACCTAATGATAATGTTATACCTAAATGAAAATGTTATGCATAATAATAACGTTATACAAAAATGATAATTGTATACCTAATGATAATGTTATACCTCATGATAATGTTATACACAAGATAAAAACGTTATAAATAGTGTTATGCATAATGATAATGTTATACATAATGTTACTATTATTCCTAATTATAATGTCATACCTAATAAGTATAGTATCTCGCGATAATGTTATGTTGAATCATAATGTTATACACAATGATAGTATTATACCTAATGATAATGTTATACCTAATGATAATCATATGCCAAACTATATTGTACACTATGGTAATAGTATACTTAATGATAATAGATCCAATCTAAAAATTAATTTGTCAGTCTTTTTAATCAAATGTTATGTACAGAATGAAATACAATTTCTCTCATGACAAGAAAAGCAACACCCGAATGTGAATAAACATTTCATTTTGTGGAGCTGTAACACACAGAGTTAGTCGAACGAATCTTTGCATTAAGATCGTGATGAATTTCTCTATAGTGCTGATATTCTGACCCACTGAAATTCCGTTATGTTATGATAGCTTCGGAACAAAGCATTTTCGAATCCGTTATTTAAACTTCGAACATTAATACAAACATTCGAGCCTCCGCCTCTATTAATAAAAAATGTATACATGAACGTACGAACACGTCATGGTGCTCCACCAGAGTTGATTCTTCTCTTGAAATGTTTATATATAAATATGGACAACAGTTGAGGGTTTTTTTGGTTCAAGATTATGTTTTGCTGTTCTTAACTTGCCACTGTAATCGGCGAACCGCTAACTTAATACTAGTAACGTATTTACTATACCACAGACTTAGTCCAACATATGTAATAAACCCCAAATTAACTTAGTCCAACATATGTAATAAACCCCAAATTAACTTAGTCTAACATATGTAATAAACCCCAAATTAACTTAGTCCAACATATGTAATAAACCCAAAATTAACTTAGTCCAACATATGTAATAAACCCCAAATTAACTTAGTCCAACATATGTAATAAACCCCAAATTAACTTAGTCCAACATATGTAATAAACCCCAAATTAACTTAGTCCAACATATGTAATAAAACCCAAATTAACTTAGTCCAACATATGTAATAAACCCCAAATTAAGTCCAAAATACGTACTATATAAAACGATTAGTCTTAGTCTAACATTTGTACTACACTATAAAATTAGTCTTAGTCTAACATTTGTACTACACTATAAAATTAGTCTTAGTCTAACATTTGTACTACACTATAAAATTAGTCTTAGTCTAACATTTGTACTACACTATAAAATTAGTCTTAGTCTAACATTTGTACTACACTATAAAATTAGTCTTAGTCTAACATTTGTACTACACTATAAAATTAGTCCAATATACATTCTTCACCACACGTTTAGTCCAGCATACCTGCTACGCCACAAGCTTAGTCCAACATAAGTACTACACCACGCTTAGTCCAACTATGTACCACACCAGAAGTTAAATACTACACCACATGCGTAGCTTAATATGTATGGTACGCTACACTCTTAGTCCAACATACGTACTACACGACACACATAGAACAACATAAATACCAAACCACACTCTTAGTCCAACATACGTACCACACGACACACATAGAACAACATAAATATCAAACCACACTCTTAGTCCAACATACGTACCACACGACACACATAGAACAACATAAATATCAAACCACACACTTAGTCCAACATACGTACCACACGACACACATAGAACAACATAAATATCAAACCACACTCTTAGTCCAACATACGTACCACACGACACACATAGAACAACATAAATATCAAACCACACACTTAGTCCAACATACGTACCACACGACACACATAGAACAACATAAATACCAAACCACACTCTTAGTCCAACATACGTACCACACGACACACATAGAACAACATAAATACCAAACCACACTCTTAGTCCAACATACGTACCACACGACACACATAGAACAACATAAATACCAAACCACACTCTTAGTCCAACATACGTACCACACGACACACATAGAACAACATAAATACCAAACCACACTCTTAGTCCAACATACGTACCACACGACACACATAGAACAACATAAATATCAAACCACACTCTTAGTCCAACATACGTACCACACGACACACATAGAACAACATAAATACCAAACCACACACTTAGAACAACATAAATATCAAACTACACACTTAGTCCAACAACGTACTACTTTACACGCTTGCTTTAAAATACATGCCACACCATAGACTTAGTCCAAAACACGTAGAGTACAGCATGCATACATCATCAGGCGCTTAGTCCAACTTATGCACTACACCACACGCTTTGTACCACACCCCACGCTTAGTTTAACATGTTCAACAAACGTACTGCACTATACAGTTAGTCCAACACACATACTACACCACACACTAAGTCCAACACATACTACACCACACACTTAGTCCAACATACGTACTACATCATACGCTTCATCAGACAAAAACGTACTAGACCTTACTCTTAGTCCAACATAGGTAATATACCAAACACTAGTCCAAAATACGTACTACACAACACGCTTAGTCCAATATAAGAACTACGCCACATATTTATCCTAACACACATACTACATCACACACTTACTTCAACATACATGCTACACCACACTTTCAGTCTAACATACCTAGAACACCACACGCTTAGTCAAGCATACTACCACACCACATAAGTACTTCATCACACATCTAGTCCATTATACGTAGTACACCACACGCTTAGTCCAGCATACTACCACACCACATAAGTACTTCATCACACATCTAGTCCATTATACGTAGTACGCCACACACTTAATCCAGCATACTTACTACAGCACACGCTTAGTCCAACATACCTACCACGCCACACACTTAGTACAACATACGTACCACACCATACGCTTAGTCCATAATACGTAGTACACCAGAATCTGAATCCATCATGCGTACTACACCACACGCTTAGTCCAACATACGTACCACACCACACACAATATAGTCCAATATACGTATTATACCACACACTTAGTCCAACATAGAAACAACAACACGCGCTTAGTCCAACATCAATAATACACCACACACTAAATGTATACATCGGCATAGGTGTTGTAATTATTAAAAATTTTAAAAAGTTGATATGTTTGAAAATTCTCTTTTGTCAATAAAAGAAATCTTTGGAAATTAATGAAAATGAGAGCATTTAATCGGGTTTAAAGTCCTTGTATATTAATTTTGTATCAGGAACATGCGTGCGTTTCTTTGCGTGAATGGCACACCAATGCGGTAATTCTCGTAATAACATTCATTTGTACAGTCCTTAAATTATATTCATTCTTCGTGAATATGCGAGAAATATTGAAAGTTATTTGACACACTTTTAGTTCGTTTAATATGGATTAGTTGTACCTTCGAATGCTTTTACTTTTTCTCTCTGTCAATCTGTCTCTTTCAAACGAGCAAACGTTACCCATTTGTAATGGATTTCTAAGAGAATTAATTTCCTATCTAGTATTGAAATTTGGACGGAAATGGATTTCATGTTTATCTCAACCATCACAAGTGTTATGCGTTACCTTGTTTAAGATGTTACTCTACCAGAGAGACTTACCATTAATTTCGCAATTAATCTTCCATAAGGTACAAGGTAAAACCTGTAAAAGAACTTTTCGGTTATAAAAGCAGTGTGGCACTTTACGGCTTTTACAGCTTTACAAATTAAAGCACCATAAAAATTGTATCATACAAAAATCAGACCACACATTTGACACAAACATTCACGCTAATACGTCTTGAGTTGTAGACATTCATAAGAAGAGTAAGGTCTATTAACACAAGAGTTCACAAAAATATTTTTTTAGAAGGACAGCTAGATATGCAGGTGTATATATTTTTAGCAGGTTTTGACTGCTGACTAAACTGTTTTAGATGGATGTATTATACATGTTCTTTTACAAATTAAACGTGATAAGCAATAGAACGTTATGACTTAATCTTAAAGTCGTTCTTCATACGTAAGGATATTTTACCCATCCGAATACCACTGCTGATTTCATCCATGTTACAGGTTTCTATGGCATTATATCATTATAAAAAAATATATTTAAAGACGCACGTGACATCTTATATTGGAAAGACGATACTGTCTCCAGTGTCAACAGTCCCGGATTACCCATTAGACAGAGTAGGCAACTGCCTATGGGCCCCGCGACTTTTATGGGCCCCATCAGGGGCCCCCATGAGACCGTGACCGTAGGTCTGGGACCCCAAAAGTTTGACTGCCTATAGGCCTCCACGGTGCTTAATCCGGCGCTGAGTGTCAATTCTTCTGGTGGATATGAAATTGTTCTCACACATTGAAGTCAGGATAATTGAAACGTTCATGATAACATTCATGTTTAAAAAGACGAAAAGTTATGGTCACAACTTAAATGCAAATTGACAAATTTCGTGGTCGTAAATATACTTTTGATATGTGTTTGTTCGCACAAGTGGAAAATAAAGCTTTGATGGAAGTTTCGTCCTTTGTTGTAGCCATTTCATTCATTATTTAAACATCCCCTCATCACTTTTGGCGTTCAGGCGTTCAGGTCAATGCAGATATACATATGTAACAAAGAGTTAGAACTCATAACAGACAAAATAAGACTTCCAAAGAAAATATGAGAAGAAAATATGCATGGCCGTTTCTTAACTTGCACATCCGTTCTTATAAAAAAAATCGAGGGGTAGGGAATAAATATAACAATATAACACTAAAATGACATTTTCGAAAAAGACGTTATTTTCATATTTGGATATTCAAAACGGACTGTCGATGTAAAGGGTTGTACTATGTTTTATACAAGCACGTGAAACCTATATTTTATCTATTTTAGTAGAATTGTTTTAATACAGACAAAGCGGAAAGGTAAATAATACATTAAAATTGTACCAGTCATGACGAAATTTATGATTCATCGCCTTTTCTACAAAAGTCACAAATCAAATTCGCTCAGTGTTCATTGAACTGCCTACAAAAACAAGAACACACGATGATCAAAAAGCAGGTGACCTTTGAAAGTAAGAAAGGAATGGGTAACTGGATTTTACTTACATTACCAAGCTAATATTAGCAGGTCTAAAATCTCATTTTTGTGCCATAATTGTATTATTATACATCAAATTCGGCAAAGAGTTATAGAAAACAAGAGACTGAAGCATCACAATTCTCATCCCTTCAATTTATAATGAATACTAGTATATATATATATATATATATATATATATATATATATATATATATATATATATATATATATATATATATATATATATATATATATATATATATATATAGTATATCTGGTAATAAGTGGCCGTTCTCTTCACCCCACTCCCACCCCGTTTAAATATTTACAAAAATATTTCATCTATGCAGCCTCAGTAAGGAGCTCAAGAAAGTATGTATGTATGTATGTATGTATGTATGTATGTATGTATGTATGTATGTATGTATGTATGTATGTATGTATGCATGCATGTATGTATGTATGTATGTATATATGTTTGTATTCGATTTAAAGAGCAATGGTAACTTTGTGAAATACTGTACATCTACAGTATAGTATTCGTTTAAAAATGACAAATACATAAATTTGATAGATGTGATTGTCTTCAATTGGCTTCTAAGTGTGTCCCTTCCTGACTCATTAAATCATGTAACATCATGGAATATCTGCGTACGTATCAATTCAAGTAGCATTATGGGATTTTTGCGTATGTGTCAATTCAAGTAACATTATGGGATATCTGTGTATGTGTCAATTCAAGTAGCATTATGGGATATCTGCGTATGTGTCAATTCAAGCAACATTATGGAATATCTGCGTATGTTTCAATTCAAATAGCATTATGGGATATCTGCGTATGTATCAATTCAAGTAACATCATGGGATATCTGCGTATGTATCAATTCAAGTAGCATTATGGGATATCTGTGTATGTGTCAATTCAAGTAACATTAGGGGATATCTGCGTATGTGTCAATTCAAGTAACATTAGGGGATATCTGCGTATGTGTCAATTCAAGTAGCATTATGGGATATCTGCGTATGTGTCAATTCAAGTAACATTAGGGGATATCTGCGTATGTTTCAATTCAAATAGCATTATGGGATATCTGCGTATGTATCAATTCAAGTAGCATTATGGGATATCTGTGTATGTGTCAATTCAAGTAACATTAGGGGATATCTGCGTATGTGTCAAGTCAAGAAATATTATGGGATATCTGCGTATGTATCAATTCAAGCAACATTATGGAATATCTGCGTATGTGTCAATTCAAGTAGCATTATGGGATATCTGCGTATTCTAATATACTTACTTTAGGCCTTAGCATGCGCTTTGTCTTTCTGATTAACACTAACTGCATGTCGTAAATCTTTTCCAGTCATATCGTCCCACTTTCAGAAACAAATAGCTAATGCTAAATACAATTTCCCAGCAACCAAATAGAGACGGATTTAGCTCTTACTAGCACTTGATTCATATAAATCTTTGTCGCAGTTGATTTGCGAGTTTCGCGGATTTGGTTTTCGGCGCGTGTCTCCTGTAGCGATTAAAGATCGTGTTTCGAATGACAGATTGTGACCTTGAAGGTCGTTGTCATCCATTGTTTCGTAGATACTTTCTTTGCTGACATTTTTAATTTAGATCACGTGATAGGTTCATAACCGTTAATCTGATAGCCGAAAATCCGATAGTTATATTCTAATGGTTTCAGGTAAACAGATACAAGTATGTGAATGTAAAGAAACAGCACCCAAAAGAAAATATTTTGTGGCAGAAGACTTTACAAAACTCTTGATAATGCACATAACACACTCAGGGGTTCAGAGTAACAGAGTGTTATAAAGCGCTCTTCGTTACAGATCACTGCCATGCCATCTCACCTCTTTCTGCGTGGGTTCGAGTCTTAGATTCAGCCAATGTGAGCATCTGAGAAAGCTTGCCAGTAGCTTCTCGTGGGTCGGTGATTCCCCAGGTTCTTCCATTAATAGTAGCCGCCATGTATAGCAAGTATATCGTGTGCGGAAAAATGGTGATAAACCACACATCAACAACAACAACAACAACAACAACAACATAAAACACTCTATAATATCAATCTTACACCTGTAAGTTAGTATAATTGTAATGTTTCCCAAGAGTATGAATCGTTTGGCAGTTTTATGACTTCATGTGGGTAAGAAGAAATGGAGTTTCAAATGTAAATACTTCTCCTAGCATATTACGAATCGGGTATTCTTACATCTATATATAGTTTCAGATGACAGGAGACCAGTTGAAAACAATAGTAATTTCAATTTGCTGTCTTAAAATATTCAAAAACTCAGGACCGGATTTTGGCATAAGCTAAAAAGGGTAGAGCTTAGTGCCTCACAGTCTGAAGGGGCCTCTCATAATTTAAGAACGTTTTTAGAGCCTTATTTTTTGTTAACACTTACCAAATAAGGCCTCTTCAGCTTCCCATAGCTCAGAACCTCGCCATTACTAAATCGAATCCTTTTTTATGAAGGGTAATATTTGTATGAGAGATGATTGAGAGCAAGAAATAGAAGCTAAAGAGAACTATTCTTTCCATGTAATGTTTCATATTCGACTAATCTAGGTTGAAGGAAGGATAGGCGGAATTAATATCATCGTATTCTCTTTGTTTTAGAAGACGATGAGGTTACACAGGCATTGATCAATAACAGCTTGAGATACGTTACCTCTGTCAACACAGTGTATACTTTCAACGACCGTACAGAGAAATCATTGTAGGGTCCATTCAGGTGATCTTCGGATTTTCTCTAATACTGTATCTAAACCATCTTCCATAAAATGAGTGTGGTCAGTCATGTCCACAAAGTAGACAAAAATTTAAGTCATATTCTCTTTAAAGACCCCACACAAAAATTACTGACTGTAAGAAATCATGGACAACTGAATTTACTTTTTTATATGTGACCATGTGGTACCAATTTTCCTGATATATTTTGGCTGCTAGTCAGGAATTTAAAGACCCAACCAAACATTTTCGTTCTGTAGACATTGGCATTTGGGAAAGAATCAGTTTAACGAAAATACGAAAACTCATAGATGAAAATACATTATTTTTGGAATTCTAAAATTGAGTATGAAATGAATTAAAAGCCAAAAAGTAACTTCAGAACACAATCCTTTATTCAACTGCATAAGGAGAGTAGCACGTGTGTAAGTATACACGATTTAATTTGTTAAAAAAAATTTTCATATAATGCAATTTTAATGTCATAGCTCAAAGTTGAATCAATCTGATGGAAATTTCATACACTGATTTTATTACAACGCATATGCGTAACGTTTCTAATGCTGATTAAGAGTAGCAGTTCCTTTTACATTGCAAAAACATATTCGGATCTTTCCTCTTCTATTTTAAGTTTAGTGCATTCAGTATAAGTGCTAAAAACTGATATTTCATGAAAATATCAGTCAAATGCACTTCAAATCCACCAAGAGTGCTGTATCTTTATTAGGACTCCACGAATCGAAAAGGCGGTGATGAACACTTTTTATTATTGTTATTTTCTTTGCAATTCTACAACATTGATGGTTTTCTGTATATAATTATGTTCCCGTCTAAACGATGTTTTGTATTTTTTGTTTGTTTTGTTTTGCATTGTAATTCCCACGATCTTTGCGGAATTCAAGGGGGATCGTCACTTTTATAAACTCCACGGTTATTCGACGATCAGCGGATGCGCATGGATCTTTATAAAACCAGTCGGTATAACTTGTGCGGTGTTCAAACTGACATACTTCGATATAATGTATTGATTGGATATATCATGATTCATGATACGAATACCCATATACAAGTCATTCTCATTTTCACCTTATCTAGCACAAGTCTCAACGTCCTGCATAATTTATTGCAGTGTCAGCGTCCTGTATAATTCATTGGTGTCTCAACGTCCTATATAATTCATTGGTGTCTCAACGTCCTATATAATTCATTGGTATCTCAACGTCCTATATAATTCATTGGTGTCTCAACGTCCTGTATAATTCATTGGTGTCTCAACGTCCTATATAATTCATTGGTGTCTCAACGTCCTGTATAATGCATTGGTATAGAGTTAAGTACAAATGACAAGTTTATACAACCCGAGTAGATTTGCTTAAAGTGCTGCGATTTTTGCACACTTCTCTATATTATGTCGCTCTATAAATTCGCCAAAATACTTTGGACATATTTCTTATAAAAGCATCATAATATCTAAATAAGATTGATTATATAAATTGTTTCCAAGATAGTATGGAAAATGTTCATATGTGTGAAGCATAATATAGCGTTTAAAATTGCACACAAGTTTATTATACAGAGTTTTATCTCCCTTTACTATATTGTACACGTGGCGGCGTATCATCTAATGAAAACTCGGCTCTGACAGAAGTCATGTAATGAAACAACCTTTAATAATGTGTAGTAATGAAAACCAGTGTAGTATTCATTTCCAAAAAGTAGCCTTTCTCAAAACACTTGATGCTTATATTTAAATTTGGTACCGTGAAGGTATAACCTAAACGTTGCAACAGAGTGTATTTGTTTCCTTTGAACATGTTTTGATAAGACGTTCGGAAAGTCCTATCAATTTTATGCTTTCAAATTATTAAATATATATATCGATTTTATCTGAACAGTAATAAAGCAAAGATAACTAATATGACGAATATCATTGAACGAAAATGAATCTTAGAATGTGAAAAATCTATCTTGTGAAAATGAAATATTTTGAACATTACTTATTTATTTTAGCATATTTCCAAACGTTACTATTTATCAAGCGTCTAATTTGTACTAAACTGTCCAGAAAACAAAACTCAAGCAATAAAAAGACTCAGACGTGTGAATCTTCAAACGCAATCCTTCGGAACATCGAGCAGCAATCAAAATCATCACGTGACCTCGTTATCGGAATCCATACTTCTATGTAACAGCAAACAAAACACAAACTTCGAAAACAAAGCATTGACGCGTATAAATCAACCGATAGCGACGAAGACTCGGTATACAAGTTATAATCACTACCATAGTATTTACCTCGAAAAATGACTGCAGTACATTATGGAATAAATTTCCAATGTATGCAACAAAATCTTGGCACCGGTTTCTGATCCAAAGTTAACCTTTATTTTATGACATGTCTTCATGCAAATATTTGAAACAAAGCTAATTTCCGAATAGTCAAAAAGTTATTTCAATTACACGAGACCACACAAGGTAAGCCCTTCCAATGACACCAAGTCACAGTTAATGACGTTTGTTTGTTTGTTTGTTTTTTATGGTTTAACGCCATTTTTCAGCACAATATATAGGCTATACATGGCGGCCAGTATTAGTGGTGGAGGAAGAAACCGGAAAAACCCCAGAAAGAACCACCGACCCACGAGAAGCTACTGGCAAGCTTTCTCACTTAACTACATTAGCCGAATCTTAGACTCGAACCCACGCAGACAGAGGTGAGATGGCAGTGGTCCGTAACGGACAGCGCTTTAGACCACTCGGCCACTCGGGGCCCCTCAGTTAATGACGTCACTTCAGTGGAATACGATGAATTATTGCAAATCACGTGGCGTGTCATCTAATGAAAAATCGACACTGATATAAATCGTGTAATGAAACAACCGTTAATAATTTTTTAGACATGAAAGCCATCCCAGTATTCTTAACTAAACAGAGATAAAAGAACGAAGAAAAGACAGTCTGATGTTACCGATCAGGCTAACAATATCACCGATATTGATGTATATCAGGGTCATTGGACTGCTTTTAACATCAGCAAGCGCCCAGGTGAAAAACACGGCAGGCCCCAGTATAATAACAAATTGTATACGGTAGTTACATTCGCATTGAATTTCAGATGTGAATATAATTGGGTGTATTATTTCTTCTGCAACGTCACTCATTACAATACACGTGAATTCATAATTAAAACTGCTGAGCCGTGTAACGTATGAGCAGTATATATATTATGTCACTGATATATTGTTTATAACCGAAAACAACTTCTTGTTTCTGCTTTCCCACGCTCCCCTTATGACCTCTGCTCTAATACATTTAACTTATGAGTTATCTGAAAAATTTCTGAACAGGTAAATGTATTGGTACAGGTATTACCTGGTCCAAAAAAGGCGGAGTTTTCCCACGTTCTTCAGCTGTTCATGGCACGTGTGGCTCATTAGCATAACAACATACGTAATGCCACGAGCGGATCATACATGCTCACACAACTTTCATTGGATTATAATGCATAAATTCAGTTTACTCAGCCAATGAAAGAACATCAAGTTCCATCAAACTCATAATGTAATGTAAGAGTGACAAGCCACAACGTGTTCGAGCGAAATGGATAACGTACCTAGCTAGATAAAATAATGTGTCACCAAATACCATAGCGTACCGATAGAGACAGCACACGCGTATGTTAGAGCTATACACAGGTTGCGGAAGTGTGGCAGTCTCGTACCATATTCTAGAAGAATTTTCACAACAGTTTGAGCTATTATGCATACTGACAAGGTTTCAACGACAGGCAGTGATGGGAGCCGAAAGGTATGTGTCAAGTTGTTTAATTTATCACGTTCATCATGAACTTGATGTGATTTTATTTCTAGTGGAATGTTTTAATATATATCGACACATGTTGGGATTTTACTTTGTCACAAAATAATAGTTCCAACAATTCTGTTTCAGTCTTTCAATATTCAATAATGCATATGAAACGAATTTTGTAACAATTTAATCTAATAATTTAGAATTTGTTCCATAGGAATATTTTCCCTAATTCTGTGTCGCCGCTTGTTCCCAGTGCTGTGATGTTATGCAGACTTTCGTTTTGGTTCATGTACGTTCGAAAAGTATGTATAGCTTCAGAAACCTCAGTTGAAAACTTAGATTTGACTTAAACTAAAAATTATTTTCTCTTTTCATGTCTGCTAATTTTAGAGCTCGAAGCCTATTATGGAGAAGCGGAGACGAGCAAGAATTAATTCTAGTCTGGCCGAGCTCAAGGATATGTTAATGGATGTCATGAAAGCAGAGGTAAAGACCTTAAAATATAACATAATCAACAGAATGCGTTTAATCTATATTTTTTCTTTATAAGTATGTATGTATGTATGTATGTATGTATGTATGTATGTATGTATGTATGTATGTATGCATGCATGCATGTATGTATGTATGTATGTATGTATGTATGTATGTATGTATGTATGTATGTGTGTATGTATGTGTGTATGTATGTATGTGTTTGTGTGTGTGTGTATGTATGTATGTATATATGTATGTATGTGG
Source organism: Unio delphinus (assembly GCA_029339505.1). NCBI lineage: Eukaryota > Metazoa > Mollusca > Bivalvia > Unionida > Unionidae > Unio > Unio delphinus. The sequence continues at coordinate 4,674,931 of JAQISU010000084.1, read as the reverse complement.
GGGTCTTTGGCATGTAACGGCCTCGTTCATTATTCAGTGTTTAAATCGCAAATTTGATACATCCGAAAGAACTCTGCCTGCTACATAAAATGCACGCGCGCGTGTGTGTGTGTTTACAGATCGTCATGATATCAGTGATTATGACTGATCATTCTTACAAGAAATATATTTTTAAGTATTAATTTATTAAACTATTCCAATCAACGAATGTGATATTGATATACTGAAATTAGTGTGTATCGTTCGAGCGCTTGGCCTTATAGTATTACCTAAAGATCACGTACACTCGATAGGTATATTTGATGTGCATGTCCATGTGGGGCTTGTATTTGACTCTGCATTCAGTCGCAGAATTGGTAAATTTAGATAATGGCATCCCGTGATTGACTAAATCTTCCAATTAGGAATGGTCAAACACGATTTTCTAAAAACTTACCACATGGTCAAGGAAACGAAACAAAAACAACAAAATGCAAATCAAATAGTGCAATCAACAAAAGCACAGGTATCGACAGGTAGACGAGACGGGTGTTAACAAGTTGGGGTGATTGCCAGTAACTGCTGATCACGCATGCGTATCACGATATACACAATCCAGCGAAATGAGCATAGTGACGTACACCACAGGGAACGGCCCAGCGACAATTAACTCGTTAGCAAAATAAATTGTAGATTAAGGCGTCTATCAGATGTTTTCAACCTAAGACATATACATAATAATATTTAATAAAAACGTAATGTCTACCTAGTCAAAATACAACCTAGCATCTGAAAAAGTGAATGCTTATAATACGTGGAATTCTCTATATCAGAGAGTGTAATCAATATATATATATATATATATATATATATATATATATATATATTTCATTTACCATGGCTAGTTCTTAAAGTATATGATCCTGAGTTACACCAAGTCCCGGCTGTGGCACTACATGACCCAACAATATAAATTTAAGTACAATGTTTTCCTTCCACGAATGTTCCACTTTAAAATCGATGGATGAAGACCTGTTCAATCTCTGACAGGATTTTTTAAACCCCAATTTAGGTATCTACATGAGTTTTAAAACGTCTCTAACCAGTATATGATGCAACAACTAGGAAGAACGCGGGTGCCAAATGAAATTTTATCAAATTTGTAAATCAGACACAACGAATTTTTACTCAAGAAAACATGATAATTGCCTGCTATTATAAATTCATAATTACAAGGGGTAGGGGGTATGCACTAAGCAAACCAAACACCAGTTATATATATTAAAAGTCATAATTATACAATTTTGTTACGATAAGAGGTAAGGATATAGATATGTAAAGCTAATATATATATATATATATATATATATATATATATATATATATATATATATATATATATATATATATATATATATATATATATATATATATATATATATATTTCTCTGTCAACGTTCCACAGGTAAAATTAGTAGAACTATGTATCGGATTCGTATCCAGTCGTCGATAACGATAAGAGACCAAATGTGCAATATTTCCAAAGTAAATACTTCAAGGAGTTACCCCAAGTTTTTTTTTGTGTCAGTTAAAAAGAAAACTCCATCCACCTTGAAATATAGTTTTCTCCTTCCTTGGTTCTTTCTTTCTTTATAACACGTGTGAAAACATAATCATTCTCATTCATTAGTATTGATTTAGAGGTCTAACTTTAGTTTCAGACTGGCACTAAAATACTTTATTATGATGCATTTACGAGAATTTTGATACCAAGCGAAATAGTCTCATTTATAATAAACTAAATGCAAAGCGTATATATCGTACTTAGAGAAAACAGTTATGTATATGTTATAATAAATGTTATGAACAGAAGTTGGTCATGTAAAATGGTTAGAAAACCATGAACTGTAATGTGTATACTTTCTTTAAAGTACAAATTGGTGTTCGTCCTTCGATCGCGAGGATGATCATGACATCTCCAGCTGGTGTGGATTCTGTGAATATGTGAGTTTTTTTATCAGGCCTGTTTGTACTCTGAACTGTATATGGCAATCATGACAGGAGATCCCATTAGATTTTGCTTGATCAACAGAGGACGTGCTGAAGTTCTGAGATTACGATGCTCGTGCTTCTGCACGGCCTATGCAATTGTTCTCATTTTCAAGTCAATTGGTTCAGCATGGTTTAGACAGGATCAGGCGGAGAGATCCTGTGCCGAGATCTTTCCAAGAGTCGGGGTAAATTTTGTAAGTGTTGTAAAGATGACTTGGGAAATCTTTGAAGCGATACTTCTTTCCATCCGGAGAACGTCTTTCTTCAATTCGTCGCTGAAGAACTTATTTAGTAGATGCTTTTGTGATACCCTGGTAACGTGGCCTGTCCATTTTAACTGTGATTTCATCAGCAAACTGTGGATGCTTGGAATGCCTGTCTGTATGAGAATTTCAGTGCTTGAGTCCCTTTCTGGCCATCTTATCCATATCAATTTCCTCAAGAATCGTGAAAATGATTCGGCTACTTGGCATGGTAAAAAAATAGGAGATCACAAACAGTAACTTCCCGTAACTTTGTCTTCGGGTGCAGTCCCCTCAGACTAAAGAGCTTGCCGTTTTCCGGTATCTGATGTCGATCCCAGTGTCATAATTACTGAATGCCTCAGGAAGAATAATGAAATGTATCATACTGAAGACAGTTACATAGCCTTGCTTGACGACAATGGTAGGTATAGAACATGAAAATTGAAATACCCGATTTTGTAAGTAAATCAAGCTATTTTTCAATTGAGATGCTTCCAAGAATGAAAAAAATTAAGTCTCAACTGTCTCTGTGATGCAGCATGGCGTACTTTTGTGACATGAAAGGAGTGGGGGGTTGACAATTCTCAAAATGCAATTTTGTCAGTTTTTAGAAAAACCTGGTCCTACTTAATTTCATGAAAATGAACATAGTCTACAACTCTGGATTGTGCCAGAAAACATGTGTATAGCTTCAGTTTTAATTAGGACAAACAATGAAAGCTATACCAAATCACACGTGTCGTCAGCCTGCTGAGGAATGTATGTACTCATTATTTTGAATAGAGCTTTCTGGGGCTAAATTCATAGATGTAATCTTGCCTTTACACCGTTTATTTAAACAAGTTTGATACATACATTTTAAGAGAAGACATAAACACTATTTTTGCTTATCTGAATGAAAATCAATATATATATATATATATATATATATATATATATATATATATATATATATATATATATGTATGTATATATATATATATATATATATATATATATATATATATATATATATATATATATATATATATATATATATATATATATATATATTAATTAACTCCTAGAAGTTGTTAAATCTAGTTTTGTACACTAATGCCGTTGACCGACAATGGGGTCAATGCGCTGAATATTTGAGGGATAATTTGGCCTGCGCACCGGTCAATGCAGATATGGCTGAAACCACCAGTTATGACTCCTGATTTGAGACTTCGTACGGTAAATAGAGATTACTCAGAATTATGAAATATACATGGATATATTCCAAATTGTTGGAATCTTAAGACCTACCGTGTTTATTGGCATTACCTCCTCTAAATGTACGAAACTAAAACTTTCAAAATTTTCAACACTTCGAAAAAATACTATTTTTTTCTTCCATGGGCCGCTTAGTTCAATAAACAAGTATCCGGATATGTATTCTGTTGGGTTCCAATGATTTTACATTCAAACGATCCAATTTTATCTCGCAATATGCCGTAACAGCAGACCACTGTTCTGGAACCTAAGCAGCATCAAAAAACGGGAAGCCAGAAGTGGGTTATTTCTGCTGTCAGTCCTATACCTAACAATGGTAACCTGAAAGGGTTCAGATGACTCGCCGTCCTCCACGTCATGAATTGCCAAAGCATCACGATTAATTTCTCTAGACAACCAAATTTTGCCACGATCTTCCGAAGGTCTCCATGGCTGACTGTGTCAAATGTTTTTCTTAGGTGGATGAATGTCGCGTGCAAGTTCGGGTTCTGTTCTGCAAACACCATGTCTGTGGTCCTTCATCCTTTCCTGAAACCACACTGACTCTCAGGATGTAGCCTGTAATATATGTGATTCAAAAAGCGATAAAGCAGAATTCTGGCGATAATTTGGCCTGCTATTGTTCGCAAAGAGATGCCCTGAAAGTTGTGGCAGGATAATTTTCTGCATTTCATATTGTATAAGTGGACGATGTGTTCATCCGTGTGCTCCTGGGTTATAGTTGAGTCCAGCTTGATTAGAGGATTTCACCCAGATTATGTGCCCAGGATTACGAATAAAACTGAATCTCGACATCTGCTACATAACTGGAAAAAATACTTATATATATATATATATATATATATATATATATATATAGAGAGAGAGAGAGAGAGAGAGAGAGAGAGAGAGAGAGAATCTTTAATTTTGGCTGTTGAAAGCAATAATGTTAATGATGTTCGCTTCTTCCAGATTCAAAAAGAAAGATAACCTCGAATAACCCCAATACCTAAATCGCTTTCAAAGACATGCCCGAAATTTCAAGAATAGACGTTGCAGAAACGCTATTATCTAAGAAGAAAAAATATCTCTAGGGTGGAATGAACTATCAATGAGTAAGGTTGAAGCATCGGGTATACATGTATCTTCACTTCGTGCTGTTATATACAAATTAAATATTCAGTAGTTTCACATTTCGTTCATGTTTTGATGGTCTTAAATGATGGAATGTTACATTAGACCAACGACATTATTTTTGTTTTCAATTTATTATCAAGGTGAATAACAGTATACATTTGTTCATTTACGCCAGAGTTCATTTTCACCGTTTTTTAAAGTTATACCCAAACATGATTTGTTTGTTTTTCAGAAGCAGGTAATATACATTTACATAAGTAATTAAATTGCCAAAGTACAGCATAAAGACCGTAAGATAATTTGTTGTGGCATGTTTGCAGTCTGTTCCTATTAAAATCCATGGACGTAACATTCTGTCTTGTTAAATTTAGAAAGAAAAAAATGCATTTCTTTCTTTTTTCGTAAGTCTCTACGCGTTTTTTTCGCAGGAAGTCAATTGTCTTAATAATGTATGAAAACTTTTGTGGCACCTAATTTCGTTATGCATATATAATTCAGTTGCTTATAACTAGTCACATTAATCTGGTATGTAATTCGTCTTTCCTCGGGAGATCGGCAACATGGAGCCAGTTTTGCTACTTTCCCACGCTTTCGTGTGTACCTACTGAGTCCCATACGTCTGAATATTCTATCTTATCTAGATCTGTACTCTTATCTACCTTTTGGTTTTACGTTGCAGGGAGCGTGTCACAATAAAATGGAGAAGGCGGACATACTTGAAATGACAGTGAGGCACCTTCGGCATCTTCAAAACCAGCAATACACAGGTATATATGACCCGGGTGTATTACACGCTGTATAAACAACTTAAAAGACACTGCACTCATCCGTGGATAACTTAATATTTTCCACTGTCGGATTTATATCGATCGTATTCAGCTATTATTTCCAGAATATAATTCAACATTTCTGAAACATTGAAAAATTCGCATTCTTTAATCTTTCTATTGACTAAAAAGTAACAACTAAATTTGTGATTTTTTTTTAAATGAAATAATCTTTAGGATAATATAAGGACAAGAAAGTTATATTGCAGTTAGTAATATGTTTGCACCTATGTAGGTAAGATCGTCAAACAAGAGACATGGTAGTTAATGAAACGGTAAATGCCGCTATCAGATATAAGAAAGTAACACAATTAAAATCTCGCGTTATTCTTTGTGGCTTTGAAGTGAACGATAGCGAAAAAAAAACAATCCAACGGACTACAGAAACTAACTGAATGAACACTCCAACTGTTTAGAAAGACTAACTGCAATAAAACCAATAAATAAATAAATAAATAAATAAATAAATAAATAAATAAATAAATAAATATGGTTATCAACTGATATTACTATTATTCAGCATTCATCAATGTTGAATGTTGTATCCTGTGTTATTTTTTTATCTATAGAATATGTACAATGCAAATCGTAAGGATCATCGAAACAAATACGTACAGTAGATGTTATTTGGTACCTTGCTTTTCCAAAAATAGATTCACATTTAAAATATACATTTGAAAAATATATAAATTTGTAATATTCTTTTCTAGGCCCAGTACCATCAGATATCAGTAGCAAGTACAGAATGGGATTTACCGAATGCGCCAATGAGATCAGACGTTTGTTGGAATCAATAGAAACAGTTGATGTTGAGGCTAAGACACGCGTCATACAACATCTCGCGAATTGTGTTTGCAAAATAGTACCACCTGATAATTCTGGAAGTCACTCGTCAACTCCATTTTCTTCTGCAAAAGTGTCCCAATTTGTTGAAATTCGGGGATCAAAGGTAATAAATTCATCTCCAAACTCGTCCACTCCCGACATCTCGACCTCTCAGGCCACCTACTCCAGCCAGAAACCCATAAAGATCGCGACTTCAACAGCTGTAAACCAAATCGATAACGAGACCACCACGACATCCGGTAAGGATAATGGTAACAAGGAATTAATGGAGGTAAATAGCAATTCACCAGACATGGTAACCACGACAACAATAGCAAGCCAACCTATAATTATACGGATGCCACATAACTCGTCACTTAATTTTGAATCATGCGCGTCGGCTGTAGAGAACACGTCCTCTTCGTCTTCTGTTTTCAGTGCTGCTACGTCTTTTGTGAGTGGAAATGTGCCCAGTGCTTTTCAACTACTTCCAACTGGACTAGCATCTGGAAATTTTGCTTTTATTATTCCAACAAGTGTAGTAACCGCTGGACAGTTACAGGGTTATGTGCTGCCTGTTTACACACAGTCAGCAGGACCATCCCCAGTAACATTCGTAGCTCAAGGAAAATCTAACGCAGGAGAATATGTACAGGGAACATGTCATTCATCAGGGGTACCTTTCATTTTAGAACAGAAGTCTCCCGAAAACCATGCCAATCCAATTCAAAATGTTTCGGCGTTGGGATCTAGCAATGTCTATGTATTTCCGTTCACAAAAAATTCAGTTCCGCAATCAATTTCAATAAACGTGGAAGATAATCTGCCTAGGACGCAAACCCAGCAGATAGTTCCATCTATTTCCAATTCACCTCAGTCTTTTCTACACTTTCCGCCATTCTCTTCTGCGTACGAACAACAACAGCAGCAATCGACACAAAATATGTGGCGGCCATGGTGACTGTTGTCCTTGAAATTAATAACGGTTTCGTGCCATGCTTCTAACATAACTGTGATAATACATTCTGTTTTTCAGACATGTACCTAATATATGAGAATTACATTACTAAATCGTTTTATGGTTTCTAATTTATAGAAGGTTACAAGATTTATTTTTGCTCTATGATGGATATATCATTTATAAATTGATTTACGATTATTGTAAATAATATTTAACGTTTTTGTATAATTAGGCTTTTTCAAGTGTTTTCTTCATAATGCATATATTTCTCTGAAACAATGTTAACGGTGACTAATTGTGGTTTGTTGCTATATAAGCTGTATACATGAAGTTATGGAACGTATTTTTTGCTTTGTTATTTGAGGGGGGGGGGATTGGGGGGGGGGGTGAATGGGGCAGATTTGTTTACTTCAGAATAAATAAGTAAATAACTTGGTTTAGTATCTGACCTTCCATATAATATATAGAAGCAAGCAATTGTTACTACGATAGAAAAAGTCCCGATAAAGTCTACCTTTAAGTTGCTAATAAATTTTAAAAGGAAACATTTACAGTGATAAAAACACAAAGTAGCAAGGATGATTCGCTGATCTGATTTATTACCGAAAAGATAAAAGAAAAATCCGCAATATCGTTTCTTTCTCTATTTCGCGCTTTTTGTGATAAAATGCAGTTTGATTTATCATACACACGCAATGTGTTTTTGTTTCTTACGGAAGTTACCTATACTAGTTTTCACATTGTTCACCACAACACTCAAACGCACAGAAACGTGCTTTATTCATAAATTGAACACAATCATAATTTCAACCTTTAAATCTGGGCAACATTCGCATTTAACCCATAATGCAATGCGATAGAGCTCAAAAGGCAATACCGTATACGTAATTATAAACGCTTGTAAATCTTTAATAAGAATCAAAATGTTATCTTATTTTGTAGTTTTGAAACAGAAAGAAAAATGATAACGTCTAAATCACAATTTGTTTCGTCGTTCATTGGTCTTATTACATGTAGACGCGAAAAGAAAAATATACATATAAATATATGTGTGTGTGTGGTTTTGTGCGTGTCTTTTACAAACACACACGTATGTGTTCCGATACACGCTTTTTCGGATGTGGTTTCATCTGAGACTGATGGTAAGTCTTCCAAAATTATCATTTGTAAGGTACTATGAATGCAACTTATTAAGCGTGCCTCGCAAGCACTGCTTTGAACCTATTCTAAGTGAGATTTCACGTCTGGCAGAACTAGCAAAAATTTTGCAAACTTAGCTGAATATAACAATTGCCAAGAATACATTACCTTATGCAAGAGCTCCTTTGAACTTTTCAGCGGGTAGGTCACATACTTCATTCCAAATGATTTCCGGTTGAAAAACCGCCACGCCTTGGTATTGTAGACATTACGTTCTTTGCCAAGGTTTAGGCCCTATAAACATGGACACGTATATGTGATCTTTAACTTGAGAGTAGAGAAAAGGCAACGCCATCTTAAAGACTAAAGAGGTAATAAACGTTTGCAGATAGTCCTCTAACCGAAACCGTATAGCCCAGTGTTAAATTGTATAGCCCACTGATAATCCATGTAGCCCACTGATAAACCATGTAGCCCAGCGATAATCCGTATAGCCCAGAGATAAACCATATAGTCCAGTTATAAAGCGTATAGATTAGTGATAAACTCTGTATCCCAGTGATAAACCGTGTATGCACCAGTTATAAGCCGTATGGATCAGTGATAAACCATGTAGGCACCAGTCATAAGCCGTATGAATCAGGGATAAACCATGTAACACAGTGATAAACCGTGTAGGCACCAGTCATAAGCCATATGGATCCGGGGGGGGGGATAAACCATGTAACACAGTGATAAACCGTGTAGGCACCAGTCATAAGCCGTATGGATTAGGGATAAACCATGTAACACAGTGATAAACCGTATATCTCCGCAATAAACCTTGTAGCCCAGTAATAAAACAATAACCAATATTAAACCGTGTAGCATTGATAAACAGTATAACCCAGTGATAAACAGTATAACCCAGTGATAAACAGCAAAATTTGCTTATTTTACAAAGCGAACACAAATAAGCAACATAAATGCATCCTGGATTTGTTTGTATGAATATCTATTGAAGTTTCAATGTTGTCTTAAACGGAACATTATTTAATTTAGCTGCTGACACCAACTTGACACCTCAGTGTCAAAGATTCGATCGGAATACATCACGTGCAATGTATCAGATTTTACCGGAATTTTAAACAGCTATTAAAACAAAAAATAATAATTATTTCTTGATTACAGGATATATATATATATATATATATATATATATATATATATATATATATATATATATATATATATATATATATAAAATAGTAAGAAATCACAATAACTTAAAAGTAAACTAAATTAAATACCTCCATCGTTCTTTCAAATATGCCCAAACTCTAGAATAAAGATAAACAGTTGGGACTAGTTCAAACACTTATAATCTAATAAGAAAAAACATTGTAGCAACTTGAATATAATTATATATATATATATATATATATATATATATATATATATATATATATATATATATATATATATATATCATATCTCCTAACTCAATATCAGCTTTTCAGTGCCAACGTTTCTTTGATAATTGAAAATATGCAGTGGAGTGATGTCAAAGAATATTAAGTGAGATCTTCATTATTATTATTATTATTATTATTATTATTATTATTATTGCTATTTTCTAAACTTAACATATAACTTTTGTGACAAGTGGATCGAAATATCATACGTTTTATATCTTTACAACTTATTTCTTGACATAGATATTTAGTTTCAAGTGGAAATTCATTTGAAGGAATGCATGATTTGAAGCATTTTCGTAAGCTTCACACTGAAATGATTCAAATGCAGAATGATTATATTTAATAATAGTCTGAGTGTATTGATTTAAACATTAGATGGAAATTCAACCGTGTTTACTTTTCTTATTGTCCTACAAAGCTATACGAAGCTGAAGGCAAAACAATGAGACTGTTTGTCCTGCTACACCGTACGAACTACCCCACCTAACTTCTACACAGACCCGTATAATTTAGTCATACCCATGTGTCCCATAATATACGAATTTATATTTACGACTTAACTTGTGGCACGTGGCTAGTTTGGTCTTTTTATCTTCTTTGTTTGGAACCCCTTTGTTAAAGTCTCAAATTACATATTACTATTCATGTACAGGTAAAAGCAATTTGCAAATTCGTCTCGTAATCACAGGTGTACAATGCTTTCGAAATATTTGATCACAGATAATCGATTAGTTAACAGCAGGAATTTGAACAATTTCAAAATTGTGTTCTTTGTAATCCTCGCTATAACAAGTTCAGATTATTATTGGTAAATAAAAACTGTTTTTTTTTTTGTTCTACAAAGGAATTGAAGCGACATATTTGAAATTCAATAGTGGCATATATAGTAAAGCTATTTCGTTATTTTCGTTGCAACAAATTCCTGTTAACACTGCCTATGAAACAGCCATTCACATATTGTAACAATCATCTATTCACATTTGTATAAGGCATTCATTAATGGTTTACCTGTCTTAACAGCAGGATAATACACAATGTCAGACAATAGGAAAAGTAATACACGTTATACACATTGTAGGTCAACAGAAAAAGTAAACACGATAGGAAAAGTAAAGACGATAGGAAAAGTAAATACGGTTGAATTTCCATCTAATTTGTTATGGCTGTTAAAATAGGAAAAACATGAATCAATTTTTACAAATAAAAATGAATGAATATGAATGAATGATATACAAATGTAAATGGATGACTTGTACAAGTCTAAACTGATGACTTGTACATACGTGAATGTATAATACTTTCCCTTAGTTTCATTCGTTTCGGCTAGATGAATATATATATATATATATATATATATATATATATATATATATATATATATATATATATATATATATATATATATATATATATACATACATACATACATACATATATATATATATATATATATATATATATATATATATATATATATATATATATATATATATATATATATATGAAACCTCTTTTCTCTGTATGAGTATGTGTATTTTAAGAGCGAACGTCATTTTGACCGAGCTCTACGAGTGGCACTTCTTAACTCGAACACTAGCTATAATATTTATTCAAATTATAAAAGAAGTTATTTCGTAAACAATTCTTGCACATCTTTATGTTTCTAAATTTATTGTACATGTTTGTTTCAGTTTTCACCTATATTTCTGGGATTATTGCGTGCTGGATTCAGTATATGAGATGAAGATTTTTTCCCCTTAAAAACGGTTAAAACAATTTTAAATACTAAGAAAGGTAGAGTCAAGATATAATGCTTCAAATGTGTTTAACTTAAAGCATGAAAACAAATATATAATTACAATGATAGGGCGTGTGGTGTCGTTGTCGATGTTGAGTAGGTAAAACTGATACACAACGGTTACTTTTTAAGTATACATTTGGGCAACTATAAAAGAAAATAACCATCTGTTTATGATGGGCATTAATAGGACAATGAGTGGACAGTTTCCCATAATGACCAAAGAATGCGAGATATTTATGTGTTCTATAACCTTTTCTTAGGGTCATTGTTGTTTGTGAACTCACAACCGGAGAACCTTTACCTGTAATGCAGTTTTTATATGATATGATATGACGAATACACAAAAGATGAGACTTATTTTACAAAGGAATGAAATTTTAGGATACGACGCACCTCAAAATGATGATAACTACCACAAGCACGATATGGCCTAAGAAGGCCAAGCTGGCGACGATCTCCTAACTTACGCAAAAACAACTAAAGAAGACAACGCAAATATTTGACTTAGACTTCCTTAATTGATATTTGGAGCCATATTAAATGAATCTCAGATGGAAAAATCCCAACAACATGAAATACGTTCTACGATTAAGTTTCATTGATTCGTTTGACTTGAAAAAGTCAGACACATACGTATAAGTCATAGATTCACGTCTGTATAAGCAAAACGTTATAATTAATCATTCATATTTGTAACAGTCATTCACTCACATATGTACAAGTCATCAACTCAGACTTAGTCATCCATTTACATTTGTATATCATTCATCCATATTTGTAAGTCATCCACTCACATATGCATAAAACAGTCATTCACATATTGTATAAGTCATCCATTCACATTTTTATAAGCCATTTATTAATGTTTTTCCTATCTTAAGTAATCTTAAATGATTTATCCCAAATCAACTTCATCAACAATCAACGTTTCGAATATGGCAGTGCTAACAAGAATTATTTGAGAGGTATTTAACGAAAATAACCAAATAGCTGTTCGATACTTGTCACTATTGCGTTTCATACAAATATGTCGCTTGAATTCCTTTTTAGAAGAACACAATTTTATACATTAACTATTCCCAATAAATATGCATCATTACTTTATTGCGACTTTACCTTTTATTATTCCACAATAATTCAGCAATAGTGTCAGACGTTTTATTTCCTCTCTAAACAAAGACAGCTATTCAACCTTTTCGAGACAAGGTAAATTAATGAAACCTTTCGATGTTTCAGGACAATAATTCAGCTTTTTTGGAAACAAGAAAAATTAATCAGCCTTTTAGAAACAAAGAAAAAAAAAACAAATCTTTCAAAACAAGGAAAATTAATCAACGCTTTCGGAACATGTCAAATTAGTCAAATTATGTGATCCAAAGAGGCGCATGCATGCATCATCAGTAAATATTGTTTCTTTAAAGTTTAGTATCAGTATATTTCATACATAAACTTGTTCTAGATTGTTTGTTCAAGGAAACTTTATAATATTTTCATAATTTTTTAAAGCAATTACTAGAAAAGTGGATCAATGTGGTTCAACATTTTTGTTTAATCTTTGTTTAACTTTTATTTGTTGTTAAATGATATTTATATATTCCGTCTTTTCGAAAACCGTTTTCAGTATTATTTGTTTTAAATATCACAAAACATTAAGTGTATGTGCAAGTGACGGTAACATATACAATATATGTTTTGTATTTATTCTACAACGCAAACATGACTTCCAAGATCCATTAAAACGTAGAGATCTTTATCAGAAACTTAATGAAGCAAAAGAGGTCAACAGTCATCTTTCACAAAAGCTGGCGTTTTATTTAGATATTCTCAACACAATTTACATTACAAACAACCAAACAAGTAATTTCTATTTTTAAAAATGCGTGACAACTCGCTATTAACTAGAGATCACAAGCTTTTACTGTTGTTCTTTTTGTTCGATAGAGAGAGTTTTCCAGGTTGTTTCTTTACAGCTGTTTCGTCTCAAAACCGATAACTGAACTAATTAAAGAGCACATCAGTTATGTGTAGGAAACAAAACAAATACTCAGTCACTCTACTAACACGTCTAGGTGTAGTTTCTGAGACCCAAACAATATATTCACACAGCTAACTGTATTTTCTATCGCAAAATGATGCGTCAGCTGCATACTTGTCATAATCTATTAGTGTTCCCACAACGTCTCATCTTCCTAGTATGTTAAAATGTGCGTGCTTGATATTTGTTCTGGTGTAACAGTTAATGGTTATTGGTGAAGCCGATAATGGTGTTCCCGTTAATGGTGTACCCGTTATTGTATTCTTCAAGAATTTTTTCGGGTAAATCTGTAATCTCTCTGGTTTTCTATGGATATTGTTGAAAATCAAAAGAGCCATGTATCGTGTCACTATAGCCATGGGAGTCTCCCTTCACCTGTACAAGTAATTTCCTTAGCAAATCTCCTAAATTACATGCTGATCTTTCTTTCAGTGTTAACATACAGTATGCGTACACTATTTAAAGGTTCCAGTTACACGCATTGTATTCTTTATGTTTGGCATGTACTGTCTCACCCAAAGAAAGGGGGTTCATATCGACATATCACCCTGAGGATGCATGTTTTCTACCAGTCACTGGTTCATCAAGATCCAGTTTAGCAAACGTGCGTTTCAGAGGCATCCTAGATAATAATATTTCTCTTCTGGATTTGAAAAACTGCCGAACGCCTTAGACTGGGTTGCAGTAACACATTGAACTGAGTGTTTTACTTGACACATTGAATATGACTATTCTACTTGAAGACTGGTAACGTTTTCTTCTTGGAGTCTTGCTCTTTGACTGCAAAAAGTATTTTCCGATGACGTTCAAAACATTCCTCAGGCTCAGCTGAAATTATATCCTCAGTGTGCTGTTTATATTTAATCTATAGCGTGTTTTTCACATTTTATCTGTGATTGAGTGATTAATTTACTCCAACTTAACTTGTGTCATTTTTAAAGATATTTGCTTAAATTTGATTTCAAGATCTTGCTCGTTCGTGAACTTAGACAGTTCTGTAAGCGATCTTCTTTACGTGATTTTGTTCACCAGACAATCTGTTGCTTCGCATTTGAAGTCAAATTTGTATATAAAATGTTTGTTAAAAAAAAGTCTTCGCTCTTATATTAAGATTAGTCTGTATAATTATTCTTAGTTGTGTTCAGATATAACTTGAGGGAAATTATTTATTTAAATTATTCATTGGAATTACAACGTATTCATTGCCTTACTGGACTAAAATACTACTTTATGACTATTAAGGACTCATTCAAAGACATTTTTGACTATATATAGGTGTGAGGCATCAAGCCTACGGTATCTTAGCACAGTCAAGACTATTTGAATTTATTGAAGCGTTCTGTCGTTTGGAAATGGGATAGAACCTTTAGGAATATTTGAGACTGAATTATTTGAATATTCAATTTTTATTCCAGAGGATTTGGATTTTATCCCCAAGATTTATTGTTTTTGCTCTCTGTTACATAGTTTGAGACCATACAGTCGTAGACATTGTGAAAGTTGACATAAATTGCATTGAAATCATTGCAACATAACGGCATTCAAAATATACACAACAATATAATCATCTCTCTCTCTCTCTCTCTCTCTCTCTCTCTCTCTCTCTCTCTCTCTCTCTCTCTCTCTCTCTCTCTCTCTCTCTCAGTTTATTTCTTCCCATTTTGTGTCCCTGCTTTGTCTTTGGATTTTATCCCCAACAAACGCACCGCCTAAGTTTTTAAATTTTTTCCAAATTCGACCTTCTGTGAAAATTCATAATGTTGCTCAAGTTACATAGTCCTATTCCGTCACGTGTTCTGATTGGCTAAATCACGGACAGCTTAAGGTAATTCTTTCTTTGAGAAAATGAACGTTTGTTTATGAGATTGCAATTGAAGATCTAATGTTTCGTTCCTCTGACGACAGTGTCCATAAAATCGTCTCGTAGATATTGGGTCATCCTCGTTTGCAAGACTTTTTACTGCTTAAACATTTTAAGCCTTATGTATAGTTCTTGTATCCGCTGCAGCAATCTGGAGTCATCAAGAAATGAGTAGTACGTCTGATGAAAAAATATTTTCTCTGAAAATGTTTTGAAAATGTCGTATCTTCTAGTGATTCTTGAGTATCAATATATCTGGAAGTTCTTCTGCTCCATAATTTGCAATTTCCTTCCAATGCTTGCAATTTCCCAAGTGAGCAAGCGAACAGGTTAGACAACACGTTGACACATAATGCTTACAGTTGATTGAACCTGTATTCTAGTTAGTCCGTTCTTCAATAATAAGTATGTCCTTTATGTGACACTAGAATGAGAAAGAAAATGAATTTATCCTAGTCTATTAAGAATACCAATCTATTTCACTGTAAGGATAAAAAAATATATGAATTGATTTATATTAAATAATCGTCTTCCTCTTCTCCTCCCTCCTCGGGTCCTCCTCCATTTGATAATAATAATAATAATAATAATAATAATAATAATAATAATAATAATTATTATTATTATTATTATTATTATTACACACATAATAATAATAATAATAATAATAATTATTATTATTATTATTATTATTATTATTATTATTATTATTATTATTATTATTATTCAAATGCCAACTGCAGGGTATATACTATTCAGTTATTGTAGCGTCTTTCTTTCATAGATAAATTGGGTTGATACAGCTCTCAGTATACCAACTTAACCTTGATTGCTTTTAACACACAATGCACACGAAATAATAGATATCAACATGGGCCATTTTCCTTCTTAAATGACAGCTTTGTGTTGTGTATTTGGTTTTTAAAAGATGTTGCATTTTCATGCTTCTTAAAGAAAACAAAAATGTCCCACCTTTATAGTTGAATACACTAACTTAAAGTTACGTAAATATCTTAATGGCCTTTTGACATCTCCTTTCATTCATGGTTGTGTCTATTTTCATGTTAGGCATAAGAGAAAAATCACAAGAACATCTAGAACAGGGATTGGCAACCAACGGCCCGCGTGCCAAAGGTAGCGTCGCCCAGAGGTTATGTGTGGCACACGAAGGGCAGCCGAAAATCTCGACTTTAACATTATTACTCTTTCACTAGTGGCACGTGCTCGTTCATTTTTGTAATTAATCTGGGGGAAATGGCACTTTATGTAAAATAGATCTAGCCTAGAGTAAGACAATGATGTACTTATCCTATTCTTTTACTAGCTGTCGTAAACGGTCTTATGAAAAAGGCACTCTTCAGATTATACCTGTCTTTCTTCATGCAGATAAATAAGGTGAATGGAGAGACAGAAAACAAAATGGACTAACCGTATTCAACAAGATAACCAATAACAATATCAAACTGACTGAAACTAACCTGGAAGTAGTTAGAACACGCCGTGTAGCACAATATGTAAAGATGGTGAAATGATAGAATGGTTATTCTGGTATTAAAAATGGTTTGCTGTCTGGATATCATGAACATATAGTTGGTGACTAAGCTGAGACTACGCCAACGAGTTGTACAATTAATATCCTCGATATGGTAGAGATTTTGAACTCAATGACCGAATCGAGACAAGCGGTGTTAGAAGAACATTACTAATGATATATCGTACAGGTGATATGGTCCCAAAAGATGTAAAACAAGGCTGTTTGGTGCAATATTGAAACGAAAAGTACATGTATCAAAATCACAATTAGTTGTTAGAGTTGTAATGTAGATTTTGACTGGCAGCAGACATCAAAGAATGGCTTTGAGATAGACTCCATCTGGGCAAATATTGAGGGACAGGTCACAAGAAGGGTGTAGGAGGAATGTCGAATGAGACACGAGAGCAGTGGAAAAGACTTTAGAAGGAATAAAATAGAATGACTGACGACATTATGAAGTGAAGATCATCATCCATGGAAGCTTCATGTAGTAAACAATGCCATGTAGATATGAGTAACTTCAAATGCGTATGTCTCTTTTCCTTACGGGATATCATATGAATTTGTTTCATATTCTCATTAAATCTGTCTTTTTTATATCCTACTTCCTTTTCCATCTGATTTAAAACTGTTAATTATTTTGTACATTGATGTTACTATTTTTCTCTCCTGGATCGTGTTTTCTTCTCTCACTTTATTTAGTGCATGTTTCAACTATCAAACGTAGTTTGAAATAGAAACTAACATTACTTATATGTCGGCATTTAAAATATATCGAAATGATCCAATTCATTATTGTTTAATTTAATTGTATTAATTTGCATGACGATAATAACTTAAAGGCTGCACTTAACGTTTGTATCTTGAAAAGTATAAGTAACTATTTAATATTTTCTTTACAGACACTTCATCAAACAACCGCAACTCTGCAGCCCTAATCATAATTGAATACCATTTGTTTGGTGAATTTCATATTATACGCCGTAGATGCCCCTTTTTTGAATTGCCTCCTCTGGTCCATATTTAGTCTTCTTGTTAATCAACGCTTTATGTTCACTGGTCCATGATCGGTAATAAGAATACCATAAGAATCCTTGAACATTGTCTGATGATGCAATACGTTCTCTCATACACCTTGATATGCCGTTTGTGGGCTCTGTCCTGTTTAAAACATTTATTGACCTTGATTGCTTGTCATTCTGTCCTGGTTGGGTGCATCATTACTTTAACAAGGATTCATGGATATTCAACCCAGTACGGATTGCATATTTATATTTAAGAAGCCTTGAAGAAATATGATGTTCAGCATTCTGCCTCAACATTTTGATATTTAATGGCCAATAAATTCCATTTCTTCCCCCCCCCCAAAAAAAAATGATTTAACTATCACACGTTCCTCTGCTTATGGAACAATGGAGCAAATAATAGCAAAATCATTTGGAATACTCTCATCACTAATTGATCAAGCAAGAATGTTTACCAAGTGTCATTTTACATACAGCATTATGTTGTATTTATTTTAACCCCAAAAAGTAAAAAAAAAGTACACAAAGCATCAAGAAATTTTTACTTTTTGTATAGTATATTGTCTTAACGTTCCTGAGCTTAAAGACGTTTTACTAATAATATTACTGAACGATCTCATTCTAGAAAATCTAGTCCAGCTTTTCCCATTTGTTACTTAAGAAACATTATACTGGACGGTGGGATAGCTGGGTTGAATTGATTACCACGTAAAATCGATGACATAACATGGAGTATAACTATTTTCAACTAGCTGAGTCCAAAATCTCAAAGATCACAAAGTTCATCGGTACACAGAGATCAGCAAGTGGAGAAAAAACATTCTAGCTGTGTAAATAATTATTTATCGTCTGAATCAACAAAGATTATTGTAATCGTGCCAAACGCTTTCTCTTTATTCGGAAAAAGGTAGGACAGGACACATGATCGTATGAAAGGCTTGTCACATAATTGTATAAACCCTTTTATTTATTCAATACATGTACTCGAGTTTCGTTTTTGTGTACAACGATACCCGAGGATGAATAATGTATATTGTGTTGTATTATCCTATAGCGAGTTCGGTCCATCCTAAGCCGCACGTGCGAAGTGCTTTTGATGGGAAGAACCGAATGCTTCCAGTGCACAGACGATATCTGTACATAAATACTTCACCGTAGGCAAAGCTCATTACGTTATGGATAGTCTTGTCAGTGAGCGGGTCTACTATAAGGACTTGCACATCTTCAGCTGTAGAGGTATGTTAGTTTATTAGCTTCTTGCATATAAGAAATAAATATTGTAATACCACGTCTAGTTTTGTGTGATTGCTATGTAGCTTTGGTTTAAGCAGTAGCAGTATAATTCACATATTTATATTCTTGTTTGCGACATAGCAAGGGATTTATATTAGTAAGATAAAGCGACACTTTTAACAAATGTTTAGCACAGTAGGATTCTTATCGAGCAGGGTTAGGTTTACTTCTGAACTTGTTGTTGTGTAATTATTGTGCCGGTAATGCAATCTGTATAACTTACCGTGGATAACGTTATTATGTGTTTCTGCCAGTGTCATGTATTGTTGATATACTGGCAGAAAAACGTAATAACGTTATCATCTTGGATATGTTAGATATGTTTTCAGCTGTCCGGAGTGTCTGAAGTGTATATAGCTGTATAGAGCCGTCCAGAGTATCTGGAGCAGCCATAAGTTTAAGAGTATCAAAGATGTCTAGAGTAACCAGAGTGACCAGAGTGACCCGAGCGTTCAAAGTTATCGGAGTGATCATGATCGACGTGGTGCAAGCTGTAAAGCCAACCACAGGAATTAACCGTAGTAGATGTGAAGCTGAACTGTAGCAGCCGCGGAAAGGAAATAAAGTGTGCTGATGATGGAGAGTGTCTCCTTATATATGATCTTGTTGCCGTGGGCTAAGTTCGGAACCCATTATATCTTTCGGGACTGTAAAGATGAATTGTGTATATGTCCGACTGCGTTTGCATAACTTCACTAGCTTAGCGAATTCATTTTACTACATGAGTAAAATTCTACATTGTGTACTAGCTGAGTAAACTATATCCATTATTTTATTGTGGAATCACTGTGAATCATTCTCCCGTTGTCTTTGTATTTTGTATTTTGTTTTAAAAAAAACTTATTTGTATTGTTAATTTGTTAATTAATCCAATATTTGGATTATATATACACGCACATCTTCATAATTAATTGCTCATTATAAAACATTATATTGATATAATCGTCAAAAGTGTTCTGTTGTGAATCCGGAAATCCCACCTGGTTATCTTGTTACAAACTCCCTTTTGAATATACGTCAATGACATGTAAAACAAATCAATATTTTCAATATTTTCTGATCGATGATACTATACACTTGTTTATTTTACTTACAGAAAAAAAAAACAAATGTTCTGTTTAAATATCAATAGCATCGTGATAAAATACCACGACCTATGTCAGACAATTATGCCATTTTTTGCGTTTGAACTGTATTCTTCAATTAACAGCGATTTCAAAGAAATTTATTCTTTAATTATGTTTTTAATTAAAACATGTTTACAGCAGTGAAGATAGATAGATAGATAGATAGATAGATAGATAGATAGATACATACATACATACATACATACATACATACATACATACATACATACATACATACATACATCTAATGTCAACATTTGATATTTTCCCTTCTGAAATACCAGGATATACATATTGCTCATCCGATGGCAAACGTTCGTCTTTGATTGACTACATTTTGATACCCTCCTCCAAAATAGATTTAGTTCATAGTGCTAATATTGAAGATGATCATCATCTCAATTTATCTGATCATTTACCTGCACGAGTAGAGTTGTTAGTTCCTGAGGAACTCCTGGTATCAACATTTTCCAGATATCCAGTTACAATTAACTGGCAAAAGGTTTCTTCAGAACAGCAGGAGAGGTACAAAAATGAAATCAATGAGCACCTGAACTCAATGCAGCTATTTGTAAATAGTATTTCGGATGTACAAAACACCCTTGTTACTGTCGCGACCGTTCTACGCAACACAGCTGATAAAATGTTTCCCCAAAAAAGATTCCTCCCACACTTAAAACCTTACTGGAAATTTTTTAATGTGGCTGAACTGCATAAAGAGATGAGAAAAAAACGATTGTTATGGATAAAAGATGAACGGCCACGTGGGACATATTTTATAACGTATGCAAAATACAAAAATGCCAAATGAAATTTCAGAAAACAATTAAACAAGGCAAAATACCAGTACGAACAAGAACAACTAAATGAGCTGGAAAAAGCTGCAGAACTTGATGTAGGGAAATTCTACAGAATAGTAAGACTACATAAGAAGGGGCAGAGACAAGATATTTCTGAACTAAAAGTGGAAGGAGAAATAATACGGGACCCTGATTTAATTCGTGACGCATGGTGTCAACATTTTAAAATGTTAAGTACTGAAATACCAGATATTAATTTTAACGAATCGTTTGCAGCTGAAATTAGAAACAAAATGAAACATATTGTGGATTCAAATATTGATGACAGAGCTGATAAGGATATGTGTTAAACCATACTACCGAAAGACATTGAAGATGCTGTAAGAGAGCTGAAGAAAAATAAATCATGTGGACATGACAACATATGTGCAGAACATTTAATGTTTGCCTGGCAGTCGATTAGTTATATTTTGTGCAAAGTATACAATAGAATAATTTCCTTGGAAACATACCCTGATTACTTCAAACTTGTAAATGTTATACCTATCTTTAAAGGCGGGAAAAAAGATAGGTTAGATATGAAAACTATAGAGATATCTCAATCGTTCCAGTATTTCAAAAAGTTTTTGAAAAAATATTGCTGAAAAGGCTAATTCTTTAACAGCGATAAAATCGGTTTCCCTCATCCATTACAACAAAGATTTCGAAGCGAATGCAGTGGCATTACTGCAGCCTTCATTATAAAAGAAGGAATAGCCCATTATTTGGAAGGCCAATCAAAAGTGTATGCTGCATTCCTGGACAATGCGAAAGCCTTTAATACGGTGTGGCATGATGGCCTCTTTTATAAGCTATTCCATCTCGGAATCAACGGAAAAATGTGGAGATTAATTAGAGATTCATTTCAAGAAGTTAAGGCTCATGTTCTGCTCAACGAATATCATTCGAAACCATATCTTGTCAATCAAGGAGTAGGTCAAGGAAGAACGCTATCGGCATGGCTATTCTTAGTCATGATAAATGACCTAATATCCTTGCTGGAATCTACAAAATCTGGAATACAAGTTGGCACTCTGAGTATCCCCTGTGTTTTACTAGCAGATGACACGTCCTTGCTATCTTCGTCATGTGTGTTTTACTTCGTAACCTCAATGACTATGCATCGAAGTGGAGACTGCGGTACAATGCTGATAAAAGCAATATTGTCATATTTTCGAAGAAGAAAATCACACAGAAATCTATGTTCATGCTTGGAGATAAATTGATTCCTATAGTGTCCTCTAGAACCTACGCTGGGGTTACTCTCTCCGCAGATCTCTCCAATACTGCTGCAGTAAAAATGCTTGTGATAAAGGAAGGTCAGTATTTTATTCCATTGTAGGGACTGACATTGGAAAGGATGGAATGAATCCAATTAATAGTGCTACAATATGGTCAAAAATAGTACTACCTGCATTGACATATGGGTGTGAATTGTGGTCCAGCCTGAGCCAGTCACAGGTATACGATCTTCAAGTATGTCAAAGAAAGGCGTCGAGAAGAATTATAGGTCTCGATCAGCGCTCTTGTACAGAAACAATAATTAGCAGTCTTGGACTGTGGACCATTGAGAGTTATGTAGACAAAATCAAACTTGTCATCTTCAATAAAATCTGCAGAGCTAAAGGTTCATTTGTATGGAAAATTATATTCCACAGAAGAATCCTTGACTTCTTGGTACATGAGAGCGAGAGCATTGGGTTTGTTAAAGATATATATATCGTGTTCTTTTGAAATACCAGCTTGTCGGGTTTTTCCACCTATACGTGAACACTCTACGTTCTACCCCGAAATCGGCATGGAGGAGGAATATTGAAATGGCAGTTCACTGCTGCGAAGAATCATTGTGGAGATCTAAACCTGAAATGAGACCTGAACTTTTACATTATGTAAGTGTCCATACTAATCTTCAACCACTTGCAGTTTGGAAACTTGGTAAATGTGTTCCTAATAAAACTTGGACTTTCGCTAACATTGATTATTTAACCATGTGTCCCATTACAATAGAGAAGGAAAATAATTGTAAACTCTGCAAGAGATTGATTATAGACAGAACCAAGCATATGTTACTATTCTGCAACGCCCTAAATGACGAGCGTAACACTACGTTTGAAAAAAATAATAGATACCATCGACATCCTAGACTCCCACTGGCTTTTATGTCAGGACAATGACACCCTACTTCATATCCTTTTGGGCAAGAAGGTGGACATCTTTGATTCTATGGATGATCAATCATGGCAGACATTCGTGTGTGTGGTGGCTGATGGAATAGACACAATTTACAGAAGAGCAAATGAACTTGTAAATGATATCCCACAGTGTGCTTATTCGGTAAATTAAGGAAATGGACCCAAGTCATTTATATCTAATAAATAACTCACATGTGCTCTAAGTGAATGAGAACATGATAATTAATTTAAATCGTTTTAGTTGAATGTAAATAATTACAATTCCATTATTTCCCCTCGCTTAATCTATGTTGCGTATATAACTCGTTTGCAACGAGTTCTCTCACGTATGTGTTTTGACATTAAGTTCGCTTTACTTTTGTTGCTATATAGTGTACTGTAAGTAATTTAATCACAAACTATGTTCATAACTATTTTGTATTTACGAAACATTACCTGAATAAAATCTCTTATGAAGAGGAAATAAAGAAAGTCAGTCAGTATGTCAGACATACATACATACATACATGCATGCATGCATGCATGCATGCATGCATACATACATACATACATACATACATACATACATACATACAGACAGACAGACAGACAGATAGACAGACATACATACATACATACATAGACAGAAAGAGACATTGATAGACTTATTTATCTGAGTGACATATTTACTCAAAAGATTTCATGTGTTAGATATAATTTAAAAATATATAATAAACCAAATAAATGTTGCATTTAAATAAGAAATAAGGACCATACCAATATATAAATATTTCAATACAATACATACTTAACCAAAAAGGTATGATATCTCATACTGATTGGTCTAAAGTTATAAAACCATATTTACATCCTTTTTTTCATTATGAGTTGAACCGAATAAAATGATGAAAATTAAGTAAAGATTGTATACTTAGTAAATAGGTATGTATACATTTATGTGTGTGTGTGTGTGTGTGTGTGTGTGTGTGTGTGTGTGTTTGTGTGTTTGTCAAGGGAACAAAGAAATGGTTAAAATCCGTGTGTATATAAATATGTTCGACCCACCGCTATAGTTGAAAGGTACGAGAAACCAGCTTTGTGGGGTGTGATAAGTCGCACGTGGACGTCTAAAGCCTTCAAAGGACCTTTATAGATGTCGTAAATCCCACCAGGTTGACAGACGGCAGGGGGCATTGTCTGCTAAGTTGAATAAGAACCGGGTAGTATCGACATCCAATCGGATTTGAGGGAGGGTGTGGTCGTAGTATGGTGGGAACACTTAGAAAATTCTAAGAAAGAGAAAGCTTCGTAAAGTTCAGTAAGTTATTTGCTCGATTGTTGCAGAACATCACCGCATTGTAATTGTAATTAGGTTATAAAGCAATACTCCGAGGAAGCGACTCGTAATGTGGCAGGAAAACTTAAAAAATTCTAAGAAATACAAAGCTTCGTATAGGAAGCTTTTAGGAGACAGACTTCCGGTATAGTTAGTCCCGAGTCTCTTAGGAGGAGAGACGGAAGTGAAACTGGCAGAACAGTCGAAGTCGAGAAAGTTCTTACAAGAGAGTCAAGGAGGAGAACGACAAGAAGTCGAGGAGGAGAAAGTGAAGGAGGAGGCGTATGGAGAAGTCGAGAGGAGAAAGAATTTGGAGCAAGTCGGGAGGAAGAGGAGAAGAAATTGAAGGAATATGATAGACTACACAGATGAATAGAATCAAGGACAGGTGGAAAGCTATCTCACAATACATATCAAGTTACAGGGTCGATAGGAAGCAGAGTGATTGAGGAATGATTGTCAATTGATTATTGCGTTGTATTAAATTGTTATTCATTTGAATCTCACCTTTTTGTGTACTCAATAATTTAACTGTCAGCATTACTAAATGGGGACTCGGAACTTTACATCTCTATCACTAATTTCACTTCCTACAAAAAAAAGTCTGGTTGGGACTTCTAAAATATATTAAATAAAATATTGGGAGCACCCCAACCCAACCATAAGGACTCCACCACTCTAGATATATATATATATATATATATATATATATATATATATATATATATATATATATATATAATCACCTACATCAAGCCTGCGGCCGATGAGTAGGCAGCACCTCCACAGTTTGAGATCCTATGATATAAAGTATCTTTATATAAAATCATGCATAGGACATACTCAACAAGTACTGATTCCTTAGACCCATTGCATCCTTTTCTGGAATAAATATGCTTTAATCACGTGGTTCATACAATGTTCAATTTAAATATCTTGGTCGTTATAATAGACTTTGTTATTTGCCAACATAAAGATTATATTGTCCTTTCCTTTCTTTTATAAGTGCTAGAAACGATTCAATACATAAACCCATAATTGTATCAGACTAAACAAATAACTATTTCACATTTACGGATGAAATAGGTAACTCTTATTTCCATCGTGTATCTAAACTAAGAATCGGTGAATACGACACAAAACTTAAAATCGACAGCCTGTCATAAAGCCTTCTTACTAAAGAAATGTCTGTGTTTATTATTTCTCTTTCATTGAGAGATTATGGAGTTCGCGAAGGTGGAATAATAGTAATGTCAAGTGTGTGTACTTTGTCTGATGATAGCTGATAATTGATACATTTTGTCTGGATTCAAGCGTATATTGCTATTCTTTGCTATGTTCAAATTGCAAACACTAACAATTGTACGTTGAATGTTCCAAAAGCAGTGCCGTGCACGATCATAAACATAACAAAAATAATAGTGTAGATTTGTAATGATGGTTCTACACTTCATAATCTGATTAATTCCAATGGGAGTATTGATGTTCACAATTCACAACGTGACTCATACGTACATGTAATGTAAATTCCCATGACTGGTTGCAAACTTTTTCTTTTGTTTTACACACACTTGGCCGTAATATTTTGGGAAGAAAATTAAACCGAACACATCACATCCGGTACTACTGGTCCATGCTAAACAATGCCTTATCTGTTCAATGCAATATTCAAATCATTGCATAATTTATATGTCTAGTGTAATAAAAACCTACTCAAATGCGCCTTTGACGAGAAAATGTCAAAAATAATGGCATGTTGTTTCAATTGGGTACATTTTCATTTACATGAGATTATTTTCAATCTTAGTTGTATTAAAGGATATTTATGTGAATCTCATTTACTGTGCAGAATATTTGAAACATATTTGAATACCTTGAGATTGTTTTAATCTAAACTTTAGTCCATACGTGAAATTATGTGAATATCTTACAGTACATACTATTTTTTTAAATGTACATGAAATCCCTGAGGTTTCTTTATTCTGTACTTCAGATTGATATCATATTTTTGGTTTATTTTCAATGTGTGAATGTTTGTAAAGAGTGATTGAATCAATCGTATGTTGAGAGTGTGTGAGAATCATATATTTATACATCATATATTTTTCTTTATTAATTAATTTCATAAATTTCCATCTTTCACACATTGTGTTTAAATTATTCAATTAATCCAAAACCCACTCGGTTTCTATTCTGCGATACAGTTATCACGAACCACATTTCACACAGGTTCTTTATTTTTCACTTTCCTTTTGACAAAGTTTCTATATTTTTGTGTGGGATCCACGCTCTCCACTAATGACTGTACATATGTTTTGTTGCTAAGAGCTGTCCTTCATGTATTCAAACCCCTTCTTTTATAATTACATGTTACCTGTGATAATTCCCACTTTCAATGTTCAATGGATAGCATTGTCAGAATTCTATTAAATAAATACGTCTGTCTTCTTTATTTCATTGAAAATAATTCATCTTTAATTTCATGTTATTTTTTTTAATTGTAGCTCAGCATTTAATAAATAAAATAATATTAGCAGTCTTGAATAATTTTTTCCGCAAATAATATATCGCCATAATGTTTTATGAAGTCAAATAGGCTGTTAAGAAATATATGAATTTAACCGCTTATATGCTAATTATATATATAAATCAAATAGCATTACATTCAGATATATTTTCTTTGTGTTTATCGTTTCATGCGTTCTCGGGTATTGAACAGCTTAAAGCCAACATATGTTTTCACTTGTTCGGATACTTAAAAACTCTCAAGGTCGTGTAAATACTGAAATGTAATTGTGGATAGCGTCTTTAACTAAATATATTTAAACAATAACCAAATTTTCGATGTTCTTGATATATTAGGTTGATGTCTCTAACTAGACTCATGTTCTCATTTATCCAAGATTTCAAATGTGCCACTTGAAGTGCTTAGTGTTTCATTGCTCTTTCTTATTTATCTTGCGCTGCAATGTATCTCGAGTTACCAGATACGTCTGTGATAAGTAAATGCGAAATGTCAAATTATAATGGATATGAAATTTCTTTGCATAGTGTAATTTGGATCATTCCTTTTATGACTGTTAATTATTCCAAAAACATGTCCTCTCTAAGCTATATTGCTTGATATTCGATAGGATGAGAAAGTGAAATGTGCGTAACCAAGACACGGGGATGCGTGAGTCGTAGCCATTTTGGATCCACTATATGAAATGTTAACTTCATCGAATGCCTTTTTGTATGAGTATTTCTTCTTGTCATGGTCTGCTGTGAACATGCAGGTGTATGTGAAAAAGACCAAAGCTGATTCTAATCAAGCAGGTGTGGAGAAAATAAAATAAAAAACGGACAAGTCGGACAAAAATATCAATCTTTAAAATAAACAAATAATCAACATGTACAAAATATACAGGTATACAATTTATTCATTGCTACAATCAAGACCAACCTAGTTTGTTGCTGGTATTGAATAATGTATAAGATATACAATCGTTAAAAAACGTAAAACAGAAAACCAAAAACATGACTATGAAAAAGAAAGATATAATATCTTTAAATATTTCTATATAATTTACAAGTTCTAATTTGGTGGACTTCGTCATTAGTTATTGTTGAGAAGGAGCTCATATATGTAGTATCATTAGAGGCTGAATGAGAAGAAACCTTTGTTTGCTGGGTTGGTAAACACAGTGTATTATATTAAATGCTGGATAACCCATGCTTTCTAGTTTGTATCACGCGATACAGATACAAGTATAGTTTTCTCATATTTCTCAGCCTGTCTCTGAAATGAGCCGTACTAATGTGTTACATAGATAAGACAGTAGACATTAAATTTTGTGTTAGTTTCATCCAAGACTCCAATAAACGAGTCATGAAAGTGTATCCTTAATATGTATATTTTGTACTTCATTTTCAGACAACATAGTGCATACGTTAAGGTACCAACTAAGCTGAACTAATGCACCGAAAAATAAAGTTGATGAAGATTCACTCAATGAACTGCTAAAGTAAACTTGAAGAATAAAAAACATTCGATATACAGACTGCTTTATTGGAACCGCTTAGGTCTCGAGCTGCTACGGAAATCTCGCACGACATTATAAATGGCTACGTCATTTCTGTATAGTGGTTTGGTTATAGCAAGCACTTGTTAAGAATTGTAAACGTTTCTAAACCAAAAATGGCTGACGAACGAGAAAATAAAGTAAACGTAAGGGTTGCCTTGTCTGTAGCATTCTAAGAAGCAAGCAACCGAACGGACCCTATCCAAGGCTTGTCTTGGGGACTAGATTGTTCACCGACCAGGCTTGCTGAAGGATCTAGAAATATCAATCGACATTGAAATGGCAAAGTTGTTATTGAACAAAAAGCTATGCATGCATATAAAGTTCTCATATAAAGTTCTCTACTCTTATTAAATATATAATGTCCGTTTTTAAAAGCATCATATATTTTTATCTTTTATCATAATTGGTCAAGGACGTGTTAGACTTGCTCAGAAAGATTTAAAAACTCTTTCAAATATATATGATAGGCTTATCATTATTACACGCGTAATTGCATCGTCGTTTTTATTTGTTTTGTTTTGCCTTTGTTTGTGGGTTGGAGGTCTGGGGCAATGGTATATTCATAGAGTAATTAGAATAGTCGTTTGAATATCAATTTCTTTCATGAGAATGAGTCAATAAATCACGTTAGAGAATTTTATATACAACTGTTCTCAATATAGATATATTCTATCTCTGTCTCATTAAGAGAATAGGAACGAACATGTTGCTAGTGCAATTACACAAACGCAAAGAACAAAAATAAATGAATTTAAATGCGATTAGGAAGTAATAAACTTGTCTTCAAGATAATACTATTGCATTTTATATGTTAGCAATGTAAGGACGAAATTTAGCACAGTTAGGGTAAAACTGTTCTAATCCAACACTATTTTTGACGACAACCCTATACGTCTCAACGCGAGTTTATGATTTTAGAAACAACGTTCTCATAACAGATTCAAATATGCAACTGGTTTCAGGTTCAATTTTGTCTTTATTTCCGGATTTTATTAGATGTTTAGAACATAACGCAAATATTTATTTATATTATTGGGGCTTTTTTCTATGTGGACAATACTGTCTTGCCTGAAAAAGGAGTTTCTTGGATAGTGAGATATTACGTAGTTAATGATGTCATACTGTATTTGAACAGAACAACTGCGTTGAGTTGTTCATTGGGTTTTAAAGGCCTAAATATTTAATAGGTCAAGTAAAATTGTTCATTTCTCATGCGCAGGGTCGGATGGATGCTAACACCTTTTCACCTCTTTCAACTAGTACATGTACTTATAAACTTTCATCTACTAGTACATTTATTATAAACATTCATCTACTAGTAGATTCATCATAAAACATTGAAATGACACTAATTGCAAACAGATCTCTGATGAAAAGACAAAATGGAGTAGTGATATTACATTATTGGTTATGTTACCCATTTAACGCTATTAATTATAATTTAACGTTATAAACATAAAAATCTTACAAAGACTAAAAAAAAAATAGATTTTGTACTGTAATATAATTTTGCTAGAGTAGAATAGTTTAGTTCTAATCGTTCATTCTCCGTATAACGTGTGATGATAAAGCTTTCAAATATAAATTATGCTACAAAATAAATTGAATGTTTATCAGTTATGAAGCAACAAAAGATGTACCAAACGATATGCCAAAGCATGCAGAGTCAATTCCCAGTACGTCTACATTGTTCACACCAGAGTTAATTCCCAGTACGTCTACATTGTTCACATCATCACCATGACTAGTTATTGTACAGTATACAGAGAGACAGATGACATTTTGTATCAAAGTGTGTGGAAGGAAGTTATTAATTAAAACAGTGTTCACTCATTATCTTGATGTCTATATGACCCATACAATATACCTTATTATAGTCATATACATACTAATTGTGTACAATGCATAATAATGAAGTACAACATACAAATAATTGTAATACCACTTAACATGTAATGGCATCCATAAATGTAACAGTCATATAACAAATATCATATCACACTGAATGCATTATAACATGTATTCGGACCCATGACGGTATCAGTTGTATAAGAGAATCATGTCAAAGTGACGGCATTATTAAAAGTAATTGGAACCATGACTGTACCAGAGTTATAATAGAAATCATGTCTCACTGAAAGCATTATTAAAAGTAATTTTATCAGTGACTGTACATGTTGTGTAACAGGAATCATGTCTCACTGAAAGCATTATTCAAAGTAATTTTATCCATGACTGTACATGTTGTGTAACAGAAATCACGTCAAACTGAAAGCATTATAAAAAGTAATTGGATCTATGACTGTACCAGCTGTATAACAGGAATCAAGTTACACTGAAAGCATTATAAAAAGTATTTGGATTCATGACGGTACCAGTTACATAACATGAATCATATCACACTGAATGCATTACAGTGTCAATGTGCAGAATACGTAGACGTCTATCTGACATATGTCTTTGTCTGATGATTTTAATAAAGAATTACAGCAAATAATGTTGATGTAAACATGCATGAATTTGGTTGGCTTCATCGATTGCGTAGCTAATCTAGTTATACTTTATATAAAATTATAATATTGACAACATATACCGTTTTCATTCGCCAGCTATGATCAAACACTAATACAAGTAAATGACAATAAAAGCCAATTAGGACAAGCATTGTAAAAAAGTAACCATATATACGTTGGTGCTGATATTGCAGTTGATGAACATCATCTGGCTTCAAGAACATTTTTAAGCTATATATGATAGACTTCATAATAATTTGGGACTAGAAAGAACAGTCAGCGCAATGAGCTATATGAAGCCAGTTCTTGAAGACATTCCATTATTTGCAATTAGCAAACGTGATATGAGAAATTACTGACTGTTGGTCATTCTGATAAAAATGGATTGAGACTTTTTTACGATTTTATTTTATTGTTAATTATTTTCTACTTGTTCCTTCTTTTTAGCAATTGGCCCTAGTCATTTAGCCCAGTACAGTTCATTCACAATAGTGGAGGATAACCAACAGACGTCTGATCATTCAAACAATGGTGTAGAGGAAGGTTGAAATAGATAAGGCATGCTTTCAGAAAACCATGATTTGACTCTTTGAGAGAGGCATACAAAGCAAATTAAGTATGAAAAGGGCTCGGTTAGGAAAAGGATCAATCATGGCTGACTTATTTTCATTTTGTTCTTTCTTCACACCAGTTTCCATATTTCTAGTTAAATTGTATTCTTTCTCAGAACAAATATCGATTCTTGGCTTGCTAGATTTGCAACTGCCACTATAACATTTTATCTTTAGGCGTACTCCGTACTTATATACATTCCTGGTAGGCCCAATAATGAATTCATATTTAGTATGCTAATTGTGAATACAGAGGCTTTATTGATGTTACTCAAAAAAGAATACATAATATGTTGTTATGAATTGCAGTACTATGATATACTGTAGTTTGTCATAATGGTCGGCATTGTTTTCTTATTGTTAATTTTTCAATTTCCGAAGTTCTAACATCAAGCATTCCAATGAAATATTGCTTGTAACAAAAACCTTGGAAAGAAAAAAAAAATGAAGATAACAGTCGTGTCACTTCCATCTATTACTCGGTATGTAGTGGATGTGATAAAATATATTTACAAAGACTAAACCGAACCAATCATATCAAGGACACTGAAAAAAAAATGAAAGAAATACAATAGCTTAACACGATTGTTCCATTATGCTTATAAGATTTATGATGACATTTGGCAGCTATTTTACGCTATTTTTAATTGATTAAAAAGTGGTTTTATCGATTGGAAACTATTGATGCGATAGTGATTGCTTTTATATTTAGAATACTGTTTATGTTATTGATGGTCGTTTTTCATTCATCTTTATCGTTATTCGCATCTGCCTTCTTAACAAGGTTGACATACATAAGGACAATGTGGTTTTGCTGCAATGCTATGATGGAAATGTCACGTTTCTGTTCAGACCAGTCTACCATATTGCTACAATATAAACTGTCTGAAGCCATTATGTCTGTTTACATGCATCACATCCACCTTTTCGACGAGGAAAAGCACATCCGGTCAGTACATTATGATCAGGACGAGAACTTGGACGAGAACTTGAAAATCCTAAAAGAACTTATTCGACTTGAATATGCTAAATTGTATAATAAAAATGTGAAATATGCACGTATTTAAATTGCATTCATGATACCGTATATAACTAAATTCCAACATAGATCAATTGGGATACATGTTTTAACCAACTAAAATCAATCAAACACACAAAAATGTTATTAGTCCTGTCAAGAATAATACGATTTATATAAAATGTATGAACACACTAGAAAAAGTAATATTTACTGATAGTTTCCATTTGTAGTATTATTTTAATATCCTTCACAACTAACTTGTAGAAATCCTGGCACAGTATAACACCTTTATTTAGCCTTTTATATATATATATATATATATATATATATATATATATATATATATATATATATATATATATATATATATATATATATATATTAAATAGCAAATGGCATTTAACCTATTAAGAGACCGTATACATTTTACAAATTAACATGAAAGTTTACATATTCATTACCAGCAGACGTTTTTATACAATGCTATCTTTAACAATACACTTCTAAAGGTATGTGGGAAGATCTCTATATTTTTTTGAACACACACTAGTATGGTATTGCTATATCTGGACCTAGTTGATACCAATAACACTGTCACGATGCTGGGCGCAACACATCCAAGACATGAAAAGTGTTTCCGTTCCTGACTGTTTCAACATTTCTTATGATCTCCTGGAAAACAAAATTGGATAATGTTCTTACTAAATTCATGCATTTATTTGTTATGAAATGCCAATGTTTTGGTCATGCGCATTCATATCCGGATATTATACCTATTACACATGTTGACAATAGCGGCTTTGTGTAATGAAGCCTACATTTGTCAGGTTATTAGGTATTCGTTGTTATATGCATTATGCATACAAACAAATTGTTGTTTAGGCGCTCACGTGTTCAAATAATAAATACAAAAATTTAGAGAGATAAGATGTTCACAAATTTCCATTGCCTCAAGTAAAATTCCTATTACAGAAATCGTTATCAATAATCATTTGTTCAGAGCTGGAAAAACTGATGTTTATCAGCCCAGGGTGAGTTGAAATGTTTGCTGTGGACTTTTTATTTACATGCCGAGAATGTTATATAAGCCAGATTCTGAAAAATTATAAAGGTGTAAATAGATGAACGTAAGTGCTAACTGCGATCAAACCACTTAATCAAATCTTATTAATAAATTCCAAATCAAGATAGCGTGGTCTTTTTGATATTATTTTGTATTTAAACCCCAAAACTGCAGTATGGGACTTATAAAACTAAAATAGTGCAAGTGTATCTTACGTTGAATTATAAATGTATGTCCCAAAGGACATAGCTGAATTAGAATCTATATACAGAGAGAGAGAGAGAGAGAGAGAGAGAGAGAGAGAGAGAGAGAGAGAGAGAGAGAGAGAGAGAGAGAGAGAGAGAGAGAGAGAGAGAGAGATGGACGGACGGACAGACATATATATGTACAGAACAGATAGATAGATAGATAGATAGATAGATAGATAGATAGATAGATAGATAGATAGATAGATAGATAGATAGATAGATAGATAGATAGATAGATAGGTAGGTAGGTAGGTAGGTAGGTAGGAAGGTAGGTAGGTAGGTAGGTAGGTAGACAGACCGACCGACAGACAGACAGGCAGGCAGGCAGGCAGACAGACAGACAGACAGGCAGGCAGACAGACAGACAGACAGACAGACAGACAGACAGACAGACAGACAGACAGACAGACAGACAGATAGATAGATAGATAGATAGATAGATAGATAGATAGATAGATAGATAGATAGATAGATAGATAGATAGATAGATGGTGCATAATTTCGGAAGGTGTTTTCTCCTATCATATTTTGCGGTGGTGAGCTTTACACTAAATTGTTTAGATTGATGTATGGGCTAGGCTCGCAATACATTGGTAGCTTACGATGGTTAATATATGCTCTCTTTCTGACATAACTGGATTTTAATTAGAACCGCTAAAAAGAACGCAGGCGAATTTCGATGTGAGTGTTAACATTTTGGCGGTTAGAGAAAGTTAATATTGATAGATTAATTGACGAAATTAAATTTTTCAGTTATTCCCTGTGTGAAATTTGTATGTCCAAGTTTTAGTGTCGAATGTGAAGTCTGCGAGACTCTGAGGAAATTAACAAGTAATTTCTCTACTTAAGTAATTCGTGCAAGGACCGGATGTTTTAAACGTTGAGGGACACGGAGAGAGATTCGGCTGCATAGAAAGAGCACATCTCGACAATGCCCCCCTGCCCCCCCCCCCCCCGACAGAAAAAAAATATCTGCAAACCTGTGCTTAACAGTCGAAACAAGTGCAGACTACACCAGGTTGCCGTAGATAATCCTGAAGAGAGATGAACCAATAATGGAATGAAAGAGTAGGGAAAGAAATACGATGATCTCTCACCAGCAATGAATTGGAAGGACCGGAAGCAACCAAGCTATGCTGACATGCCGACATTTTGAGTTTGATCATTCACTCGATCTTTGGTGAAATGTGTAACTGATTGCATTTTGCGTAATTTTGTAACTTTTTCCAAGAGAAAATTGTATATCATTGATATGCCATGTTCAATTCCATTGTGTTTACGTGCTTGATTGAAATGTCAAATATTTTCATACGGAAATCGTATCGTTCAAACCCCCACGCGCATGTGTTTGTGTCTGTGTCTGTGTCTGTGCGTGTGTCTGTGTGTGTCTCTGTGTCTGTGTATGCGTAAATTCAACAAAAAATAGTTAAATAAATTCTTTACTTTGATTACTTTCACTGTATCATATTCGATACTCGTCAGACAGACACAATATACTTTCAATATAGTTTTGTACTAAATAAGTCTGCTTAGTGTTATGTCAGTTGCGTCATTGTTTATCAGGCGAAAATAAAGACATTTTTTTTTTACATTGATATACTACACTTTAATACCAAATCACATTTGTATGATTGAGAAATCATTAAATCCCCTTCACAGTCTGTAGCAGTGTGAATTTTGTAGATTTTCTTGCAGCGGTCAGTGTGACACGAAGTAAATTAAACTGACAAATGGGCCATGTACCACATTAAATCGCTAGACTGCAGTGGTTTAACATCTCTTGTTTAGCACGTGATTAAATTTAAATCGGAATAGCAGTTAGACAAATGGACTAGGGACGGTAAAGTGCAGAAAAACCTGAGACAAGTGTGTTTCCATTCAATTAAATGTCATACAGTGAAATATTCCAGGAATCTGGGGGGGGGGTGTAAGGGCGAATATTCTAATTTGCAGGGTGGGGTATTTTTTGTTCCCGACGGTTAGATACATTTTATCCTAACTTGCTAAGCTAAATAAAGTGGGGTGTTTCCCAGATGAAAATACAATGTTTGAAGTATACTCCCTCGAAAAAAATTAGCCAGTATATGTTTCTATGCCATGTATTCCATCAGAACCAGGTGAATTATAGACTGCATTTGTTTAACCATCTTACTTTTCACGCTTTCTGCTACATTTGTCATATTGATTAAGGCCAAATAATTACATTTATTCGCTTCTGGTATATTTTTATCCTGCTATTCTGTGATATAGAAAAACGAAATTGCAGCAGCAAAACAAAATCCATTTTTTTTAATTAATTTTAATATTTTTTCCTTGAATAAATCAAATATCATTACCTCTTGTTTCGTGTTTTGCCAATTTTCCAAACGTCTTGAAACTATTTTTCTTTTTCTGAGAAGTACCTTTCTCATGACATATTTTGTATTGGTATGTTCACTTGCTTTTGAACTTTACAGTGATATATATATATATATATATATATATATATATATATATATATATATATATATATATATATATATATATATATATATATATATATATATATATGTGTGTGTGTGTGTGTGTGTGTGTGTGTGTGTGTGTGTGTGTGTGTGTGTGTGTGTGTGTGCGACAATTAGTTATCTAGCCAAAATTCATTATATCTTGATAATGTTATATGACACTACCCACCCCACCCCCCTTTCCGGATACGTGCGGTTAGCTAGTAATTTTTTTATTTACTGAGCAATAATATTAGTCAAGCTACGGTAGCAAATAAAGCAATATGTTTCTGACACCTACACATGCTCATTAAGGTGGAGCAACATTCCAGGTATACAACTTCCCGTGACCTTTCTTAACTTTGCTTAAAGGGCGTAAAATTAAATTTCACTTTCAACATTGAAACTGTTGATCTAGTACTAAGTATGGTCTACCAATCAAAGTGACGGAATTTAAAGATACGTTTATCATCTTTGTTCAAATCACAATTTAAAAAAAAAAACTAGCAATCTATTGAATATAATTCCATCTTAAAATTTTAAAGGTTTTTAACCAGACGATTGACCTATGGACACGTTAGATAAACTGACGTAAGGGACCTCCCATGAGAAATTTTTCACGCACGTAAATTGGAATTTTATATATTTCTATAGACGTGTCAGAGTACCAGAAGAAATACATTGAATGGCCAGTTGAACCTAATGATGTTAACACTTTCTACGTTTCTTCTTCTTTTAAATAGTAATTATACCATATACTAATACATTTATGTCCATAGTCAGGTCCTTTCATTTCCACACTTCAATATAACCAGGGCATGGGGGTCTGATACTCTCAAAATGGCCCTGGCTTATGTTAACCTATAAAGGGATCTATCCATAGTAACATATACTAAACAACTGAGCAGGGTACCACGAAATCTTTCGTAGTACTTTATACTGCGGTTTTTCTTAACGCATCGCAATATGTACCACGGTATAGCGAAATTTATTATACGGACAATCAATTCAACGTTCTCATGCAGGTGTTGAAACTTATTTAGTTTCATTTCCATCTGTCGATAGCTGGAACAATATCTTGATGTAATCCTTATCAAAATAACGACATATTTTTTCAAAGATATAATGTGGAAAAAATATGAATTATCTTGAGATAAGTAGAAAGAACATCTCAGCTCAAAGACCTTTTCCTCCAATTAAATGGCCGGTACCTTATTTCAGACTAAGTAGTCATGTGCATGTTAATTGACGCATAAGGTGTAATCTAACTAAAGTGGAATCATTAAACTTATAACAGCTGATTAGAGCGCCTATTGATATACGCCATACATAACACGTGTTAAACACGTGATTACCATACATATAATTATATTTGTAGTATTCGCCATTGATTTACGACAAATACAAAGGTTTTGTTATATATATATATATATATATATATATATATATATATATATATATATATATATATATATATATATATATATATATATATATATATATATATATATATATATATATATATATATATATATATATATATATATATATATATATAACTTTTTGAACTATAGTGTTATCAATAATGAAAACACGTTAATAATTAATATCTTTACAATCCTAAGAGAATTTCCATACATTACTTACTGACGGAAGATACCGACGTATCGTTACAGTGAAATATCGCCATGGTGCCAACCACCGGAAAAAATATACATCGGTAAACCGGTATACCGGTCATACCGCGGACTTCTACTACACAATGTGCTTATATTAGTATATTTTCTTTAAACGACAACATTGAAATTGAACAATGAACATGAATCGTTATCTAACTTTTATTTTACTATTCATTTACTATTCATTTTTTATTTACTATTCATTTATTTCAAACTCGATGGATACAACATCACTGTTGACGCTTATCCATAGTTGATGATTTATATTTGCTTAGCTGGAGGAAAATGGGGCGGCTATCCGACTTCCTACAAAAGAAAAAAAAAACACGTTGAGAACGGTGCCCAGACTCATTTTGCTAAATTTGTCAGATTTTATTTCATTTTTGTCATTCACCTTTAGATCACCTATGTTCTGAATCCACTCCAGTTTCCTGATCTAATTAACATACAGTGTTAAAAATCGTACTAGATCACCAAGATAGCAAACACTTGTCGAGATTTACATTTGACACTGAGAACACGAGTAACGCTCTTTTCAGGCATGTGTCACTCAGAGGTGGTCCGCTCCATGAAAGGTCTTGACGTCCGTTAAATATACCGACATTAAAAAATATATCTTGGCAGCAGATCCTCCCTCAGAAATGAAAGATTATGTAAATTTTAAGACTCCTGAATGAATCAAAGTTTTGTATGACACTAACAGACTTAATGCGAATTGCTATTATAGACACTGTCTGATATTATAAGAACTGCGATGTTAATTTTGAGCAAAAACTCATGACCCACGCTCATCTCCAATGTGTAATGGTGACCTCTTATTGTCTGTATACTCATCAAAGTGAATTTAAAATTTGGAAAGTTTAAGCATCAAAAGAAGTATTATTTTCATAACAAGTGTACATACATGAGACGGCAAACATAAATCTCCCTTCGAGCCAAACAATGCTGGTTACAAAGGGATATACAACTGGATATAATAGTCAGTTAGGTAAACTATTGGACCTTCTGCTAAAAATTGGATAAACAGTTCAGAAACATTGCAGCAGCTGCAATTGTATATGCATGTACCTTGTTTTCTGACGACATCAAGTGCGCATCACACGCCATCATAAGTATATTTGTGGACGATAGAGCGAAAAATGAGAATTAGCATTACAGCCGCCACGCTCAAATGAAACTGTATGATGACAACAGAAATATAACATTATACATATTTATCATTACGAGTCTGTATGGAAACAAGCCGAATTTAACATTAGTCCACATGTTGTATTTTAAGATTGTATTTAGGGAACAAGAGTAATGCAACATAATCTTGGATACTGACCAAAAGCAGCAACTATTAACACCCATATGTACTCACTAATACCAACTTATACTGGAATATACTGCACTCAACTTACTCACCAGCACTCACACTACTCCATAGCACACAGTGTGACTGGCCATCACCCACACCTAGGTAAGAGTGCTGAAACATCCATACAAACAGTCCATAACACTGACACAGTCACATATACAGGAGTGGGATTTATTGTCCTAATGTGGAAAATAAACATAGACTAAGCACATCCAAAGCAACAAACACGCTATAAAAGTACATAAAACAGATTTTGTTTGTCA
Organism: Unio delphinus; assembly: GCA_029339505.1. NCBI lineage: Eukaryota > Metazoa > Mollusca > Bivalvia > Unionida > Unionidae > Unio > Unio delphinus. The sequence goes on along the minus strand of JAQISU010000084.1, from coordinate 4,634,742 downwards.
ATATCTGAGTTGTGTCTCTGTTTATGAGAGATCTGGGTGGTCATGAAATGCATTTGTGCTGAAAGTCATCAAAGACTAGTTTTATGGCCATATTTTTCAGGTATTGCTAAACAAAACTGCACACAGCTGTCGTAACAATATTTTGGGAACGAAGGATTATTTCTCTCTTGCTGATGTTGTTCCTGTTACTGCTGTTACAGCTTATCTTCAGCTTCGTTTGGTCTCTGTAGAATCCGCTATAGTACCATCTCCCACCTTTTAGAGGTACGTTGCTGTGCCCTCTTTCACTTCTATCGGTACTGCTCAGTCTTCTCCACCTAAGCTCTCACAATCTTCGTGATATCCTGCTAAATATATTCTCTTGTAAACTCTTTTTGAAGTTTTAAAGGCCACCTACCTCCCCTTAAAGTAACGTTAATTTGTAAAACCATAATTTCATAGTCCCTTCCTTGAATTCGCACTACCCTCGGTTATAAGCACATGGCTTGACTCAACCGCCCGAATTAACAGGGTTGGTTGGTCATTTATCTACTTATTTATTTAACATTTAGTCATTTATAAACTTAGCCTGGCTTGAAATCGGATTTTAGATCGCATATCACATTTTAGCTATGGCGTTTGTTGCATCAACCAATCGGAATGCACGTGCATGTGTGACCTCATCGTCATATGAGAACCCTAGAGTACGTGTCATATAATTTTCTGATTCTGGTTTTAGTAGACAGAAAACTTCATGAGAGAAACAGATCGCAAGGAAATGAGTATGAAAGAACCAATCAAGAAACCAGTAACGCCCATTTTAAAATCAACTTTTCTTTCAATAAGTCTCACTGAACATGATGATTCGGGTGAACTCTCCTCTTCCGGTGCACTATTGTCATTGTAAATCGGAAATCAATTACAAATACGAAAGGTTAAACACGAACTTATTTACAAGGTTAACAAAGTCAGTAAATGATAGATAGGTTAGAATTTTTTAGGACAGATTCATTTATCCACTGTAGGATAGAAGGAACACTAAACCACATTTCTGTTTTTTTTCCCCATGATTTCTACGGAAACATCATCAAGTCAATACTAATTGGCCTCCAAGATTTCCTGATGAAAAACATACAAACTATATCGTCCACACTCGATAGAATCGGATTTTTGTAATCTCCCATCATTGTATCAAATGGAAACTTCGTTTCTTCTATAAAGTGTATGATACCGTCTTCGGTAATCCATATCAATCAAATTAGTCCACGATATATTTCACGCTGTGGTCGTTAGGAAAGTAGACGGCAGCCCAGTGGGTCCCTCTTTGTTAACTTTCGTCCTTGTGAACGACATAAACTCGTAAGGCTTTACGTGTTCAATTACGAAGTACCTCTTGAGCATAAACCACTGGATTCCAAAGAACTATGTATAGACTGTGTGTCAGGATTTAAGAAAGTGCCCAGGTATTGATTGTCATTTTAACAGGTAGTCATAAACAATGATTTCACACTTGACATAAAGTGGCCAGATATTGATTGTCATTTTCACAGATAACACTTGACGTTTTCTCTAAAGACGTCTGTCCCGTTTATCAAAATACGGGAAGTGTCTGTACTATTTTGCACAGAGCTTTGATGTGTTTAGTCTCTCAATGAGTCAGTGGGAGTTTTTAATGATCTAATCACCTCTCAGGATTTTCTCGTCTGAGATGAGAGTAAACTCTTCTGCTAAAAATCTGATAACTTTTCCTCTTTCCTCATTATTAGCCGTTGGTTTTGATGTTTCTTTTTACTACGATGATCATTTTGGCAGACATATCATTGTTTTCAGGTCGGTGCGATTCTTCAGAAAATGATAGGCCAAACAGGAAACCAAGCGTTTTTCTTGTCTTGGCCATCGTAACACTGTTGTTTTAACTTCAATGAATGTATGAAAAGAAAATTATTTATTGGTTATAATAATATTCTTCGCTTTATATTAGGTCTTGCTAGATATAACAGTGCCTGAAACATGTTTGTAAATTAAAATGTATTCCGTTTTGATATAGTAATGAGAAAATGTGAATTCTCAATGATGACAAGAATATCTAATAGTATGAACAGTATATTGAAATCTCTTAGGACAATGACATTCATTTAAATCTCATATTATGAACAGCAGGAACAAATTACTTTTTAAAGGTGCCACTTAATTGTATTCTTAACCATGCAGGGTGCACTTAATTGTCTTGTACACAATTTTATTTTATGTTAACAAACAATGATTATACTTTAAATCTGTATATTAATTAAGATGTAACTGTCAGGACATAATATTAGTAAGTAATAAGATTGAAATTTTCTCTTAAAAGTAATTTTAGTTAAATTTTATTGAAAGTAATTTCCAACCAAAATATATTGAGATTATTTTCATTTGTTTCTATATCACAACTATATACTATATATTATAATAAATATTAGACCCTTATGAACTACGGCAGAACACTCTGGCACTGAAGCGGTTTATCAAGATAGTTGTTTAAGAAATTAGTGTTAGAAGAACTGGGTCGTGACTCCGAAACAATCGAACATGTTGGATCGTTTTTCTATAATTTACCTCTGAAGTCCAGGAAATGAAAAGAAGCATGCGGAGCTAGCAGTTCTTTTTATATATACGCGCCTCTTAAAATGATCCCAAGCTGAATACTCTAGAACCTAAAGTTCACCCATCAATCATACATCAAAATAAAAGGAATTAAAAGTTCTTCTAACAACATCTAAGATAGTCTTTTTATATAACCAGTATTACCAATGAAGAAATCCTGGGAAAATATTTTTCTTAAATTTACCTGACTATCACAGTATACACCTCCCCAAGCTCATATTCCCTTGGCATTCATCGCAAGTTATTCATGATTTTCTAGTCATCATTAGTTATTAGTTTTATTTGGAGAAAAAAAAGGGGAAAAATCCAATTGTAGAGCGCCACCTCAATACTTACAAAGTATTTTTCGGAGAATTTCGCTTCGCAAAATATACAATTATGCAAAACAGATACTGGTTTGTCTGCATCAAATCCTCAACAATATTGAACCAGTTATGAACACTATGCTGTTAACCAGTTATGAACACTATGCTGTTAACCGGTTATGAACACTATGCTGTTAACCAGTTATGAACACTATGCTGTTAACCAGTTATGAACACTATGCTGTTAACCAGTTATGAACACTATGCTGTTAACCAGTTATGAACACTATGCTGTTAACCAGTTATGAACACTATGCTGTTAACCAGTTATGAACACTATGCTGTTAACCAGTTATGAACACTATGCTGTTAACCAGTTATGAACACTATGCTGTTAACCAGTTATGAACACTATGCTGTTAACAAGATACCATTATTGTCGACACATCTGTAATTTGATTGGTCCATTACCAACGCTGTGACATAAGATATTAATCAAGGTGTGTAATTATAGAGTTTAAGTACACAAAGAAGTCATCAGATTAAAAAAAAACACATAAATCACGATCGGAATGCATGTTTAGGAAATGCAAACTGTTACACCATGTGCCCAACGAAACAAATATTCAACTTAAATAGGAATGGCTTTATCATCCAATAAACAGTAAATTAGTCTTTGCTATCCTCTGATCTTTTCTTCTTTTGCAGCACTCAATGTTAAAGAATGTGTGTTCTAGCTTCCGCGGTTGGTGTGTAAACCATAAGGAGAATCAAAGTAGTGCGTTAATTTATTGACCTGAGTGTAGCTAAGATTTTACAAACATGAAAATAACTGAGATATACCTACACAAAATGTAACGCATATTGTCGACGTGAGCTACTTGTCAAAAAAGCGTTAAGAGAAAGAAATGATCTGATAAAACAGTGATGATATTCATCTGATTTGCAATTTGGTGATGTATTAACATTTAGGAGTAAAATAAGCGAAAATGATATTATCATTGCTACACTAGACAAGATTTTTCGATAACTTCGTACTTGTCTGGATTTTATGATCCTTATTCTGTCCCAAGACAATGCGCAAGCATGTCTTGGTAAGCGATGCATAAATATTGCATTATGTATTCAGACAAATTGTACAGATACCAATCTAGTCAGAAAAACGATTTTTGTTAAGCTTATCCCTTCAGAAAACATTAACACTTTTGTTCATGACAAATTTGCAAACGCTGCTATAAAATTTAAATCTCTTCTGAAAGCATTGAAATCAGTTTATTCTGCATGTATTACAGAATTAATTTTGATACAAGAGGAAGTCAAACAAAGTTGCTTGAGCAACAAGTTTGATTATTGAATAGAGAAGTAGCGTTTATCTGCATTTAAATTGGAAGGTAAAGGCAACTATGTGTTGTAGCGTGGGTGGTCATTTGCTTATTTTGCTTAATTGGTACTGTATATGGCAAGGAAGACGGAGGCAAAAGGATTAAGCCGCCGAACGCCATATAGACACGAAGGGTATTTTAAAATTCTGAATAATTCTAAATCATTACTATTCTGTGTAACAAAGTTCTTTATTAGTTCACAATACGTCAGTGCATCCCCTTCAAATTACTCCTGAATGCACACCTACCCACTACAAACGTATCTCTGTCTGATTATCCTATTGTTAAATACAAAGTTGCATTAATATTTGTGTATGTTCATTCAGTGGAAAACAACACTTCCAAACGCCTAGGGTTTAAAATCGTCTGCCACTCAGCGAATCTTTGATAACGGAATTCAACCAAAACTCACATGGTGCTAAAACAGGGCTGTACTGCAAAGTTCAGACAGTATGCTTCTTCAGGTAGCCTGTCAGGACGGAAGAATCAAGAAGTCGCCCACGACGGCGGTTTTATGGGCCTATAAGTTATCATGGAATAAATGGATACTTCAGGTGCCGATGCATAGCCAGGTTGTTCACAGTTTGGATACATAGAACTGCCAGGAAATTACAGAAATGCCAGGCAGCGGTACCTGGATGCTGGGTAAGGTTTTGTATCACGAAATAATGCGTATATAACTTTTGGATAGTTTAACCGCATCGAGCGATTTGAAGGCTCTGCTCAATTTCTCCTATCCAAACTGACATGTTTCTTTATTTGCGTTCAGAAAAGTATATTCGTTCGTTGTCTGTGATAATCTCACTGAATGTATACCTTCATTCTCTTCATATTTGGCGAGTAGCTGTTTGGCGATTTCAGTTGGAATCTGCTGTTTTATCAGCTGCCAACAAATGAGAGTTCCAGCTTGTACAAACCTTTCTGAGCTTCAAATGATTTTTTCATTATATCGATTTAATGCCAGTTAAAGAAATATATTTTACAGTGTATTGAACATCTTCGATAATTGCACTTGAGCATCAGCAATACCCGTTCATAACTCGCAGGCAACGGTCTTCTGCAACGTATGTCAACATACACGAATTCCTGACCATCTTTAAAACAATGAAACCACCTCAAGGTTGATTAGAATATGACGGAGAACTAAACGTCATTCACGATTTCAGTCAGATTGTACCCTAAGATCCCCGGAATTTTACAGTATCCTAGTTTGGTCAGTAGGTAAATTATTTCACCTTCTCACAAGTTTACGTCACTGCTATTTACCCATGTTACGTCACACGGGTAATAATGAATATAGGTGTCTGAAACACAAAGTGCACCTCGAGACAATTTTACAGAACATACCGTTGTGAAATGATCAGCATTATATGTATTGACGGGTTCAAAGAAAAATAAACGTTAACAACAAAATATATTCATAACTTTTCATTACATTTTATATATTAGACCTAATTTGAAAGCTATTATTATCTCATAAATAACCTGTTTACTGTATTCACAATGATGAAGGCATACTATGAAATACCTTCATGGTAAATGCAAGTAAATCTTAGGTAAGAATCGTCATCATTGCCTATGTATTTCTAAACATCTGAACAATTTGCTGTTTGTATCAATCCTAAAAGTGAGGTATTTTGTAGTATGTCTCATAGGTTAATCCCTGACATTTGGGTATTTCATGTTAAAGACATCCAGTGTTGTAAATTAAACACTATTTAGACATGTTACATTTCTTATTTATGCATTTTATCCATGAAATTTGACAAACTCAAGATATATATTTCAAATATATAAAAATACTTAGCTAGTCGCAGCAACATGTTTCAAATGGTAGGTAGGTATGTGCGTGCGTGCGTGCGTGCGTGCGTGCATGTAGGTAGGTAGGTAGGTAGAAAGCAGGCAGGTAGGTAGGAATGGATGAATGGAAGTAGAAATAGATGGACAGATGGACGGACGGATGAACGGATGGATGGACGGATGGATGTATTGATGGATGGATGGATAGATGTAACGTTTTGCGATAGATATGATGTAGATATTTTCCATTTCATTTCTACTTTTCCTCTTGGATCACATACTTCTTTAGTTTGAAATGAAGATCGTTCTTTTCCTGTAGATGTTAAAAGAATTCGAAGTATTTGTTTTCTTAGGATTGAAAGTAAAACACGATATGCGTCACGAATATATCTTGCGAGGGCAATGAGTCACATGGATTTTAAGAAAACATCACCTTTCAGGACATAAGTCAGTCTTACTGGCGATAAACATCTGCTCCTGAAGCCTGTAATTTAATGACTTGGAAATGTCCCTCTTGAAATAGTGTTATAAATGAAGGAGTTATGCCGCATTAGTGGCTTGTTCGTGTGCGTTCATTTGGGTGATCAAATTCTAGATATTGGATCCTTAAAGCGGAATACAAACCTCAACAATCATGATGAGTATATGAAAGTATAACTTAAAACTTGCGTGACAAAAGTGTCAGATCTGATTTGGGAGCGAAAATAAGACGCCTACTGTAAGAACGAAAGTGTCCAGCAGATGTATAGGACGACATGGCATATGAAGTACACGAGACAAGCTTTAAGTGAATAAAAACACAAAGTACAAATGAAAGACAAACTCGCAATAAGACTACAGGTTGGATACCTCAGAAAGATTGTCGCTAGAAACAATGTCATATTTGATTTCCCCATCGAAACATTGCATTACTCAAAAGGACAAGTTACGGTCAATTATGTACAGAACGATATTATTAACCATCTTGGTCAGATTGGTTAAATTTTCCAAGTAATAGAACTATTTTACCATAATCATATTATTCCGTTAAAAGGTTAACCATCTTATTCCGTTAAAAGGTTAACCATCTTATTCCGTTAAAAGGTTAACCATCTTATTCCGTTAAAAGGATAATAATCATATTCCTTTAAAAGGATAATCATCTTATTCCGTTACAAGGATAGTCATCTTATTCTGTTAAAAGGATAACTATCATATAGGATAACCATCTTATTCCGTTTAAAGGATAACTATCATATAGGATAATCATCTTATTCCGTTATATGGATAATCATTTTATTCTGTTAAAAGGATAACTGTCTTACTCAGTTAAAATGATAGTCATCTTATTCCGTTTAAAGGATAACTATCATATAGGATAATCATCAAATTCCGTTTAAAGGATAACTATCATATAGGATAATCATCTTATTCCGTTATATGGATAATCATCTTATTCTGTTAAAAGGATAACTATCTTACTCAGTTAAAATGATAATCATCTTATTCCGTCGGTTCGATCCCTGGCAGTCATACCAAAGACTTACAAAAATGGTACTAACAGCTGCCTCGCTTGGTATTCAGCATTAAGATGTTAGTGTTAGGACTGATCGGTCTGGTGTCAGGATAATGTGACTGGGTGGGACTTGATGCTACATGTCTGCGACATGATGCCCCAGTGCTAGACATCACTATAAACTGCCTCACTGCAGAAATCGTAGCGATATAACTGAATTTGTTTTAAAGCTACGTTAAAAATCAAATAACACGCACACACACACACCAAACCTTTGGGACATTTTGTAGAATATCTAAAATGTATTAACTTTGTTTGACTACTGGTGTTTATATTTGTTTTTTTTTATATCAACAGTCAGGAAAAATCCTGTTTCTTCTTCACATTTTTGCAGTGAAGGTTCAGTTTTGTTGGAAACGTGTCCAGTTATGTTACACATATCACTTTATTGGGGAGATTGTTCAGATCAGTCAATAAACGTACCAATAGCAAATCTGTTTTTCATGTCCAATCTCAGTATAACAACTGTTTTTCATGTCGAATCTCGATGTCAAAACTGTTCTTCATATCGAATCTGAGTATAACAACTGTTTTTCATGTCCAATCTCAGTATAACAACTGTTTTTCATGTCCAATCTCAGTATAACAACTGTTTTTATCTCTAATCTCAATATCAAAGTTGTTCTTCATGCCCAGTCTCAGTATAACAGCTGTTTTTCATGTCCAATCTCAGTATAACAACTGTTTTTCATCTCCAATCTCAGTATGACAACTGTTTTCATATCCAATCTCAATATCAAAGCTGTTTTTCGTGTCCAATCTCAATATTAAAGCTGTTCTTCATGTCCAATCGTAATATTAAAGCTGTTCTTCATGTCCAATCGTAATATTAAAGCTGTTCTTCATGTCCAATCTCAGTATCAAAGCTTTCGTATGTCCAATATCAATACCAAAGCTGATTTTAATGTCCAATCTCAGTATAACAACTGATTTTAATGTCCAATCTCAGTATAACAACTGATTTTAATGTCCAATATCAATACCAAAGCTGATTTTAATGTCCAATCTAATCGATTTATGACAAGTTTGCTCTAAACTGTCCTTTGACTCGGTCACTCTTCGACTTTGAAACAAAATTTAAAAGTGCAATGTATATATGTTATTTCTAGAGCTGCACGACTGAATCATGTCACGTCTAATTTTCCGCATTGACTAGGCAATCATAATTGTTTGTACTTTGTCACACGGATAGATATCAGGCGCCGTTTAATTTAGTTACATATCAGCTATGAATGAGTACGTGTGGTTTGGCAAGTTACTTGGCCCAAACGAAATCGATACATCAAGATGATAGATGAACATTTCCCTCACAATATATTCCTTAAGAATCATAAATCATTAGTTCAATGCAACAATAAGCATATATATATATATATATATATATATATATATATATATATATATATATATATATATATATATATATATATATATATATATATATATATTTATTTATTTATTTTTTTTTTAATTTATTAATGTATTTTAGTATTTATTTATTTATTCATGTACAGATTCTAATAAGGAGGCGGACTACTGTAAGTAGACAATTGTTCTCATAAATGTTCTGAATTTTGAAGAAGAAGAAATGTTGATGATAATGAACTCTCAAAATGACTGTCTTTAGCGCTTCGTACTGCTTTTCTAATCGAAGAATTCGTCACTCGGGACAATGAATTGGGTTCAATGAAAATTTTGCTCCAAATATAACTTTATTCAAAATATTGCTCCTTGACTGCAAAGTCATTATTTAGAACAACTGAGATCCGTAAGATCGAAATTCATTCTTGACCTTCTTCGATTCTCCATTATTGGTTTTGAGCTGTACTGTCTAACAAGACCCGAGAAAAGTATCAACAAATTTATACCGAACAGAATGTGTAGTTGACTTTAAAGCTATGGTTTACTGAATATATGAACCTTATATTACACAAGGCACGAAATTTAAGACGAGAATATGGAAGAATGACGAAGTAAATTTTGGACAACTTTATGCATAGTGTGACGTCCCATCCACCATTTCATATACAGGAACAAAACATGCTGGATAATTGTACATAATCTATTAAGACAGTGACACTTCAGTTTCCTTTTAACAACACAGTAACAATTAATTTGAATAGATGAAACCAACCATCCAAATTGAAGAAGAAAGAAAACCATTTAATATATATCCGTCGTCTTCCTTTTACGGTAGTTGTGGAAACTGCCACAACACGCCTTTGTTTCGATAGCTGGAATAAATTTGCGCAAGCGTGTCAGGCCACCTCAGTTCGTCAGTACTGGTTTCACTTTGAAACACTAAAGTAAATGCGAAGGTATCTGATACAGCATTCTAATAGCTATTTCTGGACATTCACCAACAACACATTGGGACTTGTTACCAGGCCCTGCACTAGGGCATGGAGAACGAGGCAACCGATGCAGAGGCGTAGCTAAGGGGGGGGGGGGCAGGGGGGTACATATGTCCCCGGGCGCCAAGGTACAGGGGCGCCAAAATGAGGCTTGCAACGTTACATTATAATAAGTAAACAAGGGTAATAAATCGGTTACAAGATCGCTGGGGCGCCAATTTTATAGTTCGTCCCCGGGTGCAAATTACCATCGCTACGCCTCTGAACCGATGCAAGGTGTAATTAATTGAAGCTGTGATTATATTGATCTATAAGAGTAAGTACGTCAAGTTCTAATTAATATCCTAATATACATGACATATATCAATATGATAATGAACGGCACGAGTTGAAAACAACTTATGCACGTGGGAAAACTCGGATTCTAACGAACTAGGTAAAATGAGATGTAAGAAAATATTTACGTATCGAGATATTTTTAACACAGTTCGTAATATATGTCAGAGCAGAACCCTGGGAAAGCTGTACTGAAACTAATACATATACGATTTTAAAAAATTATATCCTGTATCATGATCTTATATAGCCGCATATATATAAATTTATGTATGTATAAATATGTACATTTATTTTAAACTGTGTCTATAAAAAGCTATTTGATAAATACTGTTGGTATATCAGATTGGGATCCGCCCATGGCCCAGTAATGCTCATATAAAAATATATGTTGGAACAGAAGGTTGTGTTTCAACAGTAGGCTATCGCTTCTATGCTCGTTAAATCTGTGATGAGTTGGCACTGATTAACAAATAACAAGATAAGAAAATAGCGAGAAAAATATCAATAATCCCTATTTTCTATATGAATTAATTGTAGTGCAAAATAATTATCATAATCATCTGTGCTCTCTCTCTCTCTCTCTCTCTCTCTCTCTCTCTCTCTCTCTCTCGTAAGTATAAATACTAGAAAATCTTTGGAGTGAAAGAGGGAAAAGAATACTGAACTTGCTCCATTAATATGGTTCCCCTTTCTGCTGGTCCCTTTGATCGTAAATGTCGTAGTTCAATGCTCCCGAGACATGATTGCATGACACAGTCGAAAATCCGCATCGCTCGTTTTTCTTTTTTAAGGAATTTCGCCGGTATTTTCAAAGGTGATTGAGAGAGACAGACAGAGCGATAGTGGTAACAGAGAGAGAGAGTGGTAAAACTAATATGCTGACAGATCGTCCAAGAGAGAGAGAGAGAGAGAGAGAGAGAGAGAAAGAGAGAGAAAGAGAGAGAGAGACAGACAGACAGACAGACAGACAGACAGACAGAGACAGCGAGATTTACCATAAGTGCATTTATTTATTGCCCTTCCTCGTATTCAATTTGTCCAATTTGTCTCCTGTCTTGCAAAACAAGAGATTGAGTGAGTAAGAATAGGACTGATGTCTCTGCCATTGCGTTAAATAATCTGCTTATAGAACATTATTAACGGGTTTTATAGAACATTATGGGTACGGTTTTGCTGCTTTGAGAGGGGGGTCGTGTATACCTTCATCTAAACATTGATAATATTTACATCATGTCAACGTTACTGTGAACGACGTGATTAAATTACATCATACCAACAGCATTTAGTCATATTTCATTTCTTAGCAGAAAAATGCATTATTAAAATAGCATTTTTTATTTCCTTACTCATAACTTCCAGAAAGCAAATTATGACTTGAGGTGTATACCATGGTTAAGATTTTCAACTGAAACACGATAATCAAGACCAAAAATAAATATACTTATGCTTTGCCTTGATTTTCACTGAGAATCCTTATATGAAAAAAATCGACAAGGCATTAGTTTTTATATCTAGAAAGAACACCTCAAAAAGTCATTTTGCTTTAGTCTAAACATAAATCAAATACGATAGTTTTAAATGTTTCTGAGTTTTTGCCTAATCGTTATTAAATTTTTGAGCAGGAGAATAAATCAACTAAACGTATTTATGCACTAGTAGAAATGTATATAGGTTACATTTGTAAGTTGAAAGTGTGCAAATACTTGTGCAATTTTAACTAACAATAGTGTAACAGCGTGAGTTATGTAAAGTGTTTATAAATCATTTAACGAACTTGAAAGTGGCAGGGTCACATATAACCATGTGAAGTTAAGGTTTGTGCTTTGTAAGGAAGTAAATAATTGTCAGGGTGTAAATATACGGTATTTTAATATGTCTGATGCGATACGGGGAAGGTGGGGTGGTGGTGTAAATCGACCCGAACCTACTACCGGGGTTTGATTCTGGATTGGTCCGCTAACTAGATCATCATTTTATGCAGACATGCTGGACAGTGTGGGTAGTTATTTTCAAATAGAAATGTATCTTCAAAGTGTATTGTATAACACCTCAAAATGGCTTTAATTTCGATTTATTATCGCCAGATGTTTTCCGTGTGTCAAACTGTACAAATTCGGAATTATGGACACCAGGTGAGCAGAGTGGCCTAAACGGAGCGAGGAAGAGAACGTGCCCATAGCGACCAAATGTGGCAGGAGGAGGCACACAAACTAAGGTATATACAAACTCACAGAAAGAAACACAAATATACCTAAAGCAGACGATGACACTGATAGACAAGCAAACATTCATCGGTACATGCAAACACCCACCGATCAAAATCACTAAATGGGGGATGTGTATGGTAAGCGAAACTAGAAGAGGATTTCTATAAATAAAATAAGCATTAAGAAAATTTGAGAAAAGTGCTCATGCAAAATAGCAAGAACAGAATGAAAAAGGAAAAATAACAACTATTATAGGAGTGAGACATGTACAAAATTAACTTCTCAAGCTTTTGTATGTCGTATCCTGCTGGCAATGAGCGTATTAATGAATGTCTCTGTCAGATGTGTTTCCTGACCATTCTGATGCATTTTAGTTTCAAACGAAAATGCAAAAATACTGTCTTTTTGACATTCGACAACATTGGTGTGGAAGATTTAGACAGTTATTTATTGAATACACACAAATAGAAGGAATGTTCAGCTATCGCCAAAGTCCTTTGATTGATGTACCGAAGAAACTTCGTGCCAGAGAAAATGCTAGCCATTGTGCTTCCACGAACGTATACATCAACGAGCCATGTGTAACCAGTAAAGACCTTTTCTTGGTTACACATCATTCGCGAGAACAGAACAAATATATAAATCATGCAAAATAGGGGAGAGAGATCTTCCCTTATTCGGTATATGGTTAGTATGTGGATGTCTTTGGCACATATGTGAAAAGTGCAAACTGAAACATTTGTATTCAGGCTCTAGCATTGCCGATCTGTATTTACCTTAGATGGTATTTCAAATACAGTGCTATCGAACCACTGAGTCAGCTGATGCAGCATGGAGACTTCCCTCTTGTTTTGGGGAATGTCTTTCTTGTGTTAGTACCCAATTCTATAATTGATCCGAAGATAGTGATGTCGCATGGCTAAGTTTTGGACGACTGCACTTTTTTATATCTATGTCGCAATATTAATAGTATTATGTAGCAGTAATAACAGCAATAACAGAAAGAAACAAAAAGCAATTCTGAAAGAAATGCATCTGTGTGCATACTTTCTTAACATGTTCAATTACGCCATGATTTACATGTTGCAACATTCATTTGTGTCAAGGAAACTTCGACATTAGTTACTTGTACATGTATTATTCTTTTAATGCAACTGGTCTCTTGAACTAAGTATACATGAATAAGGCGTTTAAAATCGGAATTATAAGCTTATATAGAGACAGAAAGTTTTCGCGCATGCCCCGAATGAAACATTTGTCCCGATTTTGCTATCTATATACAAGATATGGACAATTCATTTCAAACTGACTGGTTATCGACATAAACTATTCCCGACAGGGATACGCGATACCTTGTGGACATGACTAGCACAGCTGATCTTTCATCCAGTAGATGGCAGATCTTCTTCTTTCCCATGGCCTTATCTCTAAATTAATTGGAAACTTCATGCGATGGGGCAGATTACATTGACCTCGCTCGATGGTTCGGCAGCAATAAAACACAACAATTGTGACAAGGCTGATAATGCTTTGGACATATAAATGGCGACAATGTCAGATTGATTTCAATACTTATAGATATAAGAATGGCACCTGGCCGAGCTCTGAGCAAAAAAATATTTATCATTTGTATACGATAAGAAACAAAGTATACCTCGAAATGGAAGCCAACTAAAAAGTTCGCATTCTTTATATTCATTCCGTACCTCACCCCAGGAGCTGCATTCCGTATTTGAAACTTTGATTGTCATCTATGTATCCTCATAAAGTATTATTATTATTATTATTATTATTATTATTATATATATATATATATATATATATATATATATATATATATATATATATATATATATATATATATATATATATATATATATATATATATATATATATATATATATATATATATATATTGAACTACGTTTATTAATAAAAACATCATGATATATATGAACGTCATTTCTGAATCACTTTAGAATGGAATTCATGCCCAAATTCTCTATCCAGCTCAAACTAAGATCATATTTGTATACACATTTGGATATCTGGCAGTAAAAAAACTAACTGAAATACAAGAGATGTCCATGTAGCGATGACAGATGTACATGACTTTTAAATACAAACAGTGTTTTGAAGTAAAGACGTATTAGTAAAAAACATTTTGACAAAGTTAAATTATGTTTGAATGAGCAATCAATTTGAAGAGGGTCATGAATGTAGAGACTAGTCGTAAGAAAGAAATCCTTATATTCTTTTAAAATGTGACACGTGACTTTATTCTTTTAAAATGTGACACGTGACTACATTCTTTTAAAATGTGACACGTGACTATATTCTTTAAAAATGTGACACGTGACTATATTCTTTAAAAATGTGACACGTGACTATATTCTTTTAAAATGTGACACGTGACTATATTCTTTTAAAATGTGGCACGTGACTATATTCTTTTAAAATGTGACACGTGACTATATTCTTTAAAAATGTGACACGTGACTATATTCTTTAAAAATGTGACACGCGACTCCCAGCCTACTTCTATCCCGAAATCTTCGAAGTCATCTACTTATCCTCATAAAATATTATGCAAAATTCACCCTCCTCAATCGGTAGAGAATTAAGTTTTAAAAAAACAACAGTTAAGAATGAATGGACGCACGAACGGATGGATAGACTGACTGATGAATGGACATGATTGATCACGGTATATTCCAAAACGTGTGGATGTCATACATTCTACAAGGCACGTACATTTTAATCAGGTGAATACAGTGCTGCTAGAGTACAATAAAGTAAACACAATTGAATGTTTGAGTTCTAAAAAGTGACCACAATTCAATTTTTTAGTTCTATAAAGTAAATAAAAAATAAACAAAATAAACAAGATCAGAAACTGCACGCAAATTGATTGCAAGTTTTAAGGTCACTCAGTTGTCAGAAAAATGCAAGAAATCGCATACAGAAGCAGAATCAGTCATTGCGCCAGCATTAGCAATTGTCGTTGAAACTAGCTTGGAACCGATGCCGCCAAAAAAGTAAAGAAAGTTCTTTTGTTAAAGAATCAAATTTGCGAACACTTCGATATACTGGTATCTCACCTATATTACTTCATTGTATATTGCTAATAAATACGATAAATTGTCTCTGCTGTGGTCTCTTCAAGTTGATGAATCTACAGACGTTAGTGGCAAAGCTCAGCTGCTGACTTTTATTCGATTAATAAATGTGTGAACGAGTACTTTTTTTTAACAAAGATTTGGAAACTACGACCAGAGGCGGGCGAAGACGTTTTCCATTTGGTGAATGAAAAACATTTTGCTCTTCAACCTACAATAGATAAACTGTGTCAGTGCTTGTACCGATGGATGTCCTTCAATGCAGGGAAGAAAGAAGGGATTCGTCACTCTCGTGCGCCAAGAAAATCCAAATGTGTTAGTTGTTCACTTCATGGTCCGCATAGAAGCTTCTGAACCAAGTTATTCAAGTTGAAAACTTCATAAAATCTCGACCGCTTCATTCTCGACTTTTCTCTCAACTTTGTGAAGCGATGGATTCAGACTACAAGTGCCTGCTGTTACATACTGACGTTCATTAGTTTTCAAGAGGAAAAGTGTTAAAGCATCTCGTCTGTCTGAAGAGTGAAGTGATTTCGTTCTTGAAGGTTTAAAAAAAAAAGACTTTGGATTCTCTCTTCATGACGAAATCTGGTGACTGAAGGTTTAATTTCTCTCCGAATATTTCGACAATTTTAATTCGCTGAATTGAAGTCTTCAATGAACATCGGAAAACATCATCACTGCAACATTAAAAATGAAGTCATTTGATGAAACGTTGTTGCGGTGGCAAAGTAAGATCACCAAGGGAGTCCTCGACTGCTTTCCAATTGTCAACGAATCTCATTCAAGCAAGAAAATCATCCCCGAAATTCTTGACACACTGAGAGACCTACAATCGACACTGCATCATTACTGCCCATCACACGCAAGCAATGAATATGAATGGGTGATCAATTCATTCGTAAAGAACGAAACTACAAATCTTACAATCGAAGATAAACAGCTCATTGATTTGAAAAACGATATTAAAAAATCCAGTCAACATTTCCAGGAAAGGGCCTCGATGTGTTTTTTGGATCTCAATCAAGAAGTCATAACCTGCAATCAGTTCAAAAGCAATAAAAAAAATAATTATGTATGTATGTGTGCGTGCGTGCGTGCGTGTGTGTGTTTCCTATATAACAAAAATCATTTGAAGTATTATATATAAATGTTGCTAAACACACCTTGGAGCTATAAAAAAATAGTAAAACGCAGGACATGACTTGATGATTTGATCAACTGTATGTATGTATGTATGTATGTATGTATGTATGTATGTATGTATGTATGTATGTATGTATGTATGTATGTAACTTGATTTGCGATGGACTTTAATCATGCAACCAAGTATATTAAATATTTCAGTGTTATGTTCATATGTCATCCAATATTTCACTGTTTTTGTTATTTCATCTACTGAATTAAGTTTGTTGATGTGTTGACAATTGTCCGAGATTACGATAAAGGTAAACGTTTGTGAAGAGTTATGAATGGTTTCGAAAACACGAGTAACACCCTTCAAATGTTTATTTGGGTCAGTGGTGGTCCCTTTCTACAAAGGTTGGGACGCCCATCAGATGTTTTGACATTTACATACTTTCATAGCAACGGATCAACTTTCTGCAAAAAAAAAAAAAAATAACTGTTCCAGAATTTACGTCTCGCGAACTGATCCACTCATTTTAGATAAATTGTTACATTCACCAAATTATTTCTTTTTAGATGGTTCCAAAGTATTAAATGCGAACAATGCAACAAAAGACGCTAATTGTATAACAAAAGCCTTGAAACATAAATGAATCAAATGCTACACCTCCGATTAAGGTAATAGTTTAAATCCGAAAGCGGCACACAAAATAAGTACAAATCTATGCATGTTAATAATATAATAAATACCTCTAACCCCTGGGAAGGAGGTTGAATATTCAGGAACGATATACTTACCTAGAAATATGTAGTCTAAAACATGAATGTTCTACTATAACGTGACTTCGACAATGTGCTCCGATAGTAAAAGTAATTATTGCGTCAAAGGGATTTCTACATAGTACTCAGATTAAGTTATTTTAAGGGCTTAAGGCAAGGAAAACTGAGTGTTATATTATATCTCTCATATCCTAAAGTAGAATAGATGTTGAATCTGCAAATGTCAACAGCTTTGTAGTGAGTCGGAGCAACCTATTTGTTTCCTTCAAAATCCACGGGTAGCTTTATGATAGCAATGATGTGAGATATTTGAATCGGAATCGCATTTTGGTAAAGTTATAGGTGAAACCATCCTCATTTATACTATATTCCATCATTCAGTGTTGATGCAATGTTTATCTATTATTTAATCCATAGTTTATACACATGTCGAGATTAGATAAATATATTCTGCCAATGGGTGTTGAACAATGCTTTATCAATAATCAATGCAAAACACATGCATAATGTCAAAGATAATATTCACTGAGAACTTTAGAGGAAATATTTAGTTCACCTTAATACGCTTGGAAACATTCCAGATATTTGCACATAACACTCTGACGTTCCAATTTGTTATTACTTTTACGGGTTATGTTCGGGGATCCCGAGTATCCGAGTGGTCAAAACGCTCTCCGTTGCGGATCACTGCCATCTCAAATGTATGCGTGGGTTCGATTCTCGGATTCGGTCAATGTGGTTATGTGATAAAGCTTGCCAGTAGCTTCTCGTGGATCGGTGGTTCTTTCCGGGGTTTTCCCGGGTTCTTCCTCCACCTTTAATACTGGCTGCCACGTATAGAGTGTCGTGTGCTGAAAATGGCGTTAAACCCTACAACAACAACAACAACAACAAGAGCAACAACATGTTATTTTCCGTCCTTATTTTGTTAGCATGGCGCAGTCATTTTTCAACTCCAGTACATCATCAGTAAGACGCAGTGCCTGATTTCCCATTAAGCACACTAACAACAAAGGCACCAGGATACATTCAAATTAATTGTTGAAGATAAATTTGAAACAAGTATATATGACCACTTAGATCTGCATGTACGAGTATTTTGATTTGAAATAATGGCAACACTGGTAATTTCCCACCTTTTGGGCTTTCAATATTAGTTTTGCTTTTGTGTTATGTTTTCTTTTCTTTTCTTTTCTTTTCTTTTCTGTTTCATATTTTGTAGGAAAGTGTAGGGTACCCATTATAGTTTGAACGCTTAGGGCCTTGGAAGAAGGCACACGTTCGATTTGTGGAAAAGTCTGTAAAGATTTTTTCAACAAGTGTCTAACAGTTCGTCTCTATGGATAACATTACGTAAAAAAATGCATCGTCAAACAACATGGTTTCGAATCGTGATGTTTTAATCAAAAGGCAGCCATTATTATTTGCATTTGTTTTGTATTTGTTAATAATCAGAAAGATCAATGTAGATGGCATTAGAGTGTCTATTTTATGGGAATTCTCAAAGAATTAATGGCTTTATCACTTTTATGTAGATGAGATCCAAATTCAGTTCAGGTGATAATGGTACTTCAGAGAACGCGTTTTTATAAGCAATGAGTATGTTTTCCAATGCGATCGTATGATTGTTAATCAATTACATAATGTAATTATTACGTGAAATGGATAAGAACTTAATATCGCCGTGAAAATATAAGATTCAGTTTTGAATTGGTGACTTTTATATCTAGTATAGCCAGGGTTCGGGGTGACTTGTATCTCGTATAGCCAGGTGACTTGTTGTATCCCGTTTAGCCAGGTGACTTGTTTTATCCCGTATAGCCAGGTGACTTATATCCCGTATAGCCAGGTGACTTGTTGTATCCCGTATAGCCAGGTGACTTGTTGTATCCCATTTAGCCAGGTGACTTGTTGTATCCCGTTTAGCCAGGTGACTTGTTGTATCCCGTATAGCCAGGTGACTTGTATCCCGTATAGCCAGGTGACTTGTTGTATCCCGTATAGCCAGGTAACTTGTTGTATCCCGTATAGCCAGGTGAATTGTATCATTTATAGTGATTAAGATCTATTTTAGAATGTAAACATTATCAAACACGCAGACTCAACACTAATATAGTTAGATTTTTAGATGACTAAGAATAGATACATTACCTCACGACCAGACGATTAGACCAAATACTATTATACGGCATTTTATTCATTTATAATTGATACATTTCCCATCGACCAGGCACAACAATATTATAGTCATGCTCTTTACCTGGATACATATCCTTACGACCAGGCGCAATAAAATATTAAAGTCAGGCTTATAAAAACTACTTAGAATGCATTACATTATTTTAAGACCAGGCACTGCAATATTATTGTCAGGTTTTAGACCACTTAGAATGAATATATTATTACATTGATGAGTCACAACATTAGTATAATCAGACTATGCGACCATTAAATAGATATATTACCTTAAGACCGTGCACAACGTTATTATAGTAAATATCGCCTCACAATCTGCTACAATATTATACCGAGGCGTTTCAACCACTGAGAATGGATACATTATCACACTACTACACGCAACACTAGTATGGTTATCTTTTTAACCACTGATGACGGATACATTACCTCACGACCAGATGCAAAACTATCATAGTCAAGACTCTTTAATTAAACACTGACAATGGATTCCTTGCTTTACAAAAAGACCCAAATCTGTGTCAGTCGGGCTTCTTAAGACAATTTGCATTGTCTGACATTAAGCTGACTTGTATGTAACTGGAGAGACATTAAACGAGAAATAAAAATGACAATACAAACTTGTATACCAATTTTATATACCGGACAAAATTCACATAGAATCAAAAACGATCTCCAATACGAACAGAAAGTCGTTATTTTAAATAATTGACAATATCATATTTCACTTTTACATATGATTTGAAGCAATAGCAGTTAAATAAATTGCTTTATAATGGTTTAGACAAATTCAGAATTGCATGGTACAATTTATTTTGTACCAAACATTACACTGAATGACAAATAAGTTGTATTCATTTCTTTTTTTTTTTATATTAATAACAAGAAAAGATTTCGTGAAGTTTTTCGGAAATTGTTTATAGTAGATATTATTAGATCATATATTTGTTTGTTTCTTTTTCATCTTGTGAAAGAAAAGAAAACGCTCACTTACAAAAAAGAAGATGCTGAGTTTCTCCTTGCAGCAGTATTGATTGACAGTTGAGGATACCTTTTGTCACGAAAATTACCTATGCTAAGGCATATCTATACAGCTCATTGTCTAACTACAAACAGTGTTATATTTGAAAATATAATACCAGGTGGGTTGAACAGCAAAAAACTGAGTGTCTGATGCGCACCATAAATTTACATTACATTGTATACAATTATGTGCATCAAAGTGTCTCCTTTGCCGAATATAGGTCCAGAACAATCAAAGCTTTGATTAACTCGAATTATAAATAGTCATTAAACAAAAAATATAAACCTAGTGGTTTAGGAATAATCCTATCCTGCCCAGCGCCAGTGTTGTCAAGCTATACATCTATCTCTATTATTACCATTCACCATTAATACTGGCCGCCATATATAGCCTATCTTGTGCTGAAAAATGGCGTTAAACCCTACAACAACCCATTATAATGAAAGATAAACCATTATACTTTGCAATACTGATTTTATTTTTGACTCGTTTAAATCAAGATGACGTCAAGTTTCAACTGTAAAGCCATCCAACGATAATATATTCGCGAAAATAAATACACATTTGTGATGCCCTGCATTTCATCTGTGCCAATAAATCACGGCAAGCGTTTTGTAACATAAAACAGGATAGAACGATTAAGAAATAAATTATAGTATTAATAGTACAGTAACGCGATAGGTAAGTAAATATACGGTATTAAGTTAATGGTTAGACGCATATTAGTGAAGGAAATAATACAAATTGGTATTAATTAGACAAAATTTATTACCCTATATTCTTTAAGTAATATTCGCTATCAGAATGTTCAGTAGGAAAATAGTTGAATATGTGAAACATAAAAAACGATATTTCTTCAAATATTTAATCAAAAAAAATAATCTTTTAACATTTTTAAGTTTGTTTTCTACAAATCGTTTATTTACCAGCATTTTAAAAGGTGTTATTTATATTCCTTTTACTGGTTGCATGAAAACTTTTAAGTATTTTCACACGGAGTACTTATATATTAAGCAGACTATGATGACGTTTATTTCATGAAATTCGCATGATGTGTTTTCTCACCTAGTAAAACAATGTAATGGTCAATGTGGATTGGACATGGTTATTAACAACGTAATTGACAACATAATGTATGGCCTCCCGACATCAAACTTCGATGTACTGGAAATATATTAATAATATTGATTAATAATAATAATAATAATAATAATAATAATAATAATAATAATAATAATATGAATAATAAGGGTATGTTTGAATATAGAGCAGATGGGTGTTTCTCAAAGTCTCGCCAAATAGCTATTTGTTAAATTGTAATGCTGTTGAGGGTTTCTCAAGGCTTTGTACATATGCTGTTAGTTATTGTATTACAGCCACTGATTATTTCTCAAGGCTCTGTTGTAAATTAACCTATATGAATTTAGTGAAAAGTTATCCAACGTTTTAAAGTCTATAAGTAAACAATATTTCGTTTAAACATCTGAACACTAAACTTTGACATTGATAAATGTTAATATCAGTGTCTGTCACAAAAAACTGTTACTTAATTTACTTATGTTGGTCGAACTACACACAAACACTGCGATCTGAAAATTAATGAGTTATTATTTGGAATTGATGTCCTGATGTTTGAGTCTTAAACGTGTAATACCATACAAGTCTGTGACTTAATAAACCAAATGAAACTTAAATCTACGTCTGCGTTTCATTACTAGTCCCATTCTTATTGTAAGGATTCCTAACGTCATCATTAGTCTCATTCTTATTGTAAGGATTCCCCCACTTCATCAAGGAATCAGAGACCTCTTGGAGCTAAGGTTTAAGTTCAACTTTGTCTTTACTCTAATGAGAGCTTACCAGCCATATAGAACATAAAAATTCGTTGAGTGGTCGCCGGCAGTTTGACGGCCGACGCTACCCTGTAACAATATCAAACTATTACTACTTTTAAAATATGTTTTACTTGACTTACACCTTGATATATGACGCGGTCGTGTTACATCAATTTAGAAAGCTCACCTTTAATTACTCTTTCATTGATAACTCTTTAAATATGAAAAATGTCTTGAGGTAAGTGGATATTATATTATGAACTCGGCGATCATAATCGGAGATGATTTGCCTTTATAGACACAAAATGTCTCATAAAACTTTTCGCATTGTCCGTGCATTACTGTGCCTCGAATTAACCTTTTTGCAATATGGGTGCACCCGATTGTGTTATCTACAATAGATAAGAACAATTTATTTCAAGGGACTGGTTATCGAATAAACTAGTCCCAGCAATGATACGCGATACCATGTGGACAAGGCTAACACAATTGATTCTTTATTCCACGGGATGAGAGATCTTATTTCCAATGGTCTTATCTCGAAATTAATTGGAAACTTCGTGTGAATGGACCCGATTACATTGACCTCACTTGATGGTTCCTTGCGATTTGGCAGCAATAAAACACAACAAATGTGACAATACCGACAAAGCTTTGGACTTTAAAATGGTGACAAAGTCACGCTGATTTCAATACTTATAGGCACAAGAATGCCCCTTAGTCGACCTTTGAGCAAGAATATATTATTTGTATACGATAAGGCACAAAATGTAACTAGAGACGAAACCCATCATAAATCTGCCCATATGTTATCTGTGTTCCACCTTCCATCCCAACTCAGCAACCCCGTCCCAAGTGTTGCATTTAGGATCTTAAACATGTGTCGCCATTAACTTATCTTGAAAGATCAGGGCACATACGAACATCGTTCCTTAATTACTATTGGCAAAGTACAGTTTACGACAATAGTCCAAACTTTCAAAGTACAGTTTACGACAATTGTCCAAACTTCCAATAAACATGTGACCTTGGAACACCAAACCCACCCTGTTTTCACCTAAGAGCTACATCCATTGCATGAAACTTTTTTTGTAGTCTAATTATCCAAGTGAAAATAGCATACCATTTATGATCTTCCTTCTTCAGACAGTGCAGGGCGAGTTCATATTTAATTCCTAATAGCCCATGAACTTATGACATTTGACCCCATCCAACTTATACTGTGAAACATGTATTGTGGTTCTTTTCACCACCTTCAAACATTACCAGTATTCACCCTCTTATGTTATATTTTTGTTATCCTTCATTAATCCACGTTGATAATAATAATGTTACAAAAAGAGCATACAGACGGACGGACTAATGGACAGACATAATGAATAACATTATATCCGTAAAATTTGCGCATATAATACAAATCTATAAAGCAATTATTTTTATTTCTTTGAATCCAGTACTTCTTAAGAATACAAATTGTTAATTTGAAAGTTTAGCCGTACAGCACAAGAAACACTACGGCATGGCAACTAAAGCATTAAATCTAACATAGGAGTATGATATAAATGTTTAGAGCTGTACACACACACACACACACACACACACACACACACACACACACACACACAGAACACAATATTTACCATTTGTCAACATGGAACATCGATAAAATCTTCAATCACAATTAATTACCAGAACATTAACAAAAATCACTTGATTTGGGAAGAGTTCTCACAACCGGCTGTAAAATCCATTTCACCAAGTGTGAGGATGTACAGAGTATGACGCTGTAGGTTTTGCAGACATTCAGTATTATTGGAAATTAAGCTACTTAAATAAATGAAGCAAATAAACCACCCATTATAAAATGTTACAATTCACTCAGAGGAGAACTGTTGGCGGATATATGCAAAACAGAAGCAAAATTCTCAGCTTCAATTCAAACAAAATTGTTTGTGATTTCTTTCATTCCGACCAAGTATGATCTCTTACTATAATAACTGTGCTTTAACGATAAAATATAGTAATATTGCTCTTTTTTCTAAATGAATTCAATACGGTACGCATTTTCATCACAATCCCTTCTGATTTATGTTTCTCCTCCACCCTCATGCATAACAGACAAACTCAGTGGCGTCGCTAGGGGGGTGCGGAGGTTGCGGACCGCAACGGGTGACACCATCTCAGAGGGGTGACACCAAAATGAAAAATTGCAAATTTTACAGAGCACACACTGCTCGGTCTAGACTGGAGGGGTGACACCATGAGTTTACCGCACTGGGTGACACCAACCCTAGCGACGCCGCTGCACAAACTACGCATACATGTGGAGTTAGAGAGAAAAGGGATTTGTGCTGTGTTAAAACCTTGAAACAGAATTACGATACGTGCTCCGTTTCCTTGGGATTTATCTACTGTGTTTATAAATCATACAAAGTTTCAAACCATGTCAGCATTATATAGTAAATTCCTCAGTTACGCGGTACACATACTGTGATGCAATGAACGTTTTGTTTTTGTTGTTGTTTCTTAAAAAAATAATATGATGTTCTAATAATGAAGTATTATAGTATTATTAATTAAATATAGAAATATCCAACAGAACTCTCTCTCTCTCTCTCTCTCTCTCTCTCTCTCTCTCTCTCTCTCTCTCTCTCTCTCTCTCTCTCTCTCTCTCTCTCTCTCTCTCACACACACACACACACACACACACACGGTGGCGTTCTGTACATGATTTTAATTAAATATAGATACAGTAAATTTGTGTTAATTGTTCAAGCTTCCTTGTGTCATCTTCCATACCTAATTTTTACTCTACTTAAATACTGTTGTCATTAGGTTACTATTTATAGTACTCAACTGTCGACATATACATGTATATTGTATTTACCGTACTTAAATGTCAAAATATAAATTCCATTTACCGTACTTAAATGTCATCATATCAATAAGTATTTACCGTACTTAAATGTCATCATGTCATTTGTTCTTACCGTACTCAAATACCATTATATTAGTAAGTATTTACCGTACTCAAATGTCATCAAATCAATAAGTATTTACCGTACTCAAATGTCATCATTTCAATTGTTACCGTACTCAAATGTCATCAAACCGTACTCAAATGTCATCAAATCAATAAATATTTACAGTACTCAAATGTCATCGTATCATTTAGATTTACCGTACTTAAATGTCATCATATCAATTAGTATTTTCTCAAATGTCATCATATCAATTCGTATTTACAGTACTCAAATGTCAGCATTTCAATTGTTCTTACCGTACTCAAATGTCGTCGTATCAGTTAGTATTTACCGTACATAAATGTCAACATATCAATTAGTATTTACAGGGTACTTAAATGTCAACATATCAATTGTATTTACGGTACTTAAATGTCAACATATCAATTGTATTTACGGTACTTAAATGTCAACATATCAATTGTATTTACGGTACTTAAATGTCAACATATCAATTGTATTTACGGTACTTAAATGTCAACATATCAATTGTATTTACGGTACTTAAATGTCAACATATCAATCGTATTTACGGTACTTAAATGTCAACATATCAATTGTATTTACGGTACTTAAATGTCAACATATCAATTGTATTTACGGTACTTAAATGTCAACATATCAATTGTATTTACGGTACTTAAATGTCAACATATCAATTGTATTTACGGTACTTAAATGTCAACATATCAATCGTATTTACGGTACTTAAATGTCAACATATCAATTGTATTTACGGTACTTAAATGTCAACATATCAATTGTATTTACGGTACTTAAATGTCAACATATCAATTGTATCTACGGTACTTAAATGTCAACATATCAATTGTATTTACGGTACTTAAATGTCAACATATCAATTGTATTTACGGTACTTAAATGTCAACATATCAATTAGTATTTACAGGGTACTTAAATGTCAACATATCAATTAGTATTTACAGGGTACTTAAATGTCAACATATCAATTAGTATTTACGGTACTTAAATGTCAACATATCAATTGTATTTACGGTACTTAAATGTCAACATATCAATTGTATTTACGGTACTTAAATGTCAACATATCAATTGTATTTACGGTACTTAAATGTCAACATATCAATTGTATTTACGGTACTTAAATGTCAACATATCAATTGTATTTACGGTACTTAAATGTCAACATATCAATTGTATTTACGGTACTTAAATGTCAACATATCAATTGTATTTACGGTACTTAAATGTCAACATATCAATTGTATTTACGGTACTTAAATGTCAACATATCAATTGTATTTACGGTACCAGTGTCTAGTGACAGTTTAAGTCTTGCTGCTGTGTCAACATGAGACAGAAGAATGAGTGTGCAACATGTTTTTGATGATGTAACACCAACAAAATCTTTGAGAGATTGCGATTTACATAACAGATTGTGACCGTATGTTGTACATGATTTACCTTTATCTTTTCTTTTTGGTTTTACACTTACGGCCATTTTTTAAACATCTTTACATTTGAATTTGCACGGTTTTGTACTTAATAATTAAAAACTTTCTCATTTATGTTAAACTTAAAATCCACAAGAGTGCAATAAGTGTCAAAGTTTAGAGAATTTAAAAACTTGAAAATAATCACATTAAGTTAGCTGGAGTTTTTATATACATAATTAATTTTGAGATTGATCCTTCTCCAATACTAGTGACTGTCCAGCGACAATATTTACGACACCCCTAAAGTGAACCAAAAGTGTTCTTAGATTATTTAAAAATGAGCTAACCGGTGTAACAACCTGATAATTTGTTGAATTAAGAATATATTGAGATGAAAGGCACGAAATTGCAGAAAGTAGCAATTTTTGTCTTATAATGATAATCGGTTTTGCTTTCTTTTTTGCAGGAGAGTGGTGACAATGAAAATACAATGGTGTATGGATACGTCACCGTACCTATGGCAATGTGTACATATGAAAACAGTACCGTGTAATGAAGAGAAAGTTTGGATATCATTTAAAGGTTGTTTCTTTCACTCCGTGTCAAAGAATCCAGTCCTTTTTGTACATAAAATTGTGATTAGATCCGTTTCAGTGAAGAGGGTTTCCATTGCCTTTATCCTCTTGCAATATTAGACATCCAAAAAATGGTTTTCTTTGAAATCTTTGATTACGGAACAGTGTTTACATGACGATCTCCGATAATGATATTTCAACTGTCGTACCAGTAATGGCCAGTCTGTTTTGGTTAGTTGATTTATTATCGACATCATCAATATTCCCATAGTCGTATGTAATTGGCCAATGTATATATCAACCTTTACCTCTAACCATATCAACCTTTACCTCTAACCATATCAACCTTTACCTCTAACCATATCAACCTTTACCTCTAACCATATCAACCTTTACCTCTAACCGTATCAACCTTTACCAGTACCTTATGTGTCTTCGGGATCTATCACGATCACCTTTTCATCTTCGCATAACCACATTCTGGCATAGATCTTGCTCTGTGTGTGTGAGTGTGTCTATATATATATATATATATATATATATATATATATATATATATATATATATATAGGGCCGGTGCAAGAGTATTTGGTGCCCTAGGCGAACCTGTCGTACTGCGCCCCGGCAACTAATTATTTAAGTAATATTAACTTTTACCAAAGGAATACTATACTGCTGTTTGTTTTATTTCGTATTTACATTCAAAATAATCTTTAGGGTCTACACGTTTATATAATGTAATTTCAAAACTTTATTTTTCGCGCTTTCGCTTTAGCAAATGTAGAAACGAGTTCCATCAGTTGAATGTCTTGAGCAGTATCATGTTCAATTGACAGAGTAGCTAGTCTAACAAGTCTTTCTTGTAGCATGGACGTTCGCAAATATGTTTTTATCAGTTTCAGCTTTGAGAAGCTTCGCTCAGCAGTAGCCACAGAAACTGGAAGTGTCAAGAGGATTCTCAGAGCAATAACAGTGTTGGGGACACTATCTGTTAAACTATTTTTCAATCTAAAGTTTAGTACATCCTGTGGCAATGTACACCTTGCAACTCGTCTTGAAATGGCGTTCAGTTCACTGCTTAGATCAACTGCATCAATATCTTTGGAGTCTCCATGTTGCAATGCTTTCTCAAGATTCAAGCAATGTTCCATGACTTCCTTGTTAGTTTTATTCTGCAAACTGTGAACATCATAGAGGAAACCAAACACCGAACTAATATTTTGCATTAGAGTGAATCTTTCTTCAACTGACTGTATTGCAGTGTCAAGAACAGCGAAGTAAAAGTTTACTTTGAATTTGTCTTTTGGATCCTGAATAGGTTCGTCGTCATCTCCTTCGTATGCAAATTGTTTCTTCTTTCTTTGGATGCGGGTTGGTTCCGGTTCGAAAAGTGCTGGTATCTCTAAATTGACTGCAATTTCAGCTGCATCTACCAGTGTTTTCTCAAACTCCGTGTCATTTCTGCGGTTTACGAGAAACTTCTTTGTTTCATTCAGATGATTGATGGCACCATGTATATCTAATTCTTTTGCCTGAAGTTGTTTACTAGTCATGTTGATCTCAAACAACACATCAAACCACACAACCAGAGAAACGACAAACTTAAAACTAGTAATGGCTTTTGCAATAACCCGTGCATCTGTTCGTGATGTATTACCAGAAGCTCCTGTTAAATTTGTGTCATCCGCAATCTCTGCCAGAGCATCGTAGATATCACCAAGCTGATAACGAAGAGGTTTCAAAGCATCAATTCGACTTTCCCATCTTGTTTCACTCAGTGGTTTAACAGTGAGATTCGAAACATGTCGATTTAAAACTTCCCAACGACGAGTTGAGGCAGAAAAGAATACATAAACACGTTGCACTAGATCAAAGAAGGCTGTTGCTTCTAAGCAACATTTTACAGCATCATTAACAGCCAAATTCAAGGCATGTGCACAGCAAGGAACAAACAATGCTCGGGGATTGACTTCTAAAATTCTTCGTTGGACACTATTGTCTTTTCCCTTCATATTGCTCCCATTGTCATATCCTTGGCCGCGTAAATTTTCAATAGATAAGGACATCTCTTCTAACTGCCAAAGAATAGTTTCAGTCATGCCGGCACCAGTTGTCTCCTTTAGAGGCACAAACCCTAAGAAATGTTCCTTTACAGATGCTGCTGCTGCAATCTCATTTTCTGGGTTAGAAATCACATCCACAAAGCGAATGATCATGGTCATTTGTTCAACATGACCAGCATCTGGTGTGCAATCTAGAATTATTGAAAAGTACTTAGCATCACGAGCAGATGCTAGAATTTTTTGTTTGATTGCATTGGATAAAAGCTGAATCAGTTCATTCTGTATGTCTTTGCCTAGATAATGTACATGTGTCTCATTGTCTCTAATCTTTCGAAGATGCTCATCCATAAGTGGGTCAAACAAAGCAAGAAATTCCACAAATTTCAGGAAGTTCCCGTTATCAGAAGTGTTCAGTTTCTCATGTGTTCCACGAAAAGAAAGATTTTGCATACCAAGCACTCTAACTAAGGCAATCAGCCGTTTCAGGATTTGCTGCCAATATTGTTCTTCTTTTTTAATGAGACGCAAGTGTTCGGCATCAATTGTTGTCATGAGTCGTAGTCGCAGCTCAAGTTCCTTCCATGACTGAAAATTCGCTAGATGTTCAATGCTTTTCTCATGCCCTGATAGAATTGCGGACATGTTTTTCCAATCATGTGAACCTTTATCAGAAAGAGATGACGCACCTATTGTGCTACTGGTAAACAGCTTGCAGCAGAAGCAATAAACAGAGTCATTACTTACAGAATTCTGCAGCCAATGTCTGCGAATTTCTTCTCCATTCACAAGCCTGCGATTGTAATGAATTTTCGAGAATTTTCTTTGCATACTGTCTTTAGGAAAATCAAACTGCTCAACTTGTTCTGGTCCATGTTCTACCAAAATTTGTCGCATATGATCATCAAATTCGGTCCAAGTAGCCGGATGGCCATAGTCAACATATAAACCAGTAAACTTGTCGATGTTATGCCCTTCAGATTTTGTTTCTTGGTGCGTACTGTGCATTTCATTTTGTGGCTCAAAATCTTCTGATACTGAAATCTCGTCGGATTTCTCTGATTCCTTGTCTGCTTCAGCTTGATTGTTTAACTCCTCAGGACCATCTGTGTCTCTGTGCGGTGTACATAGATACTTTAGCAATGAGTCTCCTTGTTTTTGTAACGTATTTGTCATGTTCAGCCCGTCGTTTACGATACTGTGCACCAGACAATCGTTTTCTCTCTGCCATGGGGTATTGAAATAACGACGGAAACTGCAAAATAAAATGTTATTACGATTTACTGTTTTGTTTTGAATTTCGAAATGACGTCACCGGATGTGGCGGTATTTGCCCGTAACGTACGTAAGTAAATTAGTGATTACATTTATACTATACAATTCGTTTCATCTAGCGGGAAAACTGTATTATTATTCGATCCATTTATTACTAAAGGCGGCAATTTTTTACTATTTTTATTTTTTACGTAGCACTTTGTGCCGCCCCCAGAAATTTGCCTCCCTAGGCGGCCGCCTAGTTCGCCTTGTGGTTAAACCGGACCTGTATATATATATATATATATATATATATATATATATATATATATATATATATATATATATATATATATATATATATATATATATCATTAAATTAATTAGTCTTATTCTTTCTACATCAATGTCTATTAGAAATATAAAGCTTCAACTAATGGTTTTTTTCTGCAAGCGCAAGGCTGTAAACCTTTGCTCTTACATTCAGTACTGCATCTGTTTTATTATGAGTAACACATTTTGATACTACTGCCAGCTTTTCAGCTTTTCGTCTTTGAATCCTGATAGATTTGCGTTTCAATCCAATTATGAAATGAAAATTATGTTATTATATTGAATTTGCTTTGTTTGTTAGTTTTTCAAAATAACGTTTTATTTTCATTACATGCTATTTTAATGCTACACTGCATGTTGGTCTTGATCTTGTCCAAAATTGTGTTCATTTCTGCTTGTCCGAAATTGACTTTTTTATTTTATTAACTGAAAACAGCTCATACATAGCTAAATTATTCTGTTTTTAAATCGATTTAAAATCCGTATCAGCACTCATAGATGAAGTAAATATGTTTTTTTTTGGGTCTAGGTTTTGGAATTTACTAAGTGAATATTACATTTCAAGGTTTTTGTTTTTGTAAACATCAGAATCAATCTAGACGGTCATTTTCCATTCGGTAATAACTGTTTTAGAAATGACCTGAGATAAAGTATAGAACTAAATAATTTTGTAATTGTGATGACTTTGTCATTCGTGCTTTAACATCTAGCAAGTTCAAGTTATATATTACATGTTGTCAGCAGTAGGTTTGAGCTAGAATCTTTTTAGTTCAAATTATTGAATTTTCAAGTGATTATTTTCTCTGGAAAAACAAACGTGTCTTGATAACAATTTTGGATAAAGACAATCACTGGAATTTATAGTGAATTCAAAACTGGAATTATATTATTGTGATTCAAAAAAAGATTGTTGGCACTTCAACACACTAGGAGCTATGCCAGACACGTCATCGCCTTCAGTTGGATTTATTCTTGACTTTTATTTTAAGTTTAGTTAGGACTTGTGTCTGTAATTCTTTGATTATTTTCGAATTAAATTGTCAATACCCTAAGTTATGGTGAGGGTGGTTGCTTTGTATTCTACGGAAATAAATTATTTATTAAATTTTACAAAATTTGTTGTTTTTCACTGTTTTCTGTTACTATCCATATACACTTAGCCATTTTTTTTACACATTCAGGATGAGAGGATAATTTGTTTTCCTGACTCCTGACTGTGATGGTAACTTAACATTTATGGATGGTAACTTAACATTTATGGATGGTAACTTAATATTTATGGATGGGTTCAAGAAATTTTCAGTATTGTGACTTTTACCTTTGACACACAGGTCAATGGTCATTCAACCACTGCATTCCACATTGCCCATTTTGGCTTATGTAGAGAGGCAGACAATTACAAACTGCTCTGCTCTCTGGCTGGATGCAGCTGAAAGAAACTGATTCAGTCATAAGTTACTGGACATCTAAACAAGTTTGAAAGCAGTTTGGGATAAAACATTGGAACAATCATTTCAAATATCAAGAGAAAATTTATATTATATGCAAAAAAAAATGTTTAAAGAAAATGGTACAATAATATTATTTATATCATTAATGACTATAACTATAGCACTTTTGGTAAGAATTGCTGTTTTTCTAATTCACCTGCACCTATTCCACCTCAGTCGTTTCCACCTCCCACACCATCACCTTTTCCACCCACTCCATCAACTTCTCCACCCACTCCATCATCTTCTCCACCCACTCCATCACCTTCAACAGCCACTCCACCACATTCTCCATCCACTCCATCACCTTCTCTACCCACTCCATTACCTTCTCCACCCACTCCACCACATTATCCACTCATTCCATCACCTTCAACACCCACTCCACCACATTCTCCACCCACTCCATCACCTTCTCCACCACATTATCCACCCACTCCATCACCTATCCACCCACTCCATCACCATCTCCACCCACTCCATCACCTACACCACCCACTCCACCACATTCTCCACCTACTCCATCACCTTCAACACCCACTCCACCACATTCTCCACCCACTACATCACCTTTTCCACCCACTCCATCACCTATCCACCCACTCCATCACCTTCTCCACCCACTCCATCAACTTCACCACCCATTCCACCACATTCTCCACCCACTCCATCACCTTCTCCAGCCACTCCATCACATTCTCCACTCACTCCATCACTTGCTCCACCCACTCCATCACCTTCACCACCCACTCCACCATATTCTCCACCCACTCCATTACCTTCTCCACCCACTCCATTACCTTCTCCACCCACTCCATCACCTTCTCCACCCACTCCACCACATTCTACACCCACTCCATCACCTTCTCCACCCACTCCATCACTTTCTCCACCCACTCCATCACCTTCACCACCATCTCCACATTTTCCACCCGCTCCATCACATTCTCCATCCCCTCCACATTCTCCACCCACTCCACATTCTCCTCACGCTCCATTCAAACAAATTTAATAATTCTAAGAGGTTTCAATGACTTATTGTTTTAATTAGCTAGCAAACTGGCAGTAGTAATGCGATAATACTGGCGGACAAGCTGGTTATATGCAGACGTACTGGACGCTTTTATTTCTAAAGAATACCATAATCATCGCAGATTTTCACCTTCTTTTCCTCTGCACGTTATCTTTTATAACTCTGTATTGATCAGGGGCTTTAACCACAGTTTGAACGAGTCAACAAATTTTGATAAATTTTTGTTTCAACCAATGACACTACTCACTTGCATAGCCATGTAACAATATCATTTGGTAAAAAAACAACATATTGTCACAATCAAGAACGCAGTCAAGTTTAATGATTTTAGCTGATCTGCAATTTCATCTTTATGTTTTCATCCGAGTCATAACTTCGTTTTTCTATAATCAATGGTTATAATAGATGCATAATTGTAGAACCGGCCTGCGCGATATATGTTTTGTTTTGTCCCTGAACACCTAAAACACAGATTAGATAAGACATTGGGATATAATTCAGTCTAGTTATACACTATCAATTAATCCATTGCGAGCTGACAGGACAATGTATGTCCAGCTTCTAGCTTCATTACTTAATATTACGAAGGATGGTATATCTTTATCTATAGAATCCATTTCATCAGCTTAGAATGGTCCCCATTATTTAATATGAACTGATTGACTAGTATGGTTTTGTTTGTAAGCAAATGAAAAAACAGTAGATGTAGGCTCTCACAAACAATTTAGTTTTATTTTCTTCTGATCCGTTATATATGAAGTATTTGTTTTGCTTTTCCATTAAGAATCCCCTGGTATACTGAGGTGGAATTTTAAAATTAAATGGTTTGATATTAATGCTATTGTTGGTGGATTGTAATGCATCGTCATCATGTAAAGGTATTTAACATTTAGACAGCAGTCTGGAATTTTATGTGAACTAGGACACGGAATATATTTGATACATTTATTCATGTTAAATACAGTAGAATATCACGCAACCCGTCAACCCATACACACTGCCAAACTTATATGATTCAACCTTTCATATCACATTGTGGCTTGAATGTCACAATATTATTTTCTAATTGTGTAAATGCTTGGTTCACTGAAGCGTAAAACTAAGTTGCGGTATCATGGTAGTGTCCTGTTCTGAAGTCCATTTATATATCATAAAATATACAACGTATACTAAACTGGCTTTCATTTGAAAACACGGCGATTGTCTGCATTCTGTTATGCCACACCTCATATAATTTTCAGAGAATAGCAGATTAATTTTGTTCCTTTCACGCATAGTTTGTTCCTTTGGTAAAGTGTTTCTTTATTCCATGTTCTTTACGAGTTTTGTCTGCCACAAGTGTAGCACTTTACCTTACAGTTTTCCTTGCTTGCTGTCATACATCAGAGGTGGAAGAGATTGTAACGTTTTTCTGTGAAGTTTGATTTCAGTTGCTTCTAGGTGATTATGAAAACTACATCTTCAAAATATATGTATTTAAATAATGTGAAAGATCTACTGTTTTTTAGACTTCATCTATATGATATAAAAACGAAGATCAACTGACGTTTGTAGATTTTGTAGTGGATCTTCTGTAAATAAATGTTTATGTGTACTTTCTAGTTGAACATCTTCAGAATTTTGTCCAGGAAAAAAGAATAGCAGAACAACTCGATAACTGCTTACGTTCATTGCCTGAAAAACATGCCCCAGCCACCAATGCACAGAGCATCATTTCAAAAGTGTTCTCTGTGGTAAAGCTTCGCACTGCTAAAAGAGATTGCCGGAAAGATGACAGGCTTTACCTTTCATCTAGACTAACTATTCATAAGCAAATATATGAAGCTGGTATGAAGAACTTCACAAATAGCCCATGCAGCAAAATCAACCCACTACAGTACTAAGATTAAGGAGTGTTTCAGCTGCAAGAAACTCTTCGAGATTACTAACAAGTTAATGTCAAGGAACAAATATACACCACCAACTACCTTCTCTCCAGCAGACCTTCTGGACCTGTTTGCAAATTTCTTCCGTGACAAAGTACAAACCATTAGAGATAAGCTTGACAACACAATTTCCATTGACACATCATCAGCATACAGATGCGATACAGAAATTCAGCGGCAACCGTTAGCAGCATTTGAACCTGTCCCTGTGCATTTATTACGTATAATCGTGATGAAATGTGTACAAACGCAATGTGACCTTGATCGAATTCCAACATCACTGCTGATTGAGTGCTTCGATTACTTTCACTGACTGACGGTATTAGTATGCTCTAATCGAGGGAATTCCCATCATTTTTTAAAACTGGAATTGTAAAGTCTCTGCTGGAGAGACCAAAACTCGACCATAATGATTTCAAGAGCTACCGCCCAGTTTCTAGTTTTCCATTCATATCCAAAATCTTAGAAAAAGTTGTTCTAACCCAACCTGTATCTCATCTGACTTCAAACAGTATTTTTAGCAATCGCATATCGCTCTTGCAAGAGCAATGAAACACCTCTTCTAAAAGTAGTTAATGACATTCTCTCTGCTTTGGCTAGTGGAACGATTATAGTCCTCATCCTCCTGGATTTGTCTGCAGCATTCAACAAAATAGACCAATATATATCACTTTATGCCTCTCCAGCATGTATTTGGCATTAATGATACAGTGTTACTGTCGTTGAAGTCCTACTAAGTCAACAGGACACAAATTGTGTCCACATATCGAATACACTCCAACCAAGTTTATCTATGGTGTGGTGTTGCACAGGGATCTATTCGTGGGACTGTTCTCTTCATTCTATAAACTCAGCCGCTCTCAAGTATTATAGATTATCATTCGATGTCTCACAAATTATACGCTGATATACGTAAATATAAAACTCAAGCCACCTAACTGAAGTTGCCGCTACCATCCAAGGTGTAGAGATGTGCATTTCTGATGTGAAATCATAGATGACATGTAGCACGTTGCAGATAATTGATGATACATTTGAGGCCATCCTGATCACAACATAAGGACTTTTCATCCACATCCTTTACCTCAAACAATAAATATCACCAAACATTAAATGCACACAGTCAGTACGAAACGTAAGTGCTATTCTGGACGGTTTTCTCACATTGCACCAACATGCCATGAACATGTGCAAAGCTGCATATCTTCAGCTGAGATGGATCAGTTCCATTCGCAAATATCTTTCAGTTGATGCAGCTAAAACACTTGTGTGTTCATTAGTACTTTTAAGAATGGACAATTGTAACTCAATTCTGTCTGGCTCGTATCAATATCTACTCCAGATACTTCAGAAAGTTCAAAGCACAGCTGCTCAGATCATCCTTAGAACACCACAATCATAGCACACTTCCTGCTAATATGTACCCTACATTGGCTATCCATTCAAACACAAAATTTGTTCTCTGCGATACGTTTCACTGACGGACTCCAGTCCAACATACCTACCCTCCCTCACCCATGTGTACACACCAGCAAGATAATTATGTTCCTCTTCTGACAATCGTGCACTCATCATTCACACTATGAAAACGAAGTCATATGGACAACGTTCTTTTGCATACCAGCAACGTGGAAAGAACTGCCCACTGAACTTAGTCACAAAGACACGGTGATTCCTTGCAAGAGTGCTCTTTAAACTCACCTTTTTAGATTGCAAGAAAAAGCGTAAAGACCTAATAATGTTTCCTACCTTAACTTTTTAGCATGTTTGAGGTTTTCTAATTTCATGGTGTGTGTTGTTCTTGTGTAATTATATCATTATATATTTTTATGTTATAGGTGTTTTCTAATGTTGTAATGCGTTTTGAGCTTTTAAAGATTAGGCGATATACAAAGTCCTCATTATTATTATTATTATTATTATTATTATTAGTAGTAGTAGTAGTAGTAGTAGTAGTAGTAGTAGTAGTAGTAGTAGCAGTAGTAGATAACGAGAGTCATTTATCAAGAGCCTGTCAGGTGGCCATTATTGTCTGGTATATATCCATACAATGTGAATCAAGACCGAACGGCCTTTCTCCTTACATATAGCAGCAGGAGGGGTGATCCCTACAAAGGGTTGTGTAGCCCTTATTTTGCTAAATTAACGGTTACAAAATTTTAGGGTTTTTATCGTGTTCAAGAGAGCGCAACTCTACAAAATATTGTGTAGCCTTTATTTTGCTAAAATAACGGTTTCTTGTAATTTAACAATATAAGTGTTATTTTGTCAAAATAACATTTATAAAATTCTATGTTTTTTTCATTCAGAGACAGCATCTCCGAACAATTAATATTATACGTGTTAATATCTGGCAAATATCGGAGAGGCACAGATCAACCGTATATGCAATCTATTCCTATCCGATATCGTGTTACGGAGTCAGATAAATTTATCGTTACAAATCCGTGTGGGGTTTGCCTGAGCATGACAAAAGAAGTTTTTAAATTTATTAAAATCCATATCACTACACCATGTTTGCCAGATATTTCTAAGTGTATGAGTGTCGACCCCGTTAAATACCGCTAACACGTTGCAATTTTCTCTGATCACTTTGGTACTTGCGTGTATTTTTGGGTGACGTATATCACGTCGGTGTTTTTGTGTCTGCCTCGGGAGAATATCCTAGCGGGGTTTTTTTTTTGTTTATCTAACATTACATCGTCGTACACAGCCAAGTTGTTGATGTCTCTATCGATGTCTTCCACGGAAGGTGCATCATCGATGTCTGTGATAAACTCAATGATATCTTTTCCGGTGATTTCCGAGACTCTCTCGTTGTAATCCTTCAGCACCTGATTGCAATGTTGATCATTCACACTTGGCGCCACCAAATATAATTTGTTCCATTTCATCAAATTCATAAATAAGTTCATAAACAGCTGTGTTTTACCACTACACGACGGTCCAATAATTATCATTCTAACGGAATTGGGTAGCATCAGATGATGTTTAACTCGTTGTTGTTTTTTCATGGCTGAAAAATCGGTAATTTCCATTAAATATAACTTACTAGTATTATGAATTTATATTGTGTAAAATGTAAAGCTAGTACTCCAACGATTAACCCAACACCTACCATAACAAGCAATAACAGAGAAGATATCACTGGTAAGTGCGCGCGGTGTGGCATAAAAAAAAATTAGATTCGTTAAAACAAAAAGCGGGGATGATATCGCGGCCACGTTAACAAAACTCCCAGGGGCTCTGTGGGCGAAGTATCCAGGAGAAAAACACTTTCCAGGATATAATTATTGTGGTCCGGGAACACGATTAGATATCAGACTTGATGACCAGGACAATTCTCGTCCGGGTGAACATCCGATAAACACCATCGACGAAGCCTGTCGCATTCACGATATCGCATATCGAAGTAAAGATCTTGAACAACGCCATCTCGCGGATATAAAATTAATCCACGGGTTGAATTCTATCCCTGATAAATCCTTCAGAGAAAAATTAGCATCCTGGATAAAAAGGCCACCATGAAGGTTAAATTAATAGCTGGTTTAGGTACTTAATATGAAATCAATTTATTATTCTCCAACCGGACACTACACGGGTAAATCTGCTATCGATAAACTCGCCAGCGCGTCTAAGGTTACAAGTGTAACAGCGGCGGACTGGTTATCCCGACAGGCTATATGGCAACTTTATCTACCACCGTCAAAGAAAATTCAATACGCGTCGTTTGATGTTAATACCCCAAATGAAGTTCATCAAGCTGATATATTATTTCTACCGCATGACACAATTAAAAAGCGTACTTATAAATACGCGTTAACCGTCGTTGATGTCGCTAGTAGATAGAAGGAAGCTAAACCATTATCAACAAAATCGTCATCCGAGGTTGCCTCCGTGTTCAAAAAGATGTATCATCGAGGACCTCTGGGATGGCCAAATCTCCTTCAGGTTGATCCAGGTAAGGAATTTCAGGGTGAAGTATCATCAACGATGAAACAACATAACACCATGATATGACGAGGACACATTGCAATTTATCGCGATCAGGCAATTATTGAGCGGTTTAACAGAACTCTCGCGGATCAATTGTTTCATTATCAGTACGCGAAAGAATTCATCGATGATAAGCGATCTTGCGAATGGGTCAAACGATTACCGGAAGTAGTTGCATCGTTCAACAATGAAATAACCAGGACGATAAATATCAAACCAGCCATCGCGATCACAAAAAAATATATCAAACTCCCAAAACAAGATTTTCAATCAGAGATATTGCCTAGCAATGTCACAGTGAGATATTTATACGAACCCGGAGAACTTGAAGGTGGTACAAGAAGATCAAATGATCCAATATGGAGTATTATCTCACATAAAATATTTTCCGCGATAACACCTAAAAACAAACCAACGCGTTATAAACTTGATCCAACTGCGCCACAACGATGTTTTACCCGTGAACAGTAACAAGTTATCCCAGATGACACTCAATTACCACCAACTAATCTTAAATAATAGCAATTCTCCGAAGTTGATTTACTCTTCGTACTCGTGACACAGAGAGATAAATTAAATTTGACCACTCGATGAAGTCATCTACGATCCACATATTTGTATCGGTGATGGCTAATCCTTGTGATGAGTGTTGCGTCATCGCGTATCCTAACACCCAAAGAGATTTATTAGCGCGTAGTGCGTCTTCAACCACGCTGAAATCAACCAACACAATATCATTTAACACGAGTTCTTGTTGTTCAGATTTCCCTGGAATATCAACGAGGATGTTTTGTCATCGTGTATCCTTGGGTCGGTAACATAACGGAACCGGTTCCATTGGAATTTTTTCTTTGTGGGTGTTAAATAATTCTATCTGAAGTTTATATCATACTTTTTT
Source organism: Unio delphinus (assembly GCA_029339505.1). Classification (NCBI taxonomy): domain Eukaryota; kingdom Metazoa; phylum Mollusca; class Bivalvia; order Unionida; family Unionidae; genus Unio; species Unio delphinus. The sequence continues at coordinate 4,594,091 of JAQISU010000084.1, read as the reverse complement.
CTAATAGCGACAACAACATCTGTTGGTTTCCACGTGTCCCAGAAATCATCAAAGGAAGTTTCAGTGATCATTTTACGTGCTATTTCGCATTGTACATGATCCGGTTGTAGTCTTATCGCGGATTTTAACGATTTCAATTCTTCGTCGAGTGAACGATGATCCGTATTGATCTCTTCGTAGTAGTCCAAGTTATTTTTTAGCCATTCATGAGGAGATTCTACGACAAATGGCTGTGGTTGACCATGATCTTCGCACATGATCACAGCCTTGTTTTTCTATAACAACCAATCAAGAAATGTTTTTAACAACTCCAATGACACAGTACCGATTTCATCCCAGAAACATGTTTTGTTCCCAGACGATCAGGAGACCATTCGGTTCCGTTGTATCTAAAGAAACTATGATACGTGCACGCGTTAACTCCTAGAGATTTCATCTCGTGGGCAAGACTATGAGTTGGAGCAAGCACGATCATGTCATATTTTTTTTCCGAATAAACCAATTACTCGCGTTCCGCATCCTCCCGGACCGTTCAAACAAACCGTTTTATGTCTGGTTATCGGACCATACACACAAGGTAACGATGAAATCTCCGTTCTTTGTTGTAATTGTATATTTTCTCTTTTTTATTCTACAAGTACCTCCATTTCTACTCGCGTTAGTATACTCCTCGACGCGTTTCCGGTGTTTTACATCCGTGGCAACTCTAAGCGCGATATCAGAAAATCTGTTTACCATTGATAACACGTTTATCAAAGCATAACAAAGCATGGAAGATCGCAAATGGGTAAATTGTGGTGATTCTCCCGTGTAGCATTCAACGATGGTTCCGAGTTTTTCCTTTTTGGATAAATAAGCTGTTGATCTTGATATAAATGTAACTTTCGTGGCTGTATCCGCGATGATAAAATCTAGTTCGGCGTCGTCAATTATGAATCGGGAAGTTCTTCTTTTATAATCTTCTGATCAACCTTGAGTAAACTTCCCGATTATTATCCTCCCAAGATCTTTTGCTTGATCCTCTAGACATTTTTTATTATTATCGGGTCATCTTGTTCTTCAGGAGTTGGTAACCAAACATCAGTTTGTTTCCGGTATGAGATTATCGCGGATGAAACGGTTAACGACGTTAACATCCCTTTATCTAACAAGATCCTTAATAACGCTATCGGGACCCATTTTTTCATATAAATATGTTTTCCTATCCAGAGATAAAATACCGGGTGAAGACCATCTGCGATGTTACTCTAGCAAATCCCGTTAAATCAAATTCTGGTAATGATCCATTTATCGCTACTCTTGCTAGCTCGTGTGTGGGATGACCAAATCGCTTAAAATATTCATGACATTCTCCCATTCTGAGAAAACTCGCTGGGTAACATGACACAATATCCGCGCATATCATATTTTGTGAATTGTATTTTGTGTTTCATAATCCACCGTGTGGAGTTTCTACACAACTAGCTTTAAAATCTTCTAAAGATCAGCGCGGAGTGGTTTCCAAGATTTTTTCTGTATGCGAAATGAGCTGCGACAGCGGGTATCGTAAAACAATTTTTGGTGATTTCATCGGGGTTGTTAGTGTATCTCAACGCGAGATCATTCATCTGTGTTTGAAGAGCTTCTGTCCGATATAAATCCCCGTTGGTTCTAACAAACTAATCATATGTTCCCCATTCATCCTTAAAGAGCCATATGCCAACGGGGTCAGTTTTACTCATCTCGTGGATAGCGTAAAGTATATCTCCGTGATAGTATTTTACCATTCGTGACATCGGAAATATTGTCACGGAAATACTTCACGCGTGACTGTTATGATCGATGATTACACTCGGAGCGCCGTTCTTTTTATATTTTGCTTCGTGTAAAACATCTCCGGTACATGTTATCACAGTAACCGGAAATCTTAATATGCGTTCCAACGTGATAACATCGTTTACCGATGCTCCTGATTGTATAACCGATTCCGCATACGCTAATATTTTTGATTTTCTTAACTCGGTTAAACCGTTTCCTCGTTTAATATTGTTAAAGTGTTCTACGACTCTCTCCGCAACACAGTTTATTATTCTTGAAAGTTTCATCCAGGGTAGTTTTTTTCAAATCCGTATCATTTATAAGATATAATCCATATGTTAACGCCGTCATAGGATACGCACGATTGTAATATCTGCTATCGGTTCCAACTAATGTTCCCGGTTTAGATATCTCGGTCAACACGACTGGTTTTCCCGTCGAGGTTAACACGCGTTCACGATGTTTATATACCCGCCAAGATTTTCCGCCGGGTGTTTTTTCATCGTAAATTTTGCTATATTTGACTTGAATTACATATCTGGTATTTTCAAAATTTATCCTCGATAATATATCCCTGGCACGAGAATCAGTCATTCTGTATTCATAATTAGGAGTTAAAAACGTCGAAAAGATATAATTGGCACCGTCATTTTTAAATTCATGCTTGGATCGTCGAATACTATTTTGAATCGCTGATAACTTCGTAAGAAATTTTATCTTATCGTCTAGATTAAAACGTTTTATCCGTTGAGTGTTTATCTCAATCTCGGGAATCATAAACAATTTAATAATGTTGCTATTAAGATAAAATATGCGCAATTGTAATTGGTTACCCATTGGATCAACTACTAGATGCGGTAAATTATGTCGAAAGGAGTTCTGTAGGGATCATATTAGAAATATCCGTCGAGGAAGCTCGGGTCCACAACCTTGTATTAACTGTGGTATTGGAGTACGAGAAGAAACAAAATTATGCGTACGCTGTGGATTAAAAAATTATACGGCGTTAAAATGGTACAAAAAGCATCATAATACAAACTCTCCGATTAAGTCTCCCGTTGATTTTATCTCAGTAGAAAAACACTCGATGCTCAAAATAACAATTTAGACAAATAAAATCTCTTATAAAATAATAATAAATCGCAACGAATACGTCGCTCATCCGATTTACGTTAACTACGAAGCGTCGCGAGATGGAATCGTCCGATATCGGCGACGAAAGGTGCCACTTGGTCGGGTTAATAATATGGGGTATATCCTAATTACCGTCAGAAATGGTGGAAAAAGATTATCTCATTCAACGATTCCTCGAATCCGTAAAACGAGCTGCGTCCGGTATATTTTTGACGGTGTACTCAAAAAAATTCGATAACAGAGTTTCATTTGCGTTTGCGTAGCTTTTAAAATACCGAAAATTATATTTAGATTGAATAAAAAACAACAATTACAACAAGAATATAACGAGTTAAATATTAAAGGGAAACCGTTGAAAGGATCTCAACGAAAATTAAAAAGTTATATCGCTCAGAAAAAGTTAAAATTAGGCCCGATTGATGAATCCTTCAATGAATCCGTTGAAGATTCCTTTCTGGAATTCAACGATAGAAAAATCTTTAGTTGTGAAGCGTTAATAGAAGACTATGAAGAACAAAAACACGATTGTGTTCTTAGATCATAATATTATGAATGAAGAATTTACAAAAAAACTTCTAACGGGGTGTGAAATCGCAATCGTTGAAGATTACTCCCCTGATATAATTCGCCCGTTGTACAAGCTACTTAAGGGGATCAGCGATGATATGAACTCCGCCATTGATTATGCAACATCGATCATTGAAAATTATTCATGAAATTAAAATTGCTAGCAATTGAATTTCTTCGAAATTAAAGAAATAATAATTATTATATAATCATGAACAACGAATCCATCGCCGAATTGAAAAACGAACTCGATCGTATACGACATCTTCATAACAGTAAAATATTTACCAGTGATTACGTATACGTTGAATACTCAAAAATGACCTCATCGCGACGGTTAAGTTTTTCCACGTACAAGTCGGAATATTGCGTAGCAAACATCCTCCTACGGGAGCGAAATCGTATCATTTATGAAAAAATCCGCATGAGAATTTTCCCGAACAAGAATTTGTTGCTGTATCAACGATGTTAAGAAAGATTTTAAAAGCCGTCGGTGAGATATTCAAAGAAGAGTCGTTGATAGAATCCACCGTGAAAGAATTCGAAAATAAATATCTGTGGGTAAAGTCCTTATTTCCGTCGTAGACTTTCATCCTAAAGGATTTTCAAGGATTTCATTCAAGAAAATTTCTCTGAACGCGTTTGATCGGTATATTTATAACCGGAACATCATCAAATTTACCATCGCGAAACGCTTTATCTAATTCCGCATTATCGTACATTTTTTTTGTCTTCATTGATATTTTTATTATACTCGGTGATATTATTGCAATATTTAATTAACCGTTCACTGTTTTATTCTTGCTTCTTAATTTTAGCTTCGTATACATCATTTGTTTTTTTAACTCGGCATGTTCAGTGTTGTTTTTTTCCATAGCGGTTTTTTCATCGGTGTGTTTAGTCATGAGGTCATCCAAAACAGCCCTGAGTTGACTCTGTTCCGTGGTTAAATTCGCGATCTTTTCTCGTAACCTAGAATTCTCCTCGCGACTTTCTCGTTGTTTTACGCGCTTACGTTTTATCGCAGTGCGATATAGCTGACATCGGTTCATTTGACCATATTTTATACAAACCAATAATCCAATTTAATACACGCGAGATACTTCTAGAGGGCGTTTAACTCCTCTCAACGATAATATTATTTTTTCATCATCAGCGGTAAGACAAGTTGGTGCTCTCATATATCACCGCGATAAATTTTTGCCCAAAAAAATTATACTCGGAAATCATATTTAGTTTTCATAATCAGAGATCGTGGGAATAAAAAAATTATACTCGGAAATTATACTCGGAAATTACACACACGTAAAATTTGTTGGATTTTTATTTAATATTTCTTTAAGACGATCCTGGGTCATACACGAGTGAACATACTTCATTATCTGATCGTGATTACAGCTAATTATCGCTTTAGGATCACGCTGAAGTTGTTTCATCTGATGATCCGTAAGTAGAAAATCTTCATTACCAAATCTGTCTACGTAGATATCAAAACTTCCTACGATCGTTTCAGCGAATGATCTTCTAATAGCGTCCTCGAGTTTATCCTTGTCGTAGACAAAGATTTGGGTGTGAGTGTACATATTATAAATGTTGTTATTTTATAAATTGAAAACGGAAATTCTTTGAATTTCAAAGACGAAAATAGAGATTAATGTAATGGCTCCCCAGGTAGATCAGTCAAGTTAAATTCATGATCAACTAATCTAAAATTCATTCTTGATATTGAGGAATTAACCGTTGACAGATATACTAAATTAGTTGGATTCTCTACGATCAAACTTCCCCGGGAAACACTCGGAGAAAACGTGTAAAGGATGTAACCTTGATCAGCTTCACTCGTCGATGATATATCAACGCTATAACTACCTAGCACTGCATCGCAAATAAAGATGTAACGTGATGATTCCTTTTATATCGGAGTTTTTTCGGTGAAACGTGTCTACCTGTTCCAACAGGGTCATTATCCCATCGAAGAATATCCGCGATGGCTTTTGATATTTACCAACGGTGATGGATTCGTAGGAAATACTCGTCGATGAGATCGTTGAGAGATTTTCTCAATGTTGGGATGTTATATCCCGGAAATTTATAATCGGATAATTTATCCGCGGTTAATGATCGGTTTTTTAAAAATCTCTCATTGTCCAGTTTTATTATATCAATTAACGTATCATTGAAAAAATCCATATCGGTTGTAATTTGATTTAATATTTTAATCTGTCGAATTACCTCCTCACGAGGAGGTATCGCGTTTCCCAGCGTGGAAGTTTGAAAATATTGTCGTAGTTGTTGTAATTTTGTTTGATACATTTTATTGACGTTGCTAAAGATATCTTTTGCGGTATTTTGTGTAATAAACCAACCACCCTCAGCGGGGGATTGCCAGATTATAAACCAGCTAGATTATAATGATAATCTCCGGGTTCATAGACGACATACTCGTATGGGATATTATTACGATTTTTAAAAAATTGAGTTTTATCTGTGATCCAATCAAATGTTTTTGGTTCTTCGATTTGAGTTTTTTTTTCCAAGCTGTTGTGTATCCGTGAAAAGTATTCTTCAATGAGATCATTGAGGGATTTTTTCAATGTTGGGACGTTATACTCGGGAAATTTACAATTGAGTAGTATGTCACTGGTAAATGAGAGCATCGTTAAAAAATTTTGTTTCTTGGGACCGTTATCATCGACGATTATTTTAAATAATCTCGCATTGAGATAATCCATATCAAACATAATCTGATTTAACACCTCTACTCGTTGAATAATTTTATGGAGTGAAGCCGTTGTATCTCTGAGATACTCCTGAAAAAAATTGTCGTAATTGTTGTAAATTTGTTTGAAATGTTTGTTTGTTTCTACTAAAAATTACCGCGTAGAGTATTTGCTGTGATAATAAAACATCCTTAATCATCAGGAAGATCAAAAAGGCATAATATATTACCGTATGTTACTTCTTCATAACTGCCCGAGGTATCATAAACACTATACACGTATGGTAATACAGGATTGTTTTTTTTAAAACGAAGTATTCCTCCGGTCTTTCTTTTTTTCCAATCCTGGTAGCTCTCTTTTGGTGTCATCGACTCAATAATTTTATTTGCACCAGCAGCATCAAGAGCTCCAACAGCTCCTAGTGCATCAGCCTTGGCGACGGTGGGAGCCGCGGCAGCGACTGATCCTGGAATCGCGGCGAGGAAGGGAAATATTCCACCGGATTTGATCATGTTTTAAATCGCCGACGATGAAAACTCCAAATGTACTCCTGTTTTCGCATTCAACGCTTTATTAAAATGATTAAGCTGAGTTTTCGTCAACGATAACTTATTTGGTCCTCCTTTTATCTGATCATGTTTCAAAGTTATCTTTACTCCACACGTAGAAGAATGTTTCGATTGTAGTTTTTTTTATCTGGCCAGGTCTCAAGGTGACATTAACATGACTGTACGACATTTTTATTTAGATAATAGATCATCTAATTGTTACAAGTTTTCCACCGGTGCATTTTTCCATTACCACCTTCTAATGTCATTGTCTTATCACTAAGAATTACAGCGATTGCTCTATACGACCCACCATCATCAGGAAGATTTCCTATACGAGCTTGAAATTTTATATCGACGACGGAGTGTTTAGAAAAATTAAGATGTTGCAATGAAAAAAAAATAGATCGGATACAATTTTTTGAAATCCAACTGTGATATTTGTAGTTCGGTATCAATATTTTGATCGCGTCCCATATAAGACCACAAACGATGATACTCGCGAGCTATTTGGTTATTAGGATAATCGAGAAGAAGATTTTCAGCGGGCTCCTGCTGATTGCTTATTCGCAATCGTTTAATAAATAAAATATCATATGACTCCGCTGCTGTTTACTATTTCCATCTACTCTGATTTTACTTTCTTTGCGCGGAGATATTTTTCGTTAACGCGACCTTCCAAGTAAACGTTCCAGTAGTAGTACTAGTATGAGTAGCTGTTGTAACCATGACAACAATTATTTTACTCCGCGATCCATAAAACACAACAATCGCGTTTCCATATCGAGCGATAGAGTCATTATTGGCATCCATAACGCTAGCTTGGATAAATCTATTCTACCATCGGGAACACCGGCACTATGCCAAATAGCATCATCATCATTAGATTTTCTCATAAGCACCACGGTATGACTAGCACCAAAAAAAAACCTTCTAACATCTCTACAAAATCCAAAAATATGAGAAAGAGGAATCGCACATGAAAATCTACCATTGGAATCTAACATTAATTTTCGATTATAAAATCCTAGATTAAAATTATCATTAACGCTTCTGATTATATCAAAAGCATCAGCCGGTCTAGCTTGATATCCAGCCGGTTGATTCTCAACTGCAGTAGCTTGTGGTGTTCTTAGCTTAATACACTGATTAATATCAGGTTGATCAGTGAGATCCTTCGCAAACATCATTGAATGACCGGCAGATCGGATAAAATCATCGGAGTATCTCTCTAGTCCTAGTATCATAGTTGCGACATCAACGTCATTATCGATAGATTCTATTCTACTAAATAACGCCATTATACCATTCTTGACGAAGCCTACCGCTGTCGTTGAAAGAGCGGGATAAGGTGTACCATCAGATTGTACTAATCTTCCCTCTACCTCAATAAAAGCTTCACGCGGCAAAAAGTTTTTAGAGGTATCATCAAATCGAAGTTCAATTCGTGATCTAGCATTGGAATATATCGTGTTATACGAGAAAAATTGCAAATCGCGTAAGGAATCATATCGCGGTACTGGAGCATCCATATCAAAAGCATCATCTGAAATCGACTTAAACATATTATTATATACCAACTGATCTAAATTGTAATCTTCTGAGACCGGAACCAGCGACCAAACTAGCAACAATGTTTCTTTGGGAATTATCATCCACCAACGGGGCCAATTTTTGAGCTACTATATCATTTATTTCCTTACTCTCCCGAGATGGCATTAATTCCGTAGACGGCAGTTTTTTTTTCGTTTTCCTCGAAATAACGACATAGGCTTATTTTTGACGGTATTAAACGCACTACTAGCTAAATCACCAACTCCACTGACAACTTTACTACCAATAGTACCAATAGCTTTTGATACTAGTTCTTTTCCAAAGGGGGTAATCTTTGGAGCAATTCTGGTGAACAAACCCGAGACGACATTACCAAATCCATCTCCGTGGTATACTTTATAAACGGGTAATCTCGAGTTCATGACGTAAACTCTGGTTGGTTTATTGCGGTTCATTTTATTAAGATGTTATTAATCTAATCGGTGATAAAATCACTGGTGATTAGTCACTGTGATAATCATCAATTAAGTCATCAATGAAACCATTATATAAACCAATATCCATAAAACCACCTTGAAATAGCCGCTGGCAGATATCAGCTGCTTCACTAATTATCACTGGGGAATTATTTCCAGTTCGTTTTCCTCCGATGAAAACTTCCAATCGTGATATATCATTGAAAACACTTCGCGAACAGGGAGCAAGATCACCAGCGTGAACTTTTGATGTCGAAGAATATCCACTTGCAAATTTTTCACCCCTTGCACATAGTAAAGAAGGTTTCTCGATGTCTAGCAGTTTTGATCTTTCTGGTAATTGGAGAAATCCGGGATCTGATTGTTTTATTGAAGACGATTCAACCTTTTTTATTTCATCCATGAGATTATTATGTTTTATCTTTATTTTATATCTTAGGAACATCCGTAAACACGCGATATAAACCATTATACCAAGTTTTTTTATCCATGGCGATATAATCGGGTTGTATAAAAAAAAATTCTACGATGCAAAGTCCTAACGAAAAAATTAGCTAATTCTTCATTAGTATTAAATTTTTATTTCATCAAATTTACCCGAAAGAAATTTATCATTGAAAAATACTCTTTCATTAACAATTTCCTCAATAGGTTTTACAACATCACTTTGTTGTTCAGGTTGTACAGCTACTGGTTGAGGTTGTGCAGCTGCTACTATATTAACCGGATGTGTTTTTGTTTGTTTTGCTATTTTTTTTAGTAACAACCTTTTCAATAAGCATAGTGATCGGCTTAAATAAGTGTTCAGTATCAGCGCTAAAATCAAGTTGCTGTTGTCTTGCTTGGAGATTATCCCTAAAAGAATCCCTCACTGGAAGAAATTTCTTAATAGCAGCCTGGTTAATCTAGTAGTCTGTGCCTCTCCGATATTTGCCATATATTAACACGTATAATACTAATTGTTCGGAGATGCTGTCTCTGAATGAAAAAACATAGAATTTTATAAATGTTATTCTGACAAAATAACAGTTATATTGTTAAATTACAAGAAACCGTTATTTTAGCAAAATAAAGGCTACACAACCCTTTGTAGAGATGCGCTCTCCTGAACACGATAAAAACCCGAGACTTTTGTAAACGTTATTTTAGCAAAATAAGGGCCGCATAACCCCTTGTAGGGATCACCCCTCCTGAACACGACAAAAACCCTAAAATTTTGTAACCGTTATTTTAGCAAAATAAGGGCTACACAACCCTTTGTAGGGATCACCCTCCTGCTGCTCATATTAATTAACTAATTGAATAGTTTTTCATCAGTTAATTCGATATATAGTCCATTAAAAGAGAAAGTCCATACTGCATTTTATTTATTATAATATAGTGTATTGAAGACGTCTGATATATATTTTTATACAAAAATAAACTGCTTGAAACTACAGGACTGTCATTATCAAAGTAAGCTGCCTTTAAAGACTACACATGACGTCACAATGACAGTTGCTACACATACCACGTTGTCAAAACTCGTGGTCGTGATATTTCCAGGACGAACATTAAAAAATACTATTCACTTACTAGTCAAACATTTCTGATGCTGCAGCTAGAATAGGAGCCTTACTTTAAATTTTCAGCTTAAATGAAGCATGATTTATCTGTTTTCATATGATTGCGATCTATGACATCACCGTCTTGTACTCATACTCGTATCGGAAATCGTTATAAACTTTAGTCTTTATTGGCAAACAAAGGCATAGTTAAGTTAAAAGCGTACGAAAATAATGTATAGAGTATACTTTTTCGATACTATATGTTATATTTCAGGCCATTATCCATGAAAATAACACTGTCTGAACTAAACAAAAATCGCACCGCACCTGACAGCTCTTTATGTTTTTGTGTACGTAGCAAATCAGTGCCGTCATTTTACGACACAATACGATCAACGCCATAAACCTTTCATTCACGTGTTCTTATTCTAAATGTCAAATTACTTCGGGACCATTAAATTTGGTAAAGATAATATAAATTGTCTCGTTAAATGTGCGGCTTTTCCGCATTCAAGGCCAGATTTTATGCTTTCACGGCTTCATTTCTCTAGCTGATTTATAAAATATAAAATTGCTCGCTAATAAACGTTTTAATGTATTATATTGTGTGACAAATCAATTTACGTCTTTCCATCAAGACTGAGCTTAGCTCTAAAAGAAAGGAATGCGTAACAGTTGGGTTTCTACAGGTAAGTATACAAGTGTGCGAGGAACTCAGAGACGACTATAAACGTGTTTCTATATTTATGAACATGCAATCGACGTACAATCCAGGCAGGTGCGAGTATTAAAATCACAACCTGCAATTTAGATTAATATAAAGCTGATGTCACGTCGTCTGGGTGAAAACTTTATATCAATAACTGTATTAGGTATTCTAAAATAATAATTTGTCATGTGTCAGCCAAACATATGAATTTAAATTTCTCAATACACGAGGTGAAAAACAAGATAAAGTAAGGGTAACGGTAACATGATTTACGTCTAATAATTTACATTAACTTCAAAGGGATGTTTAAAAAATGGCATTTAAAAAAAACATCAGGCGAACTAGAGACGGAACACATTTTAATAATATTGCTATCAATTGTTTGGCTTAAAGGATTTTCAAAGAGACTCATGAACACATATTTAATGGTCATTAGGCATAAATGCCAGAAATTTATTCTTCTTCAGTCATTTAATCTTTCTTCAACGTTTGATTTCTTTCTGTACGAGTGTCGATTCTATCCAGAAAGAAGAACTTTC